>OY744515.1:67763977-67861477 GCA_963556195.1 Sepiola atlantica
ACAATGAAATTTACTTAGCCCTAATTTATTTTATGCAATACTAAATATTTAGAATCCTTTTATTAAATAATAACCAAAAACTCCATGCCGTCCGGCAGCTATTAATCTAGCTCTTAGTATTTTTTAAATATATAACTTACATTACATATATTTAATATAAATCTATTGTAATTTTAAAAACTAAGAGGTTTCATTTAAATTACGTCCTTTGAAAATTAATGAACATAATATTTTAATAAAGCATTTACGTATTTTTTTATTAAATCACTTTAATTAATTATTTTTAATATCGACAAAACTATTGCAGATATATAGGAAAATAGAACAAATGAATAACACCAAACATTAATTTATTATATACTGTTTAAAAAATTAGTTATACAAATTAGGCATACAAATAGCTGTGTGTTTGAGTCTTTGCTCTCTAGTATATATACAGTATTTCAAAAGACTATGCTGTATTATAGATTTAAATAACAGTGAGCCGTTTTAATGGTAATATAGTGGTGATAAATAAAAAAAACTTTCGCATTTATTCATTTAGATTAAGAATAATCGTGATTTTAGATATAACTATATTTAAGTATTGATAGATTCTTAGTAAGAAGTAGTGTTGGTGCACCATGTTAATGTCCTGTTGGAGCTATTGAATTGATTCTACTAATACCCTTAGGGATGGTATAGATCCTTTAGTAGCGGCAACTAATCTAGGATAATGAAAATTCAGAAATAACAATTGTGACCGAGTAAATGTCTATTATGTGGCACACATTGTGTACTAGTACAGTTAAAATTTGTCTGCTAGAGAGGGTGTCTCCTATTTTCCACAATACACGATTCACTTGAAATGAGGTTAGGTTGAGACGCCCATATATATATATATATATATATATATATATATATATATATATATATATATATATATATATATGGTGCACCTTCTCCTAGTGATGCTATCTCAAGTAACAGCACTGAGGTGGATACTCCACCAGACCAGATGAATTCTTGTCCTTAAATCCGGCTAGACCAAGCAAAGACCACACGAAAGTTATACTATAACATACTTAATTGGTTCATTAAAGAGAGAAAAATTAATATTCTTCATTGCTTTACAAACTTACGGTTTAAGAAGTCGGGGAGAATCTTAAATCAAGTGTTAGACCCAGGAAAGGGCCCCTTGATTTCTGAGAGCTAACAGATCTAAAATAAAAACAGAATATATTTATATAAGGATTTATGGTAACATACAGACAATAATTATCAATATGCATCCTGGACGTGAAATAATTATTGTCTTTAATGTGCAAATGTGTAACTTACCCTAAAGCCTTAAATATGTGCTCTGTACACTAAATACATTGAGCTCTCTTATCAAAAATATGACGTCTGATATATAATTTGATATTGCACCGAACCTTTCTATTTCAAATATTTTAAATCAATACTTACATACACGCACACACACACACACACACACACACACACATATATATATATATATATATATATATATATATATATATATATATATATATATATTTAATAAGGAAATTGATAACATCTTTGAAGCACTATATGGCTGAATATTTATATTGAAATTTGAAAAAAAACAAAAAATGGTGCAATTTTTATTTGATCAAATATTTTTTTTTTGCAAAGACTTCTGATAAATACATCTTTTTCAGAAGCAAACCTTATTCTTATTTTTTCTTCTTCTTCATTTTGTTGGTATTAACCCTGAGGAGTCAGATCCATCGTAGAGTCCGAAAAATATGTCAAGTTGTTAGAGACGATAGTTTGAAACTATCGTCTCTAACAACTTGACTATTTCTGTTCATGCATGCATTTGATCCTACTACATAATTCTCTATTGCCCACTCACATTTCTTGGGGGGTTGCCCTTACAAAACCAGTAATTACTTTCTTGAAACTGTTTGGGTGAACCGTGAACACATTGTCCTTGGCATATCCCCACAGGAAAAAGTCCAGTAGAGTAAAATTTGTATTTCCAGTTCTTCTCGAGATTACATGATCATCAAATATATCTATAAGCATTTTCTAGTATTTCATTAGCTGAAATGAGGTAGAGTCGCATTTTGTGTAAACCACAGGATGTGGAATGTTAAACTAGAATTCAAACTAGGATTGTCCAAATGGATCCGTAGCACAACAGATAAAGTGCTAAGTAATAATCAGTTCTAAGTGATAGTTTTCTGGAGGTTGAAGGTTCAGTACAGGCGATACTCATAATATAATTAAGAAATACTTAAGACTTCTAACCGGCCATGGCTGATGGAACAAGAGCAATCTACCCACGTGGATCAAATAAAGGGTTCAGTTCGAAATCCCACACAGATTCTCAAGTTGACATAAAAACTCCCATATGCAACAAGATACACCTGTAGAAGGTCAAAGATTAAATTGGCTGAAAGGTTGTGAGAAGATGAGAACAGCAGTCCAAATAATTCAAATAATACAAATTATCAATCATCATCTCAAAAATTCAACACAATATCTCAGATATCTTGATACAAGACACACTTGATACAAGAAAGATCGTGAATTCATCGGACGAAGAAGACGAGTTATTGAAAAAGGTGGAAGAAAGCAAAGATCTTCCAAATAACTCTAGGTAGATTTTTTTAATGTTTGTTCAATAGTTATAATTGTTAGTTGGCTACCAAATCTACAGTGAAGAAATTCTCGTCTTTGCTTCTGAAAAGAAGAATTCAATCAAATGTCAATTATGGTTATTGGTAATAGTTTTTTTTATCCAAGTCTTTCTTAGACATCGTGTATATAATCCTACTAGAAGATTATACCCACTATACCATGTAGTTTAATAGAACAAAACTAAACACTTAAAACAAAATGAATTTCTATTTTTATTTTCCATTAAATCATTAAAAAATATATATATATTTACACACACATACTTGCATTGTTTTATCTTACCAGCATTTCCAAGTTATTATCTAAAGTTTTGTAAATACATCCTATAAAAGATTAAATGATATTAATTGTTTTTAAAAAGCAGTATTCAACTGCTACAAAATTTTAACTTTAACTGATGCATCGTTTTCGTTTTTGTAGTTTACTTAGATTACTAAGTAAACGAAGAAAATAAATCATGTGGACTTTATCACTAATGAAACAAAAATATTTAGAAATTACTAATAAATAAAACGGTCCAGAAATATATTGTTTAAAAACAACAATTGAGTGGCAAACAAAAAGTACATTCACATTATGGATGATAGAGGATTTTAAGATAAATAACTTACATTTGCTGACTGAACTGGAAGTCGCAGGAAATGAAATGAGAGAAGGCGGTATCAAACAAAACGCTGAACTCCCACTCAAAGATTACTATCTAGGGAGATTCTTGTGCCCCCCCTACAAGGCGGCCCCTAACATGAAACTCCTTATTGAGTTGAGGTCATTATTCATACAAAGTTTCATTTTTCTTGGTTTTGTTGTCTTGGCCAAGTTAGTGGAAATACAAACAACAGGTAAAGTCCAGAATAGTTAATAGTCGAAAACTTGTAAACAAAAAATTATAACAAATAATCTATAGCTAAAACAATAGAATTTAATTATCTACCGAACTGTATCATTTTAACGTGTGAAAACTGTTTGTAAGATTTTTTTATTTCAGAATTGTATTTCGATGTTTGTGCGTCTTATTGACACATGAAAATCAACATAGTAGCTGAAATTATGCTTAACTTAGGCGATTAAATGTGGTTTTACAGGGGGGTGGGGGTGGAGGGCTTGCCATTCGGGCGTAAGGTTAGTGGTAGGGTAAGTATTTTTTCTTTTACTATCTTTTCAGCATGAATTAAACTGAAGTCAAGCCTCGCCCGCCATTTTGTTTTTGTGTGTCGATAAACACACGAATATCAAAATAAAATTCTGAAATAAATCTTACAACCAGTTTCCACACGTTAAAAGTATACGGGTCGGTAGAGAATTTAATTCTACTGTGTTTGCTATAAATTATTTTTTTTCTTTATTTTTTGTCTACGAGTTCTCGACTCTTAACTATTCTGGATTTTTACCGAACTTGCTCTTCGTATATAGATTCTTGCATGGTATTTTCCATTATATAATATTAATAGCATAAAGCTACTTGATAGTTCAAGGATTAAAAAAAAATGAACATGTTTTTTCCACTCTTAAAAGTCTGCTTTGTGCAGATTACTGCAAATGCAATGTATCCAATGTTTAAAAATAGTATCATATTCACCAGTAATTAATTATATCCAATGTAGAGCTTATGTTGAAGCTTGTGCTAGTTTTCAAATATGTCTATAACTGACAGCGTTTCATAATCGACTTTCAAATAAAAATCTATCTAAAAAAAAAGAAGCTGATCACATTATTTGTCAATGAAATTTCTAAGTATCATTTCCAGGGTTTCACACAGGAAATTGTCTGAATTCTATGAACCTTACTTGTCACTCAAATCTGAAGCTTTCACTAATAATCTACCAACACCTAAATACACTTATATGAAAAGATATGTGATTATACTTCATTAGTTAATACAAAAATTCTGAATGCTTTTTTATTGAATACATTTTTTTAAATGTTCGTTTTGTAACTTGTATCTTTTTCCTATGCATATATTACTAATAATATACAAATACCTTAACACACTTACATCCAAATACATGCGAACAATATTGGACACACTAACCTCACCATCGATGATAATGGCAGTACGTCCAATATTGTTCGTTTGTATATTAAAATTTTGTAATTACAAAAATCTATTATTATATTATTATTTCATTTTTCGTCTTCATGTCTCATGCTTAAGGTAAGACGTTTCGTGAATGACTTCCAACTTTTAATGTCTGTTGTCATCTCGCTTGTCCTGCCCACTCGAATCAAGTCATCATCAACTGATCTCCTTAATGTCTTAAGCAGCCTACCACGTTGCTTTGGGACATCGACGTCAACGTGGGACACACTTTGAAGCATTTTGGATGACTGACGGCGGGTGACGTGGTCATAGCACTTGAGACGTTGTTGTGCGACATACTTTCTCATGGAGGCCTGTAGAGTGAGACCAGCAATTTTCTCCATGTGATGCGATGCAGCAAGGATGGTGTCGTTCTGACGTTTCGTTGTTCACCATGTTTCATATAAATAGACTAAAATGAATACCCGTGCCAAGATGGATAAAATTAGTTCGCTGAAGCAGAACAGTTTTGCACCACTTTTATGTACCTTTATTAAGATGAAAATCAAAATATAACCTATCCTTATTGCAATTTTGATTAAAATCTATTATATAATTTTGATTCTAGAAAATGTCTAAAATGTAAGGCTTAAGCTTAAGGGGTCTTAAACAGAAATTGCAATTCAGGGAACCTTGTTTAATTTGTGTTTAATGACTATGGATCAAATTTAATGCAAATATGAAATATTTGAATTTTCAAATGGAAGGTCGTGCCCATTTTATAATCTCTAAAATCCTTATAAAATATTTCAAAGAAACTGAAATTCTAGGAATATTTATTAATTGATGTCTAATACATGATTTTTCATGAAGAACTTCCACCCTTCTCTTTGGCCCCTTGCCTAAAACTAAATTAAACTAAATATAGCTCACATTATAACCCCGTACGTCTATTAGCTGTGTTCCAAAATTCATAATGATCGGTTAATTAGTTTAGGAGTGAGTCCTGTAACTACAAATATATAAACATATGCACATACCTAACGTTATATAAATAGAGATGAATAAAACATTGCATTTTGTCAGGATCAATAATATATATATATATATATATATATATATATATATATATATATAAGTTAATTATATGCTAAAAATGTTATAAAGAACATGGGAGAATAGAGGCTTGGTTAAAATTCCGCTTACAAATGAAAAAAAACATCATGCAATAATACATATAGGAAGAACCAACATTTCTTCTAAGGGAAGTAATGCCAATTCTCTTATCGATGACTAAACATTTTTTCATCTAAATCGTACGTATCAAAAATAAATAACAACTTTAATAAAATAAATAGATTTTTTCCCAAATATTAATTGGGTTGATATTTTCTGGTTTAATTCTTATAAGATTTTCTTTTCTGTTTGTTAAACTATTGTTTAGAGGGTTTTTTTTTTTGGGGGGGGGGGGGTTACAAACGACTCACCGCTTATCAAGGCTCACAGGTCACTCGAGGATAAGAGTCATTCAGTTTGACAGACAGTGATACACTGAAGAGGTTAGTAACGATGGTTGTAACTGGTCAGAAAGTGACTATTTAAGAGGACTGCTCAAAAACAATTTGTTTACATTGGACTTGAAAACGGCAATGTTATAGTCATCCGGGAAGCAACCCCGTGGTACTGTGTTCCACAGACGGGCAGTTCTAGGAAAGAAACTTTGCTCATGGGAGGTCTGCTTAGTTCTAGGTACACAGAGGGAAAAAGGGAATTTATTGACAGTGGTTGTAGCTAGACAAGTTTTTGTTGTGAATGATTTATAGGGAAGGGAGAGGGACAATATATTGAAGCTCAATCGAGCACCTGCCATGAAAGTAACGATAGAGTAGAATGTTGTCAGTTTGTAAACTTAAATATAGCCAGTCTCATACTTTAGTATTTTGGGTTTATCTCACATCAATTCCGCTGAGCTGTTATCATTTACTAGTCAGACTTGCTGTATCAAAGTAATGTAAACATCACTTGTAAGCTTTCTTGAAGAGTTCGTGTGTGTGTGTAGTCAGCTGCAATTAGAGTGCATCATCTTGGATCATTTACCTATACTGATTGGACAAGTAATCTGTTAGAGTTCGGACATTCGAGTTGGCTTTCTTCCCAGATTCAGACATTGAAGCTAATCCCTGCTGATACTGCTCACAGCGCACTTTGACATGTCTCTTATTATTGCTGTTTCTCTGTTTGCCATGTTATCTTTACCAGGGAGAGAAAATTATTCCACTTCCTTACTCATTGGAATCTGTTCACTTTAGCAGATAATTATCATTGCAAGAATTTCCATAAGTGCCAAATCTGTTCTTGTTCAAATTTATTTAATTTTCTTTTCTTTTTCGAAAAGTTCATTTTCTTTCTCTTTTGAATAAGAATTACTTTTCATGCTAATTCGGATTGTTTAAAACTCATTATTTCCTATAAATTTCTCTTAATGATCAGCTGCTTCTTCTAAATGACAGGAAAAACGTTTCACATTTCCTCACATGACTTCTTTAAAAAGTCGCTGTTTTTTTTCTTTAAGCCAGTTTTCATATCACCAAAAGTAAATTCCATGATTCCGAAAGGCGTTTTTACGTTTACGTTATTAAACACAAAATATGCATTAAAATATTTCTTAGTTCTAGAATTGAGTTATGTTCAAAGTAAATGCATTTTAATTGTTCTAATTAGCCGTAATTTGTAATTAATTGAACAAGTGACTTATCTCTGAGTAAGTTTCTCATTTTAACTCTCTCCCTTTGGCACTATATTATTTGCTCTCCCCCTCTCTTATTTTATATGTTGTCTATCACTCTGTTATGATCCGGAAATTCAAGTTGTAATATTGTAATTATTTTTTCCATAAAACTTATGTATCTTTTCTCTTTGGGGGCCTTATAAACTGAAGTGCCTGTATGGATACAGTTATCTCAGTTGGAGATAATTTGCTTTGCTGGTAGAGGGATTGTTGATCAAGTTAGTGGACCCCTAGAGAATCACTTGATTAATCTTCAAAAACAACCACCCATCTCTCTCTTCAGCTACACAAATCGTACATCTTTGAGCTTTTTGCCCCTAACATAACTCATGTAACAAGTAAATCTCTTTTCATTCTTTGTACTACTTTTTATGTGTCCTGTACAAATCGTATTCGGACATTCATGCGATTGTAGTTTTCTGGTGTCAAATGTTATTATTGTGCCAAATGGTTTTTATTCTTGTCTTTCTGTCCGTACATCGAGTATTAGTATATCACGGATGATACTGATGCTAATATTGTGCTCTGGGGGATAACAACTAATACTCTGCTCACATGCTCCTAATATACCTAAATATTAGATTCCATTCACTAATAATATGTAGTTCTTTATTTTGATGAATAGAGTTTATTGGTTTAGTTTATCTGTTTCACTGCATATCAACACTTTTTGGATTGTTTAAAACCATAGTGTTAATTCAAATAAATGTTTTAAATATTTTCACCTCAATGTCTGCCCCCTGCTGCCCAACCGGTGCAGCTTGAAAGATCTTGCAAAGTACAACAATAGTGTAAAGGACTGCGTTAAAAGTGTGAAACTGTCGTATGACCATATGCTTAAACGACACGCACTGGTGCTACTAGATCAGGCTGTCTGAATATACTGGCTTCCTGACCAAAAATGCACCAAACATTAATGTTATTTTTCTTTTCCCTTTGCAAAACTCAATCATGTTCTGCAGAGCCAAAAACAAAAACAAAAATTTTCCCCTACAAAACAACCAAACCAAACACCATGAATAAATATTTGAAGATATAAAGAACTTGAAGCATAAAAACTTTTACCAAAATGACCGGATTCGGCATTAAATAACCCAAAAATGGTTGATATGCCGTAAAACAAAACAGCCAAACCAATCAAAGACATGCAAAGAAAAAGACCTCAGTGTTTAGGACATTATTTGCATCAAAAACCTTAAATCAATCTTGTGTCAACAAAAGTCATTTGTGTTCATGTGAAGGCTAAAGTAATGATTTTCCTCAAATAACAGCCATGGAATATTTCCGTTTCCTTTTCTTCAATTATTTTTCTAATTATTCTAACATATTTCTTTGAAAAATTGTCAGGTAGTTATTTACTAATATATTTGATATTTTAAAGGTTTTTAAAAATATTCTTTAAAATAGGGTTACTTCGTTTAAGTAGTAGGATATCATTTACCTTAATAGTTTAAAAAAACTCTTTCACGCTGTTCACATTTGTAGAATCTATCCGGAGGAGGGGGGGGGGCAAAATTACTGCAGTCAATCAACATGTTTAACCATACACAGCGTTTGGTATGCTGTGCATTTTGATGGCTTCTCTCGAGGTAAAAGGAAATGAGTGATTTGGTATAACTTGTGCAGATTAGTGACAAAATGACATCCTTATTACAGGATTTTCTAAAGCATTGTTTTCATTTTCTCAAATGAAGTTGAACTAAAAGAAGTTTGTTGTGTGCATTATCTTTTTTGTATTGTTGCCATTATTTTCGTTATATTTGTTTTTTCCTAAGTCACTATAAGAACTAGTAGTAGTATACCTGTTTTCCATATCTGTATCTAGAGAAAATTTAGCAGCTGAATCGTCTTAGTTATTTCCTTTGATTCCTATGCAGAGTCGCATTCAACACAGTATTACATCTTTAGCATTCAACATGGAACTGAACCTTCATAATAATTAAACAATTGAAGGGCTTTTGGCATTTTCTGTTTCTATAAACCATAGAATCGGAGAGGTGATCTCAAGTAGTCGTTCAGTGCATACGTTTGTACACTGAAGATGGAGCTTTATTTTGGAAGGTATTTCTTGGTACTTATCTTACTGTTAATAATTGCATTCCCGTTTTTTTCTCTGTCCTTGCATCGATATATGTAAATATATAAATATTAGCTACCTAGAAAGCACAGTTTTTAAAAGCGCTTGGTTGGACAAAGAGATCTTGCTTAGAATGGGCAAAACAAGCTCAGCTTATGGGAAACTTCATGAGAGACTATGGAGAAACCGACATGTTACCATCCAAGCCAAATACAAAGTCTACAAAGCAGTTGTCCTGTCAATTCTTCTGTATGGAGTGAAAACATGGACGATATATACAATACTGAAATGAAAAGGCTCCATAGCTACCTGATGCATCATCTTAAGGAGATTATGAATGTAATTTGGTAGGACAAAGTCACCAATCAGAAAATACTGAAATGTGCTTGTCTACCATCTATAGTGGATCTACTAATACAGATAAATTTCAGAAGGGTAGGACACCTGAGGAGAACAGAACCTGAACAACTGTTAAGGCAACTGCTCAACTGTTTGAAGGAAGGAGAAATTTAAGGAAGGTCCAGATTAAGATTTAAAGATTCAGTAAAAAGAAACTTGGAAATGGAGGAATATCAACACCAGTGATTGGCAAGAGTACTCAGAAGACAGAATCAAGTGGATAATTATGAAACGGTCATTGTCGCTACGACATAATAATAATAATGGTGGAGGTGGGTGGGGACAAAGAAGAAGAAGAAGAAGAAGAAGAAGAAGAAGAAGAAGAAGAATGTATTTATTATTTCTTTTTTTGTAGTGTTCTTTTATCTTATCCACTAAAAAATGGACAGGTTTTTTTCTTTCATTTCAGCTTATTTGCTGAGTTAAAGAATTACTTGAGGTGATTACCATTGTTCAAATTGGGATTCTTGCTATAATAGTACCTTCTATGGCTGCAATCGTGAGTTTTTACTGTAAATGAGTCACATAATACAATAAGAGTCCATTTTCCTGCAACCATTTATTCTATCTTCATTTTCTATCTTCAATTCATTAGTTTGAAAAATACTACCGATTTAAAAAGTCGATTTAGTGTGCTATTTCTTTTAAAATGATTTATATAAAGTTTTACATATTTAATAAGTGATATGTAAGCTATAATAAATTTTCAAATCCAGGAGTGAAATATTAAAATCATATTATCTTTTAATAACAGAGATGAAAACAGAAGAAATACATATGGTGGCTATTTGGGAAGCATTATAACCTAGTCAAACTCAGTTATAATGCTTCCCAAATAGCCGCCAATATAAACAGAGCATGGGTAAGAGGGCCCACAAGTGATCAGACAGTATCGTAGAGTTTTAACTGCTAGATCCGCCTTTGTGTGTGCCTCCAACAGTCATTATGGGGGCGTTGGGAGATTTCAATGTCAACAAAGAGGCATGTCTACCAATCTATCATCCGGTCGATCATCCTCTATAGTTTCGAGACATAGCTAATGAGGGTGGTTGATTGGCGAAAGTTGGAAGTTTTTAACAATGAGTACCTCCGCTGCGTCTTGTGTTGTCAGCAGGCTGACCGTGTCCCAACTGCTGTTCTCCAACAAAACCTCAATCCAAAGTCTCTGCCGTCTGTTCTGTTGCAGCAATGTCTTTAGTAGTTTGAGCATGCAGGTAATCGCCCAGAGAGAGAATTAATATGCACCATAACCCTCCCTACCTCTCTGCTTGGGTGGTACAGGCGTATTGGTGGACAGATGAGGACTTGGACAACAACCATCAAGGAAGACTTTTCTCATTTCTCAGGTTCAGAGGTGGTCAGCCATTGACGGTGGAATCGTGATTAGTTAACCATCTTGTGCGACCTTGCTTAGTTCAACTGTAGATGGGCTGTCAATGTTCGGAATGTAGTGCAAGCCACAAAAGAAGCTGACTCAACTCGACCGGGGTGAACGTCATTACAACAACAACGACGAAAGTAGATTAAGAAATGCTATGGTGGTAATATAAGCCTTGACAATGAACCTTTGGAAGCAACTATTGAACAAATCTGATGCAAAAATGTCAGAGAGATGTCTAAGGAACTTAATGTCAGTATTTCAACGGTGTCCGACTATTTGATACAATTGGTAAGGTAAAAGAGGTTTCAGAAATGAGTTCCACATGAACTTAATGGATAAATGTGTCTAATTTGTCATTATTTTACGTACAACCTAATAATTATTTTTTAACTTTGGCTTGATCTATTCATTTTATTTGTATTTCTTGCTCTTTTTTCTCATCCTTTCATTCTCCTTTTTTTGTGTAGTTTTGTTTTATTTCCCCATAAACATTCAAACCATTTAAGGATTTGCTTTGTATAATTATATTTTTGAAATCGTTTTCTTATTGTTTTATATCTATTTTTTGCTTCGGAGTCGTCTTAAATTGATATGCTATAATGTGCAATATTATGTTAAATATCAATTTACACTTTAGGAATATAATGTAAATTGCCTTTTCTCCATTTATTTAATTTATTAACTTTTTCTTCTTTCTTTTCTGACTTCATTAGATGCATCTATGCATCGCTGTAAGAGGCTTCGTCCATAGGTCTTTTAAGCATCAGTTTGAAATAGCTGTTTAATCACTAAACCTGTTTTATTTTTAGGTGTTTTCATGCATCCCTATTAGAGGTTCTGTCTGCCCATCAAGCAAACAGTTTGAAATGGCATTTTTGTTACTAAATTTGAAGATTGAATTATTTTTTTTATACTAATGAGTCAACACTTATCAAGGCCAAAAGCCATTCGAGGATAAGGGTTAATGAAACTGTCAGTTAGATGATGACCAATACTATGAGAGAATTAAGAGCGATGTAATGGGCAGAATTTGATTACTTAAGAGTTGTTAACAGACTTGAAAACGATCATGTTGTAGTCAGCCGGAAAGTATCTCCATGGTATTGTGTTTCAAAGATGGGAAGTTCTTGGAAAGAAACTCTGTTCATGGAAGTTTGGTTTGGTTTTGGGTACACGGAGGGAAGAAGCGAAATTCTTTGCAGTGGTTGTAGCTAGATGAGATTTTGCTGTGAATGTTTTATAGGGTGGGTGAACCAGATGTTGGAGTTCAGTCGAGTACCTGCCATGAAAATAATGATAAAGTAGTGAAAGACTAGCAATTTCGGTTCTGTGAGGAAGAGGCTGTAGAGAAGAGAAGAGACTATCTCCTACTAGATTGTGAAGTCGATGTTGTATTCTGTCAAGACAAGAAAGGATGCATCTTAAAGACATGCATTCTTGTTTTTATATTATTTTTCTCCCAGTGTGTCTTTTTATTTTCATTTGTCGCTTGGGTTTGATTTTTACAAAATTATCATTTATTTTAACAGAATTTTGAAAGTTAAATATAATTATACTGGTATTGTTTCGTCATTAAATTATTGATTGAACAAAATTGTTATAAAACTCTAACTAATTTTATTAAGCCAATGTTGTTTTAATCTATATTTATGCACTTAATAGAAGAATAACCGTCACAGAACAGATAAAATTAGTTCCCCAAACATAATAGTCTTTCACCACTTATATGTGCCATTATGAAGATTAAAATCAAGATATAATGATACTAAACTTTATATTTAGAATTCTTATTCCAATTTTGATAAAAATCCATTACATGATTTTGATTCTGGAAAATATCTAAAACTTAAGGCTTAAGCTTAAAGGGTCTTAGGAAGAAATTTGAATTTAAAGAATATTGCTTAATTGGTGTCTAATGAGTATGGGTTAAATTCAATGCAAATCAAAAATATTTGAATTTTCAAATGGGAGGTATGCCCCTCTAAAACCCCTTTAAAATACCGATTAAAGAAACTGAAATTTGAGGAACATTTATTAATTGATGTCTAATACCTATTGTTAAAATTTCACCCAAATTGGAGATATCTGAATTTTCATGAAGGGCTTCACTAAGTAACCCGTGGCGCAACGGATATAAGTGCTAAGTATAATCCGTTCTAAGTGGCAGTCTTCCGGAGGTTGAAGGTGATATTAAAAATATAAGAAAAATTACATGGCTGATGGAGAGAGAACTAAAGGGTTAAGTTCAAAATTCTGTACAGATTCCTGAATTCAAAAATATGTATCTGAAGAAAGTATCTGGTTACATCAGCTGAGACGTTGTGAGAAAAACATCCAAGATGAGGATAGTAGTCTGGAAAATACAAATAATACAAATTATCAATCCTCATCTCAAAAGTTTCAAAACGAAGAGATTCTATTTTTTAAATAAATTCCTTCTGACTTTATTAGTTTTATCTGAAAAATTGTTTTGAATTTTCATAATTGATTTTAAATGACCAACAATAAATATCTTTCTCTATAATCAGGTGCAAGAGAATTAACATTTAAATTTTATAATATTTAGATATTTCTCCAATTAAAAAAAGGCTTTTTATTGTTATAAATTTAGATTTCCTCCTTCACGACTGAAACATTTTTTTCTTAAACTATCTCCACTTCTACCGTTACAAATGGCAATATAAACAATTAAAATCGTTTTAAAATAGCAACTTTTTATTTTTTTATCATATCACCTCTAGCAAATCAACTACTTATTTTTTTCTCTGTTCTCAGCTATAAAAAGAAAAAAAAACGAAATTGTTGTCTGCAATTCTATCTGAGACTTTATTCTAGTCACTGATGTTGTTGTTTTATTTTTCACTATGTCGTTATAAATTCTTTTGTCGCTCTGATGTAAAAAAAATGATTTGACTAGTTAATTAATATTATCGATTATGCGAGTAGGCCTTGCGTGATTCTTTTAATAAAGAATTAACTCCCAGCGACTTTTTCAGGCAGAATATATTTTGGAAAGATTGCTTCATTATTCATAAGGTTAAGTGGATCAGGTGAACTTTTTTTGTGAAGACTTGATTCAATACAAAATTTATACCATGATTTTATTGAAGAAGAGAGAGCAGTTATCATTGTTTTAATTTTGATGCACGAGAATTTTTTTTTTAAAATTTTCATTTGAAATTTAATTTTTATTTTGCAATCCTTTGAATAGGCCAAATTATTTTGATCAGATAAAACATAAAAAAATATTTGGTTTTATTTTTATTTTATTTTTAAAATTTTATTTTTATTTTATATTAATGCTTTAAATAATTACCCAAATTAAATTATGAATGTCCTCATGTTATTTTTTACTGATTAATTTTTCATTTTTATTTCAATTGAAAAACCTTGATTCAATGGTCGACAATATTCTGTATTAATGAAATTATTGTTTTGTCGAGCTGATACACCACTTTTACTAATACTCTTGGAAAAGTATAAACATGCATGTATTCCTTCCATATATGGCTGAAAATAGAGTAGACTAGACCCTCAAGCCTTGGTAGAGCAACGAGTTTAGGGGAAGGAAATCTCTGTTACAAAACCCGTGACCAGGTCGGGTTCTGTCATGTGGCACACATTCTTACCCCGAATAGTCATCACTTATGGTGTAGAGTGAATGGGTTGTGTCAACAATTCATTTTTTTTTTAACTTTTATTCACCCCAAGCAAGGCATATTGCCACTGACGTTGTAATATGGGGCCAAATTTATAGGCTAAACTGGATGGGGAGTTGGGCAGCAAGATGTTTGTATAATTTGGATCATTCGAACTACTGTTCTCACCTTGAGTTTTATTCTCACAACGTTTCAGCCGCTTTAACCTCCAGGTGAACCTTTTCGAACTTGGGAATATTTCTATCAAACTCGTGAATCTGAATGGAATTTCGAACAGAACCCTTGGATTAAATAAAGGGTTTCATTCGAAATTCCGTCCAGATTCCCGAGTTCAACAGAAATATTCTCGAATTCAAAAAGATGTACCTGAAGAAGGCCAGAGTTTATGTTGTGAGATGAGAAAAGTAGTCTGAATAATCCAAATTATGCAAATTATCAATCCTCATCTAAAAAATTCAGAAATGTAATAGCAAGATGTTTGTTCACATTACATTTAAATTTCTGCATGTTGGTACTGTCAGAGAAACAGAGAACAGGAAGGGAATTCCAAAGGCAAGCAGTTCTACGAAAAAAACTATCAGAGTAGAAAATTTTTCCATGTCTAAGGACCTCTACAGTGAAATGGGTGGGATTTAGCAGCTAGTTAAGTGGGTTGAGGATATAAAGGTACAACAAAGGTCATCTAAGAATTTAAGATAACCTTGTGGGCAGGTCTGACTATACCTTCAGTATTATTGATTGTTATACATTTTCTAATCCGTAAACCTATCCTATCTCCTGCCATATACGATACTGAGATCGCAAGAGGCCTTTGTCCAGAAAGAGGATGTTTAGGTACATCATAGAAACCAAAATCTTGGTCACAACCTTGGCCTTTTGGCTAAGATCAAAGTGTAGTATCTGTTCCGATGGATACTACACCCCATGGACTGGTATTGTCTTGGCCTTCGGGGCTTGATTTACGCCGGTCTATGGGTCTGTCCTGTGCAGTTCTAGCAGGTCCACCCTCCCAGGCTTCGCCTCCCCTCTTTGAGGAGGAGTAAGTTTATTGCTTACTGCCTGAGGCGCCCCTACCGGGGAATGCCGACGGGGCTGCCCAGGCAATTTTTGATGGTCAAAGTGCTCACCTCTCGGGCGCTGGCTTTTCAACCCCCACTTTCCGACCCGACCTTGGGTCACATCTTACTTGTGGGAGTAGGATAAAACTGGCCTTGTGTCTAACTCCTGGAGAGGAGTAAATAATACTATGTTGCGCTATCCTACCTTTGTCTCATAAAATGCAGTCGTTTGTGTAGACATTTTTTTAGGGTGTGTGGTGGATATACGGTAAAAACTATTTGTGTATGTTTTATATAAAGAACTAATAGAATACCTGTCCCATGGCGGGTAAAATGAATTCCTTGAACAGAACAGTTTTGCACCACTTTTATGTTCCCTAACGAAGATTAAAAGCAAAATATAATGATACTAAACCTTATGTCTAGAATGTTTATTGCAATTTTGATCAAAATCTATTACATGATTTTGATTCTAAAAAATGTCTAAAATTGAAAGATTAAGCTTAAGGGATCTTAAATAGAAATTGCAATTCAGGGAATCTTGCTTGATTTGCGTCTAATGACTATGGATCAAATTTAATGCAAATATGAAATATTTGAATTTTCAAATGGAAGATTGTGCCCATATTATGGCCTTTAGAAACCCTTTGAAATACTCCCTAAGAAATTTTTGGGAAGATTTATTAAATGATGTTTAATACTTATTGTAAAATTTCACAAAAATCGGAGTTTGTATCTGAATTTTTACAAAGGACTTTCACCTCCTCTTTACCTGTTTGAATAAAACTAAATTAAACTTAATATAGTCCACATTACAACCCCCTTACACCTATCAGCTGTGTTCCAAAATTCACAGTGATCGGTTAATTAGTTCAGGAGTGAATCCTGTACTTACAAATATATAAACATATATACATACTTAACTATATATAAATAAAGATTAATATTTCTTTATCACTTTTTAAAAACGAATGATCGTTCACATTGTAGAGCATATATCAGTGTGTCTTGTTGAGATTCTAAAAGAAAATTCATCTATTAATGTTGGAATTAGTTTATGATGCGAAACCAAATTTAAATAAGATATGCTTAATCAACGCCTTTTCAAAATCATAACAGCTAAATCCTCCAGTGAACACGTGCACGTCTCAGATGAAAATAACTGAAGTTGTACAAAGAAGCTGAGAAAGGGGAATAAAAGATTGGCTGAAGTGGTGATTATTAAAAGAAAAAGTAGCTAGTTATATACAAACTAATTACATTTTGAATGGATTGCATGAGAAAAATTAAAACACGGCTTTCATTTTCAAGTGTAACTACATTCCTTGTTGAAAAATGGTCTAATAAGATTTTAGATTTTAGATAACATTCTTGGAGAATAAAAACCGATGGTTATTCTTTAGATTAATCCATTCAATTTGTGCGTTTTCAGTTGAAAATTCTATTTCAAACATAACAATAACAGACCAACGAAATTGCTATTTAAAATATAAGCATGACAGACCAACGAAAATGCTATTTAAAATATAAGCATGACAGACCAACGAAAATGCTATTTAAAATGTAAGCATGGCAAATCAATAAAAATCATATTTCAAATATAAGGCTGACAGACCGATGAAAATGATATTTGAAGCTTAAGCATGACAAATCAACAAAAATGATATTTAAATCTTAGCATGTTTGTTAGTTTGTCCTGCTTATTTCAAATTTAAAGGTAATAGACCAACTAACTGATAGAGAGAGCTTCTTATAGCGATGTATGGTTGCATCTAAAAATGATATTTGAACCATAAGCATGACAGACCAACGAAAATGCTACTTCAAATGTAAGGCTGATAGACCAATAAGAATGATATTTGAAGCTTAAGCCAAAAAAAATGATATTTTAAGCTTAAGCATGACAGACCAATGGAAATGCTATTTCAAATTTAACGCTGACAGACCGACTAATAGAGAGAGCCTTTTATAGTGATGTATGGCTGCATCTCAAAATACTATTTAAAACATAAGCGTGACAGACCAACGAATATGCTATTTAAAACTTAAGCATGGTATAGTAACGAAACTGCTATTTAAATTTTAAGCATGACAGACAAATAAAAATGCTACTTCAAATGTAAGAGTGACAGACCAATGCAAATGATATTTTAAGCTTAAGCATGACAACCAGCGCTCACTCACGACCTTACCGAGTAAGGCATAACCGAGAATAGAGGGGGGAGGGGAGAGAGTTTTTGAGGGGTAGCTACTTTTTTTGACGATTATATGTCATTTTATGACCTTATCACTCGGACTTAGGGTTAGTAGTAAAAACTTTTGGTGAGTTCCCTAAAAGGATAGAATGACTCGAAAATTGGGAACATAGTACGTTTGATATATATATATATATAACTGATCCCCCACTAAATTCTAAAATATTGGTTTGTCTGTATTACCGTTTTCCACGGTGTTAACACGCAATCGCCTAAAAAAGCAGAATGTAATTTTTTCGGGAGGGAGTGGGGATATCGGAGAGTATTAATCTGCATATTTTTTTTTTTTAATCTTATACATTGTTTTGTAACTATAAGGCTCTTTTCTTCCCGTGAAAACTGAATAAAAAACTTTTAAATTATCTAATTAAATACCTTATTTTCATGGTATGAATAACAATATTAAAAGTTTGGATATTATTGTAGATGAAAACCCATCTCCCAATAAAATGAGATTCTACTTTTTTAGGCAATTACGTGTGAATACCCTAAATAATTGTCGGAAAGAGAAACAACAAAAAATATTTTAGAATTTAGATTGGGGAATTAGTTCCGCAAATAAATTTAACGTAAAATGATCCTCTATTTTCGAGCCATTCTAGGGTTTTATGGCAGTTAACCATTTTTTGCCATTGGAGATGAATTCTGTACGTTATTGTTTTGGGGCGATTGCATGTGGTTTTACGACCTTGTCAGTCGAACTTAGGATTAGTGTTAAAAATATATTAGTTAACTTCCCTAATAATTTAGAATGACCGTAAAAAGAAGAATTACATTTTTAGGGGGTGTCATTTAGCTGAGTGTGTTAATCTACACATTTACCAAAGTTTGTTGCTAAAATTTCTGAATTCTCTGAGTATTTTTTCTTTTTAATTAACGGCCTCTCATCCCAATTAATTGCTGTCCGGAAGGCGGGTAGTTTTTGCTAGTATATATATATATATATATATATATATATATATATATATATATATATATATATATATATATATATATATATATATGGCATTTAGACGAAGGGTAGTTGAATGAAATAATCACATCTTTCAAGATGGCCATCATCAATTAAATAGTGGATGACGTCATCAGTCAAATAAAAGAGATGAGGAAAGAGATCCTTTATCTTGATGACCCGTGACACTTCAGTTCACAGGTTGTCTACTAGACGAACGTCTAGAACCTGGGTCATATATATATATATATATATATATATATATATATATATATAAATTATAAATATTTGTTTTTATCCTTCACCGACCATCACTCTCGGAAATCTTGCACGTGTATAGCCTGCCGGAAAAAATCATCACTGCAATAAAGCAAATTTATGCAAACTCCTAATGTTGCATACAATCAGAAGACGATTTCAATGACTGGTTGGTGGTGATGACTGGAGTCCGAAAGAAATAGCTATAGTTGACAACTTCACCTACTTAAACAAGGCAATATGGACCACAAGTTACAGTGCAGGATAGGAAAAGCCTAGCAGCATTTAATCAGCTCTGCAAGATCTGGAAATATAAAAAATTCACCATCAGATCTAAATTAAGATTTTATAACGGCAACGTTTTGTCCACACTGCTATATGGAAATGAAACTTGGCATCTCAAAATCAGCCAAGATAGGAAATTAGATGCATTTGATTTCAAATGCCCTAGAAAGATTATAGGGATCAAATGAAGCGATAGAATTACCAACCAAGAAGTCTTTCATGATCTTTCTTTCATGCAGCTCATCAGAAGACCAAAAGATCGCTCCCGTAATAAAATCCTCCAGCAAAAAAAAGAAAACAAAACAAACTTTTACATGCATTTTACATAGAACTCAGTTCGTTAAAGGAACCAAGGATTTCTTCATAGTCAATCGGATATTTTGAATTTATAACACAGATATATAGTTCACGAGGAGGAAACATACAAGTAGAAAAAATAATAACTCAAAAGTCCAGCTGGATCATCTTTACTGGGAATCTAAGCCTAATCCTAATCCTAACCTCTAATTCTCCTGACTTCACATAAATCTAAAATTCATGTAGCAACTTAATCTTACCTTAAATCGTTCCTTTATGTAGTTAATCATCCAACTATATATCCCTCATACAGGGTTTCAGCTAACCTCATGGCTATCTCCCATCAACATACCATATAACCAATTGCAACTAGCAAACTCTCGCTACACCTCACCTCAAAAGCACACCACCAAGGAATTTGCAAGTATTTAGTAGCAAACCAGAAATCATTTCATTTTAAATTTGAATGGAAGATTTTTTAAATTCTATATGTAAAAAACAGAAAAAATGCTTATTGCACTGAAAGACTTGCATAGACATTTGCGTCAGATGCATGAACTTGCATCAGATAAGCAGTACCGTTTTTAGATTGAACGACACGACAATAGAAAACGTTCAGCCTGCAGTTATTTTTATACCATGTTTAAATGTCTTATCTTGAGATATTCAATAAGCAAATTGCTGGAGGTGCTTTGCTTATCACAGAACTTGTAATAATATGGATTTAAAATAAGAGAAGATAATGTTGGTCTATATAACATCAATATCCAAACGGTTAGTGCTATGTTTAGTTCCCTGATGTTTTATATTTCTTTACGGATTCAACATTAATACAAAGCTCCTTTCTTTTTTTCTTTTCCATATCTATACTAGCAGGGCTACCCGGCATTTTCTATCTATTATATTTCAAAAATAACACCAATAATGTTCTTGTGCTGCCAGATCAAGTTGTCTGAATATACCGGCTTCCTGACATAAAATGCACCAGACATTGATGTTATTGTATTTTTTTCGTTCCCTTTGCAAAACTCAATCATGTTCTGCAAAAACAAAAACAAAAATGTTCCTTTACAAAACAACCAAACCAAACACCATGAATAAATATTTGAATATATAAAGAACTTGAAGCATAAAAATTTTATCAAAATGACCGGATTCACCATTAAATAATCCGAAAAGGATTGATATGCCGTAAAACAAAACAACCAAACCAATAATGTTAAGATTCAGTATAAATAGTGAACACTCTTCATCACATTTCCTCCTTATGCATTTAAATAAATATATTGCCTGTTTATGATATAAAATAATAGCTGGAATACCATACTCCAGGATGGATTCATAATACTGGGACACCATTAGACACCATTGGACCCGAAGAATGAGAATATTAAATATTCTCATTCTAAGATAGGCAAAGTTTATCTGGTGGATCTCCTAAACGCATGTCTGCCAGAATGCACATCTCAGCAACAAAAGATGACATTCATTAATAGTTTGTCTTCACACACATAACAGAAAGTATACATACAGGGTTAATAAACGATAAATATACAAAACAATTGAATACATATAATTGTAAAAAAGATAAGGAAGTCGTGTGAAAACACACAAGGAACTACGTACAGTCGACACATGGTAGTTTATAGTTGGAGCCAGACAGAGACCTAGTAGGTCTGTTCTGTCCGATGAACAGCAAGAAAAGAGGAATGAAGGGTAGTCTCATTCCAGGACCTTATGATTTTGTTAGAGCTGGGACGAGATCATGTGTTCTCACGAGATTTAGAGACTTGACCTTTTTCAAAACTTCCCCCAAAAGATAGCTTTGAAGGAAGGTAACTTTGTCATCTCTACAGTCCCTTTCATAAGTGCAAGCCCAGATACTTCAATGCAATTTCTTTTTAAAATACTGCTATGGGGCAAATTAAAGAAAAATAGAACTTACACAACTGAATTTATGCACTGAGAAAAGTGTTCATTTTGTGGTGTTTAAAAAGTCTTCAAATTATCAAAATAAACATAATCACATGTTATTTGTCTACAGTTAAAATATCATTAAAACAGATTTCAGTATGGAGAGTTTCTAACCCCTTGGAACAGTGCGCCCAGCAGTGGAAAAAATAAATTTTTGACTATGCTCAGATGGGCGTGAAAATGTTTTAAAGTGAAACTAGAAAGCAAATGTGAATCAACAAAAAGAAATTAGCTCAAAAGGTCCACTTTTGGACTTTTTACAGCAAATTGAAGTTGGTTGGTTTGCGGGTTGTTCAAAATCATCATTATTTTTTCTGCAAATAAAGCTCAACAGACAAAAAAGGCATATTTTGGGATGGAATGTCCTTAATATGATACATTTTACAATCTTAAGTGTGACTTTTTCATAAAACACATACAATAATGTCTTAAATAAGCCACATATATATGTATATAAATGAAATTTAGAATTTCTGATACCAAAAATGTCATTGCATTATTAGAGAGTGGCTGCACAGTGTGAATTTTGCCTTTTTTTGTGAAAATAAAAAATGTTGATGTCAGAAGTTTTTTGCAAGGAGATGCAGGCCTGGGGTTTTCAGATGTTTAAAATACACCATCTTGGCTAACAGATTTTTAATTTTAGGTTTTCACCGGAAGCGCCTTGTTAATACGCTTCCAACTAGCTATCAGCCACTTTCTTATTTCGAGTTATGGCGAAGTTATGCTCAAAAAGGATGTTTATGAGAAAATGGCCAAATATGGTAATTAGGGTCCAGTCCTCCAAATTTCAGTTTTCTAAAAGAAATTGTTATTGCATCTGAAACGCCTTGTTAATACGCTTCCAACGAGGTATCAACCAGTTTCTGATTGTGAATTATGGTGAAGTTATGCCCAAAATTGGCGTTTTTTTTTAGAAAATGCCCAAATATGGTAATTGGAGCCCAGTCCCCCAAATTTCAGGTTTGTGAGGAAATTGGTATTGCATCTGAAGCGCCTTGTTAATACGTTTCCAACGAGGTATCAGCCATTTTCTGATTTCGAGTTTTGGCGAAGTTATTAATTTTTCCACATTTTGGCTTTCTGGGCGCACTGTGCTTTATATATAACTAGCAGACTACCCGGTGTTGCACGGGGCAAAAGTGTAGCATATTTCTATTGCAACTTCTATCTCTTTACTTCTTTCTATGCCCCTCCCCTGTTTTTCCCTCCCTCTTCCCACCCCCTTTCTCCTCTACCAAGCCAATTCCTTTCTAGCTGGATATAAAAACACATAAACAGACAGCTATCATCTATCTAGATTCCTTGAGGAATGAGTCGGCATAAGGGGGAATTAACTCTTGATAAAAAATCATAGTTACTTCCCAGTTGACCCCCTAAGAATGAATATTATTTCTTAAAATTTTAGGTATTATTAATTCCGGGCAACGCTGATCAAGAACATATCAAGTGTGTGTGTCTTTTTTGTAGTTTTTTTACTTTTAGCTGGACATACACACATACAACTGCATTTTATATAATAGAAGATTTTAGAATTTTATGAACACCATTATATTTCTGATGAAAATGTACATCTGATTTACTATCTTAAGCAGAATCCACTGCAGTCATATTCATTTTTAGAGAACAAATTTCTTCTTTTTTATGGCTATATTAATATCATTATCATTGCCTACATGTTTCAGAATGTTTTAGATTATGATTGATAAATTGTATTATTTGGATTATTCAGACTATTGTTCTCATCTGGATGTTATTCTCACAACGTTTCGGCCGATGTAACTCCGACCTTCTTTAGGTGCATCTTTTCAAACTCAGGAATCCTTATGTTGAACTCGAAATCTGTATAACATTTCAATTTCATGAGTCTGACATAAAGATTCCCGAGTTTGATAAGACTCACCTAAAAAATGTTAACTAATACTTTTACAGGTATTAATTGTCTTTTCGTTTCCTGTCGGCATAAGAGTTGCTTCCCTTGATACAAAAAGAAGACATCATTTTTATTATAAAATGAATGCTTATTTTTCGTTCAAGACAATTACAAATGGACCGATGGATTTTGTAACTTTGCACGATCCATCTCCGACTCGTCTGTCAATCAGACCTCTTCCACCTTCTTATTGTTCTGCTTGTTTGCCAGCACCTACTCCTACCAGGCACCAAAATTCAACCTGCTAAATAAGGTTTGTTTATGTCAACTGACGTCATGAACAAAAGAAATTTTCCGTTTTGTCATTTCTTTCCAAAATAATTTTTTGCTCTCATGTCTTTTTATTTTGACCTTAAATCCGTATGCTGACGTCCATGTTTCTAATCTGCATCTCACCCCTAATAATATTACACACCTACCTTCTTATTATGTTATTTTAACTCAGCTAGTATGTATTCAGTATTTTGAACTTTTGTCCACACACTAATACACTCGTTCACCACCAAAACAAAAACACTTTCTTTTGAAAATGTCTATATCTAACTACTTGATTCATAAAGTTGTTGCACTGTTCTAACACAAAACTGTATCTAGTGATAAGGCTCCAATTTGGAAGCTTTGGAGAATGTGGAGTCGCCTCTTAGTTACCAATACTCCCAGATCCACTCTGACCCAGAATGGTAGTATTTGCTCGGGCACTCATCTATGAGTTGAATAAAAAGTATAGTTTACAGACTATTTGTTTAGAAAATAAACACCTTCAAAACAAATTAATCTAAAAACCAATCGTATACAACATATGCATACGGTTTCGGCATAAAATGACTTTAGCATGGTTGACATGCCATAAAACCCAGCAACTAACCAACTGTTGTCAATATCTACCCCCCCCATATGATATCTCTACAATGTAGACATCTCACAGCTAGTATGCATTTACTAGCTTCAACTTCTGTTCATGCACACTGATGCGTACACACCAGAACTGAAAGAAAATAAAAGAATTATTTGTTGTTTTGTTTTAAACTTGCATTTCGAACTATTTGATTGTAGACAGTTTGGCATCCACATTATGGCCGAGTAATTGGAGACTTAAGCATTAAGCTTCCATTCTCTCTCTCTGTATTAGTCGAGAGACTTAATGCACGCATTTAAATGCGGACCGTTCTTTTTATGTAAGTTTTATCAGTGTAATTGTCCTCTTGTTTTTAAACAAGATTTTCTTACGCACTTATCTTATTTTATTCCTTTAAATTATCAATTCTCTTTATTTTGATCTTTGTTCGATTTTGTCGATTTCTTGTGTTTCCTTTTTTTCACATCAGCTCTTTCTCCTCTCTTTTCTTTTTAAATTCTTTAATCACATTTCTTTGTCTCATAGTCGTCGAAAACTTCGTCTAATTTTTCTCTTTTGTCTGTCTTTAAATATTTTCTTGCTATTGACCATAGCCTTCCTTTATTGTGCTCGAAGGAAGCAATCGAAGTGAAGGACGTTAACAGATATAATTTCAGAAGAGCTTAAGAATTATTTCATCCTAATGCAAGGATTTTCTTTTTTTTCTAGTAAGTGGGATTATATATTTATTTTTATTTTTTATTTTCTGGGATCTGTTTTTATCAAATAATGAAACCAGACTTTAAGGAAATCAGAAGAAAATCTCAATTGGATATGAAATTTATACTTAAACACAAAACATGAGACAAGAAAAACTCAGCAATTTTTTTTTAATTATTCTTTTATATTTTTTTAATTAAAAAGGCTTCCAAGAAGATAACATTCATTATTGCAATTATTAAGAGAAATATCAAACTTTTGGGTAAAAATAAAGTTTGCAAAATCATATAAAACCAAATATTGTTTACAAATATAATCTTTTATTCAAATTAATTATTTTTCTCCTTTTTAGACATTATTTAGCCTGAAGAATGTTTGCATATGGGCAGTAGTGGTGCTGAACTTTTGTATATGCGTGAGCAAAGAAATATTCCACACTTAAGGGCAGGAATAGCATTTGTGTACAGTCACATTTTTAGAATAATGCTCTTGCAGCAAAAATAATGGGAGTGAAAAATTGATCTTGACATGCTACAAGCAAATATTTCTTATTTAGTCAGAGTTAAATATGATTCATTAAGTCATGAATAAATAAAAATTTAACACAGTTATTATTAAACAGAGAAAATAGTAAGGAATCTTAAGGGTAAAACTTATGTACATCTCATTCGAGGAGTCCAGAAAAGCTTGTGCGAGAATTCTCGGAGTCCGAATGAGGCTGATGTCCACACTAAACAAATGATACCAATACGTAAAAAAGCATTCATTTAAGGCACATGTTTTTGATTCGGAAAGTTATCTCTTTTATGTTTTGTAATTCTTTCAGATAAAATCGATCAAATAGATTTTAGTCATAAAAAAATCCAGATATCAAACCCTTAACTTTCATCCGGTTTTCATATGAATTTCATATCAATGAATTTTCTAGCAAAAAGTTATCTCCTTGTTTAATCTAAATGATTCATTGCTACTTTTTATTTTATTTTTAAAACCTTGATAGACATATATATACATATAAATTATTTTATTTAAATTATAATAATAATATATATTATTGTGTCAGCTGTGGATATCTGGGTATCGTCCATTTAGTAATCCTGGAATTAGGAAAGTTCCTGCTTGGTCTTTATCCAGAAAGACTCGTCATTTCCATATAATGTGAAATTTAGAACAAGCCAGAATGTTTCCTAATTCCATGATGACCAGATGGACGAAAACCAAGTATCCAAAGCCGACATACTAATGTATAGTATTTAAATAAAATAATTAATATTAGCTCTTGTATGCCCTACGATCGATAACTTTGATAATTTTTTCCTACTAACTTGTGATACATGCTATATATATTTAGGATTTATATTATATTGGTTTGAGTTGAAATTTTGTAGTTTTAAGTTCAATCCGAATGGAAAAATTCAGTCTAATATCAAATTATATAGTGATAAATATATATCAGACGTCATATTTCTGACTAGAGAGCTCAATGTATTTAGCACTAAAGGGTAACTTTTTCTAACACATTATTTCGGTATCAAGAAGTCTCTTCATCTCCAAACTTTGGAAAAGGCCGTTTGATGCCGAAATAATTTTTGTCTGATATCTGTTAGAAAAAGTTAGCCTATAATCAAATATATATATATATATATATATATATAAGTGTCACATTCATGTGCATGCATCAAGATGAGTCTTCAGTGATGTTATATTGCTAAACTTTAGTTCATACTATCGGATTTATTTTATTGTTTATATGTCATAGCCATACTTTTCTGTGGGTTAGTAGCTAGGAGGAGAAGGATTGCATTCATACCTTTATCAAGAATATCAGTGAAAGTGACACAACAACTAGACCGAGATTCAAACACTGTGAGCTGAGTTAATCATCCACAAATCCTACCACTGAGACAATTTAACAATATATATATATAGGGTGGGGCATAAAGGGAAGACGATTAACAATAATATGATTATTTGAAAAACGTCCGCCCTCTACGCTCCACCCTGTATATACACACTAACTGAGCACCCATTGTTGCCGAGTGAAGTGAGCCATTATGATTATTATTCTAAAAATTACATTGCTTCATTAAACCAAATAATGTCTGCTTGTTTTTCTAATATTGTTTATGGAAAGTAAGTGTGGATTTATTTCTCATAAAGTAAAGGAATTTAATTAATAAT
The DNA here is from genome assembly GCA_963556195.1 of Sepiola atlantica. Taxonomy (NCBI): domain Eukaryota; kingdom Metazoa; phylum Mollusca; class Cephalopoda; order Sepiida; family Sepiolidae; genus Sepiola; species Sepiola atlantica. Next base: position 67,791,720 of record OY744515.1, read on the forward strand.
CGATTGTGTGTGTAACATATTAATGGACAGGGTTTGACCCCAAGGTCAGTGGAGCCCAATATATAAGAGAAGATAAGGGATTGGTCGATCTTGTCAGATGACGAGATATAAAGATATGGATTTGAATTAGTTCCAACTCGAACTTGCAAGTGGATAGACGTTATGTAGAGTGAATAGATAGAGGGGTTTAAACCCCTTATGTCTACTCTGACGATCTCGGAAAAGAAATTAAGAATGATAATGCAAGTTAAAGACTACATTGTCTTTGTCACCCTTTTTGTGTGTGTGATTAAGCATCGTTTCAGATGTCGGCTGCGAGAAGACAGTGTCAAACTCCTAGACTGTGAGGGAGTAAGAGGCCCCATCAAAGGGCTATACAACATGTGAACCAGCGTTGCCTATTACCTTGCAGTAATATGATTTTGAAGCTAAGTTTACATAGGTGGCCTCAGTATGATTTATCAGGAGAATGATCTTGATGCAAGTTGGGGCTCCATATGAGTAGTCGGTAGCTGACTTGTTAGCTTAATCATGTGACATGGAAAATATTTTAAATTAAAGTTAGTTGCTGTCAAGATTTTAGTAAAGTTAGATGGCATGTAAGGTTTTTGATAAATAGGGATGGTAAGATCCTTCCGTCACTTTATGGAGATGGTCCAGCTAGAAGCAAAAGCATCTCGGCATGAATAAACTCACTACATCTAGCTACATGTAGACGACGAAACAGCTGTCTGTTGATGACTATATATATATATATATATATATATATATATATATATATATATATACGCCCCCTATCTATAGATTGAGCTCTCTGGTAGAGGAAATGATTGTTTCCCATTAGTTTATGCAATAATTATATAAAGAATAGATTTTTGGGTGTCTAACAGGTGTAATAAAATAAATATTTAAACGGAGAGGCTGAATATATAGTGCTTGAAATTCTTCTACTGTCAGTGATGATGTCTGTTGGTGCAGGGAGTCAGGTACTTGGACTGTTTGGTCACATTTGTATGTGATCGACTATTTGAGTTTTGAATCTCAGCATTAATACACTTACTACGTCTCACCACACTGATGGTCGTAAACGACGAAACAGCCGTCTGTGGATAACTATATTATCTATTATATAAGGGGCAGTTGTCTATGTGTATGTCCATCTAAAATTCTAAAACTACAAAACAAAGACCCACAAAGTTGGTATTTTCTTGACTAAAAGAGAGGAATAGGCTGAGTGAAGAAGAAAGAAGAGGGTGGGAGAGAGAGGGGGAAACGGGAAAGAGAGATAATTCCCTTATACCTTGAGTTGTCTGTGTGTATGTATATCAAGAGAGAAGAATGAGCTGGGTGGAGAAGAAATAGGGGACGGGGAGAGGGAGGGGAGAAAATGGGGGAGAGGGAAAGAGAGAGAGAGAGAGAGAGAGAGAGAGAGAGAGAGAGAGAGAGAGAGAGAGAGAGAGAGGTTATATTACATTTTTGACAACACCGGGTAGCCCTGATAGTGTGTATATATATATATATATATATATATATATATATATATATATATAATACAGAACTTCAGATCAACATGGTGCCTTAGATTCTAAGCTGGAGGAGCGGACTTAGGCGAAAAAATTCTCCTCCAGCTTAAAATCTAAGGTACCATGTTAATAAATAAATAAATATTATGCTCTTATTATTAAATAATTGAGAACTCTATTGAATTTTTTTCTATTCAATGAAACCAAGAATTATATATATATATATATATATATATATATATATATATATATATATATATATATAATTAGATTATTTACAGTAAATTATATCTAATCAGTCTTGTACAATCTGATAATGTCTGGACCAAAAAAAATGCATTTACTTTATTCGATAAAATCACCACAGTTATCAAAGTATAGTTAAGCAATTTATATTCTGTCCACATCTACATAAAAACTGTTGAACCAAAATCACGTTCATGATATCACGTCTGATTTGCATATTCCCTTTAGGGCCAACAGACTTGATATAATTGCTCAAGTGGACGCATCACTTTTATATTTTGATAATTCATAAGTGTACATTCTTTTTCTTTTTACGAACAAGTAATAACTGTTTTTTGTTTCTTTTGTTGTTTTTTGTGTAGTATTTCTGCACAATTTTGAGTGACAACAATTATAATTCTTATCTTTTCCATTGTTTTGTTTTATATACTCATTTTTATGCTGAAAGACACATTTGCATGCTTGTTATATATTTTTATTATTTTCATTATTATTATTATTATTTACTCTCTAGGAATTCTCACATGAGTCATTACAAGTTATTGATCACTGGCAACAACAGATGATGTTTCCTGGAGTTTGAGTGACAACAAGTCTCTCCAGATTTCCAATGCTCTCTGCATCTTTCGATAACTGTTGCAAATCACTTTGCATTCTCGCAACAGCTGTTTACCGTTGAGCTCTTGTGGATAAAAGTCGTTGGCTTTCCCTGAAATCTGAGTGGCAATAAGCCTCTCCAGGATTTCAATACTTCCTGTGTCCTTCCAGTAGAAGTCTGGATGGTGCTATCCCTCCTCGGTCTTGCCATCCTTCTTGACTACCCTTCACGACCACTGTGTGATATCAACCGATGCTGGTGCTACCACTTTTTTAAGGGGGGTGGGAGATAAGATTATTGGATTTTTTTTCCACTCTCGCAGCTTCAGTTCCCTTTACTATTATTATTATTATCATTAGTAGTAGTAGTAGTAGTAGTAGTGGTGGTGTTAGTAGTATTTGTTATGCTTCCCTTTCTAACCCTCTTCACAAGTCAAGTCTTAAACAACTATTTAAATATCATTGCACAGACATATATAGTATTAATATCCAGATCAAATTCTGTTAATCATTTATTCCTAGAGTTCTCAAGAATGTCTTCTTAATATCTTTTTTAATATTTCTGAATTCATTATTCAATCATAAAATTGTTTATGCTATTGCTGTTTTTAATATGATTTTAAACTTTCTTTTAAAATATTTTACTCTATGTTGTATCCTTGATAAAAGAGTACAATAGACAAAGTTGGTACTCGAGTGGAAGGAAAACCCAACATGTTGGTATAAGGAAGATAGAAACGTTTATTGCAATAGCGAGTACAATAATGGAGAGAAGGACATTAGTAAGATAATACTAATGTCAAAAGCAAAACGCTTGTCAATGCTGTGCTCATTCTATATATGGTAAGTCCGTATAGGAAAAAAGGGGTCATAGGATATTCTATTACAACACTCTCTTAGTAAAAAAATCCAATTGTTTAATAGATTTAGTTTTTGAAATCTGTTTTGATAGTAGATTTCTGCATCAAAGAAAAATATTTTTAAAAAAGATCCTCTATAGTTAGGAATTCCATTATTTATTTTGACTGTTTCAAATAAACTCCCTTTTATTCTTCGATGTGTTACAGAGAAAGAGAGAAATTAAATGATGCACAGGTTTACTTCCTGAGAACATACACAAAAGATGTGTATCACAAGAATGGGTCAAAAGTTTTGTGATATTTTACAAACTTCGGTGGCTCCAGATGTTTTCATTGAGATCTTCGAAGGTGATCGTTTTGATAAAATTATCAAGTGTGCACGGGGACAAACAAACAAGCAAGATAACAAACAAACAAACAAACAAACAAACAAACAAACATGATCCACAGGGTTTTAAAGAGTATCTTCAAACATTTTCTCTTCAATTATTAAAAATATTAAGAAACAGGAGATGTCAAAAGAGGCATAACAAATAAATCCTCTACTCTATAATAAAGACCAATGTGTATTTATTTGTATGTAAATATATATATGTATATATATATATATATATTTTCGTCCCGTCACGCAAGTTAATGTACTTTGCTTCCCTTCCATCTCACAAGTAAATTTACTTACCTTCCCTCCCTGTCTCGCAAGTGATCCCATCATATGAGTAAAAAATATGTGCCGAACGAAACCATTTCAAATGTTTAGAGGAAGGAGAGAGGAAGCAAACAGCAAGTCAGACAATCCCCGCAGTATGAAATAAATTCTCAAAAAAAGAATCACTGCACTCTATTTCCATAATGAAACGTTTTCTTTGTTTTTCCTTTCTTCTTTCTATACCGATGTATACATTTTTTCTTTATTTATTTGTTTAACCTCACCAATTCAGACGTTATTTTATATGAATATTAGTGCAAACGCTGGCAAAGCGTAATTTTTTTTTCTGTCATTTTTGCCGGAGGGTGTACTCTCGTAATAATAATAGTGTTGGATAGTTTCCTTTTTTAGTGACAGGTTAAAATTTATTTCTTGAAAGAAATAGTTGAGCAGCCAGAGCTAAAAAAAAAGCGCTTCTTTATTTCAGAACTTTTTATACAAAGACATTTAAAAGATGACTTATTATCGTCTGCATTGTCTTCATTTCAAACATGTGTTGCAGATAAGAATCGCGTTTACTTTTTGTATTTGGTTTGTTTTTTGTTATTAGCTATGAATAGACAAATTTCATTTTCTTTGGGTGAATTTTTTTTAAAGCGTACCAAAACAAAGAAATCTGTTGCAATAGTGACGATTGTAGGTTACAGACAAAACCTGAAGCATAGTTAATGATGAACTCTGCAAACAGTTTCAGTAATTTATTTTTTAATCATAAAAGAAAGACACATTTAAGTTAGAACAAGAACACTAGAAATAGAATTATACTTTCTGGTAGATCTGATGTGCATGAAACTGTCAGTTACCATGGAAATTTGATTCCAATATCTACATTAATTTATACTTTCATTTATATGTGATCTATTCCTAATATTATGGCATAATCACGTTGACACACCGGTTCTCGTTAGATGACAAAAGTTAAGCGATGTTGAGATTGCTCAGCTACAGATAGGTGACCATTTGGGAATAGAAGGCGCTGTATGTGGGAGAGTGGCGACACCTACCTGCAAAAAACAACGTAGTCATCTCTCCTGACCGGGATATACATGCGACTGGGGACCGCTTGTATTTTTACATTCTTTGGGGAAAGTCGTCTCGCCCAGGATGAATGTAACATCAGGTACCAGGTATTCCTAATATTTAGTCCTCTTTCCTAAGAAATAAGGACATTTATTGACCATATATATATATATATATATATATATATATATATACAGGGTGGGCAAAAATAAGGGTCCTATTTTTAAAAATTCATAACTTTTTTATTTATTGATTTTTTTAAATTTTTTTTTTTAGAATAAGTAAAGGACCCCTTCCGAAGCAAGCATGAGCCGTATTAGCCCTAAGGAACGTACCCTCATTTAGAAAACATTATTTTTGCTTAAAAAACTCAAAACAGTGTAAAAAACAATACTTTAGTTTTTGTAAGTTTTAAGAAGTGTTTTTCGGCTAAAATTTGTTTTGTTTATTTCAAAAAATCTCGGAAGGGTCAGTCTACACACACATAAAGTTTGGTGAGTTTAACTTTTATTTTGTGGAAGTTATTCAAATTCAAGTTATTCAAATTTAAAGATAGGACCCTTATTTTGGCCCACCCTGTATATATATTAGCAAGGTGTTAGAATTCCAGTAATTAAAGAAAATAGTTTTAAATGTAATCTAGTTTGAGACAAAAGCTAATATAAATTAAATATAATTTCATCAGTAAATGAAGTAAAATATGTTATGTAGGTGACTTACGAGAAACACAAATATTTAATATATCACTCTCTCCCATTGTCTCTCTTTCTTTTACTGCCAACTAATGTACCATTCTCTCTCTCTCTCTCTTAACTGATATAACATGCTCTTTTTCACTCTTTCTTACTTTCTGATATATTAAAACATGTGAATTACTTTCTCTCCCCCCCCTTTTCTTAGCAGTTTTTCTTCTCTCTTTCTCTCCTTATCTCTCTCTGAATGTATGTCTGCTGTTTACTGCTACTGAACATTGTTGTGAATCTGTTTTTGCTATAGAAACTATCTAAAGTGTAACACATAAACGAATAAATAGACAAAACTAGCATCTTTATATACAGTTTGTTCGAGACAAATTTGATTATTTGTATATTCTTTCATTCCAGAAACATGTGAATATTTAATAGCGGTAAAGAGCAACGGATAGCTGTTTCTGTGTACTATTAGTGGGTTTGAGAGCTGGACACCATACACAATTTGAAAGCACTGAAATATGTGGCCTGCATTATGAGGATTCGCACCAGATTTAAAAATTCAGAAATCTAGACTGCAGCTCAGCACTCCTTTCATACCATAAATACCATGAGATGTGAGCGGGAGAATTGCGATGGAGATGAGGAATAAGTGGCTAGCAAGAATGATCATAGTAGACGTTCTCACTGTGTCCGCAAGATCCAGATATCATAACAAAGCTGACCTTGACAAAAGAGATGCATGTTGGAGTGACAACTATGAAGACAGAACTCAACGTAGATCTTAACTACTCCTCATACAAGAGTTACAAGGCCAACTACTCACCGTCAAAGCCTAATAGAACCGTCGTACAAAAACCAAGAAATTCCATAACAAGGTCAAATACCCAGTCGAGCCGGGGATGCTCTGATTCTTCGAAGGATAAGTTGAGCAATGAATAGAAGAACAGCTGGCTAGCCTACAGTCCGTACCAAGTCGTGTGCATCATGAAAACCAAGTTCCCATAAACTTTGATGCTCTTTGGGTTTGTTTCCAGCAAAGGCCATGTAATGCTGTCCTACATCTTCAAAAGCAACTCAGACTCAATTCAGATGGTTTTACTTATACATAGCATATTACAGAGTAAAAATCTCTGTTCCAATTTTCATAAAAATCTGTCTAGTAGTTTTTTCATGGGTACATTTATTTTCAAGACGAGGGAAGTGGGGTCTGTCTCCTTTTCTCTCCTCAAAAATAAACTCATACCCTTTTATGTTTGCTATCTCTGTTCCAACTTTAATGAAAATCGATGAAGTTCTTTTCTTTCTATAGATGTAAAAACTGAGAGACAGACATACACACAGATGCTCATCTTTATTATATATATATATATATATTTATATATATATATATTATGTTTCGGAATTTTTTAGATGAGGGTTGATAATTTGTAGAATTCGGACTATTGTTTTCATCTTGGATGTTTTATCACAATGTTTCGGCCGATGTAACCTCCGACCTTCTTCAGGTGTACTTTGTCAAACTCGGGAATCTTTCTGTCGAACTAGGGAATCTGGACGGAATTTCGAACGGAACCCTCTATTAAATCCACGGGGGTAGCATTCTCTCGTTCCATCTGCTATGCAGGAAAGAAGTCTTCAGTAATTCGCAATTCTTCATGTCAACCTTCAGATGACTGTCACTTAAAACTGAATTTTACTTAGTACTATATCCACTGCGCCACGGGTCTTTGCGCAAGTGATTATTTAAATTCCAATGACCAAAAAGTTCAGTCTCTACTCATATCATTTTTTATTTTTATGGCAAAATTGACGATAATCTTACAATCGTTTCACGAGTAAAATGCAGCCATTAAATGCAATTACTTGCTGTTCTTCAGAAACCACAATAAAAAGCATTTACAAAATCACTGGGGAAAATATATATATATATATATATAACTTGATCAGTGGTGCCTGATGTTCTGTTATACATGAATTTACATATATCACTCAAAGTGTTTCCAAGGGTCGACTTCTAGTCTCGCTTCTGTTGAGGGTTGTTGTTTTTGCTTTTTTGAAACATCATAATTAGTATTCATAATTGTATTACATCCGGCATCACAAAGGTTCTTTGTGCCAAGTTAGTACAATTCTATACAATAATTTTAGAGTGTATAAGTGTTTATAATTATTATTTTCATCATTAGTAGTTGTATTTTAATTTTCCCACCATTTCCTATAACACACTTGGTATCCCAGAGGCTCTCCATGCTAAATTTAGTGTAATTCTCTTCAATATTTTTGGAGGTTTAAGTCGTCATCGTCATCATCATCATCATCATCATCATCATCATCATCATCATCATCATCATTCAAGAAAGAAAAGATGGGAAGATTGTCTTCGTTGATGGAAACAACATGCTCACCACTCCAACTTTTTACATGGTACACTTTTTTCCGGTGACACCGTATTCAATGCAACAATGTTTGCCACAAGATCTTTATCATGTACTATACCTCTCTCCAACAACACCGTTTTTAATACTGATCACTATCGTTCAATGATCTTAGCCTTTTGAGTGCTAAAATGACTTCTGTTGACTTCCACTGGCAAAGCACGTTGGATGGCAAAGCACGTTGGTCACATGTGATCGATACATATAAATACACTTGTTCCAGCATGTACATGTTTTTTCTCACATCGAAGCTCTACACACTAGGCAAAGACGGGCTCTGTAATAAGGTAAATCAAGACTATTTCCACCATTAGATCCAGGTTTTGGCTCATCATGACAACTACATATTAGTAGTAGTAGTACTGAATGTCCTCCATTACACGTCTGTCATTCCAAGTTTTTTTTTATGACAAAATTTATGCCATTATGTCCAATAGTTTTGGAGCCAATGAAAGTTTATTGTATTTAGTATTAGCAGTAGTTGTCTAGCATTAACATTTCATCATTACCCATATGACACACCTGGCATATTAAGAATGCTTCATACAAATTTAGTGTAATTCTGACAAGTAGTTTTCGAGACTATAACTGACCAACAGACAGGCAAAAATGTAATATTTCAGGAAATTGCATTCCTTCTACTCCGGTGCATAACAAATATATAAACTTTATTATTAGCATTATCCAATGAAATCATTTTTTAAAAACATTTTTATGTGTTTACTCTTGATTTTAGTCATTAATCTATTTATTTATATTTAGGCTTTCATAAAAAGTATTTGGGGTACAAGAAAAAAACTATGGCGTATGATTTTTGTCTTAAAATCAAAGGGATTTAATCAAGAAAATCATTCATGAATTAAATTTATGTTTAAGAAAGGAAGTTTTAGCAAACACAATTATTTTTAAGTCTGAGTTTTTTTTTTCAGTTTTTTATTATTTATCGTAGCATCTCGGAACTAAAGCACTTTTTAGGTGAATTTATTCTTATTGTATTTGTCTTATTCTGTTATTCGCAAAAAATGGAAATCACATCACGTGAGAAAATAACTATTGAAAAGGTTACAAGCAAGTCTGTCGTTACTTTTTAAATATAAAAGCCATTTTAGATTTTATTAAAATAAAATATAATTATAACGCCAAAATAACTAAAAAAAAAGAAGTTGAATGCATATATATTTGATACACCAATTGACTATATATATATATATATATATATATATATATATATATATATATATATATATATATTTGTTTGTTTTTATCTACATACGTATACGTTTCATCCTTTCAGGAACCGTCAGTGTAGAGAAGATTATTCATACAGGTCGCCGGGCTCGAACCCCAGAACCCGATTCATGTTTCAAACCCAAATTCCGATGTCTTAGCCCACACGACCGTTATCAACAACCTGGTAAATCTAAAGATTAAACCTATTTAAAGGCAGCCGTCGTCAAAGTGTTCGACTACTGAAAGGAACATTACTATTTATAAACAAATATCAAATTATATTTACCTACGGACGACGTCGTTTCAAGCTTATATTTCTCTTCAGTGTAGGGAAATGATTATTTCAGACGGTCATAAGGCACAAACCTGATTCACAGAGCCATCTTTGGATCTGCAAGCTTTCACCCTCTCCTCACGACCATTTCAAATTATCATGTGGTACGGAGAATTTAAGCTATATTTATGCCATTATAGCATAAACATTAAGACAGACTAAAAGACCTAACGACTTTACTCATAGTCTTGCTTTGTGGCTAAGTGAATGTCTATTATTAAATATCTCCTAACAGTGCTCAACTTTAATTTTAGTTAAAGAGGCTTAATAATAATAATTATGAACAAATATATTTACCTACAGACGACGTCGTTTCGAGCTTATTGTTTTCTTCAGTGTAGGAAAGTGATAATTTCAGACGGTTGTAAGGTGCAAACCCGGTTCACAGAGCCACCTTTGGATCTGTACGCTTTCACCCTACCCTCATGATATACCATATATATATATATATATATATCTATATATATATATATATATATATATATATATATATATATATATATATATATATGAGAAAGCAAGGATGAAGGTAATCCGACGTAATGGGAAATGAAAAAGGAAGAACCTAAAAGGATGTTTTTTTATATATTCATCAACGTTTCGTCTTTATTTGTAAGACTTCCTCAGGATGATAATTTTAAGAAAAATGTCATGCATGTATGTGAAAATATTGGGTTGACATTATGGGTTGATGAGAAAAAGTAGTAGCCATTACTGGGTGCTAGGACCCGAGGTCCGGGCTTAGTGAAGTCAGTAGCATGGAATGAAATAAATTATGGTTCTGAGTGAAAAAGTGGAGGGGTGGGGGTGAACGGAAATAATGTGGATGGCTGTTAGTGAAGAAGTGGAGGGGTGGGGGAAAGAGGAGGGGGGGGGGGGCTCTGTGATTTTGGTGTGTGGGTAATGTCATGGTTTTAGAAAGGATTTGAAAAAATGAAGGTGTTTGAAAGTGGGAGGGGTAGGTGGGTAAGAGTGTGAGAGAAGTAGTCGGAAGGGTGAAATGGGGGGGAGATTTTGTTGTGGGTAGGTGTGAAATTTTTGGAGAGTAGTAGGTTTTGACCAGCTGGCTATGTCAAAAATGTGTGGAATGAGTAAGTTAGGTTTGGATTCGTGGTGAATCAAAATGTGTGTGTGGGGGTGGGGGTGGGGGGGTGAGTGTGTATGCGGAGACTACAAACTTTCTGACATAGAAACTGAAGCTCTCAGTTTCGGCTTAAAATTCGCTACCGGAATACACTCTAACACGACCACAACACAGTTCTAAACAATTACAGACATACTGACACAGGCTTCACTAAAGGCTTTATTCAAGGAATAATCTCAACACAACCACTCTTCCTAATGACCCCGTTTTACCCAAAAGATACACAGACACTCTTAAACACCTTCAAATCCTTTCTAAAATCATGACATTACCCACACACCAAAATCACAATATATACTAGAAGAATACCCGTTCCAGGACGAGTAAAATAAATTCCTTGAACTGTACAGTTTTGCACCACTTTTATGTCTTCTTACGAAGATTAAAATAAAGATATAATGCTACTAAACCTTACGTCTAAAATCCTATTTCAGTTTATATCAAAATCCATTATGTCATTTTTATTCCAGAAAATGTATAAAAATTAAAGCTTAAGGGGTCTTCAGATGAAATTGCAATTCAGGGAATCTTGCTTAATTTGTTTGCACTGACTAGATATCAAAATCAATGCAAATCTGAAATATTTGAATTTTCAAATAGGAGGTTGTGCCATGTGATAATAATATTATTACATCTAGTAACATTCCCTTTTGAGAAATGGATTAGTTCAATCTTTTTATTTTTTCATTTCTATCTAATAAAGAGAGAGAGATAGATAGAGAGAGGGTGAGTGAGTGACGGAAGCGAGAGTGATAGATATATTATGAAATAAGTGCTGGTGGCTCAAACAACATACAGTGAGAGTGGATGAAAGTGAGAGATAGAAAATTAGTGAGTTAATTACAAATTGTGGCTAATCAGAAAAATTAAAATTGAAGTCTTTTTCAAACATAATTCAATCCCAAAACTAAGGAATATTTTAGCATGTATTGTGTGTGATTAAAATATATAGGAGAAAAGCTTTAGAGAATCAAAGGTTGTTTATTCAACTTTAATATAATATACATTGTTTTATAGTTCAAGTCACACAAAAAATATAGCTCAATACGTATTAGTACTAATTATAAAAAATAACACAATTATCTAGAACTGTATATAATCAACAAGGTAAATTCTAAATTACAGATAAGGAATTTTTATTAATTGTACAGCTGTTTCATCCAATAAAGACTTTTAGAGATGATCATTAATTTGTAAAAATAAAAATGATGTATTTGTCTTCACAAGATGAAACAGTTGTAGAATTAATAAACAATGCTTCATCTCTTACTTAGAGATTTACCTTGTTGATATATAATAATCAAATAATTAAATATTTAATTATCTATAGAGAGGCTTGTTTCGTCATATATATATATATATATATATATATATATATATATATATATATATACATACATACATACACACACGACTAAGACAAAGCTTTTAGAAATGTAAAGCAATGTATGAGGAATATGTTATTCTAAACAAGAATGCATATGTGAGAGTATGGATTTTTTTATTACTCTATTTTTCAATGTGTACATCTTTTCCAACGTATTAACTTTGTGTTTTTATCTCAATTTTATTCATAATTTAGTTTGGTTGGGAGACTTCATCTAAACTCGAACACATCACTTGCCTGGCTATCGAGATGAATATTTTATTTCTCTATCCAATTAATTCACTAATCTATTTCATTTACATGATATCAGCTTCCCGTGTTTTCCTGTTACAATCTATTTTCCAAATTTGATTATAAACCAATCTATAGGGAAATGCTTTTGCCATCAAAGCCAATCTGGTGTTAAAATAATAGGAACATTTGTGTGCGCATGACTCAGATATTGAGTGTTGCTGTTATGGCCATCTGCGGATGGACCTTCACAGAAACTAATCAACAGGAGAGATGGTTGCAGATGAAACGAGTTCTATGCCTACTTTTGCTTTACATCTTCTTTGGAATTTCCCACGATTTCATTTAGTTTTGCCTGCAGATTTTCTCTTAAAATCTGATATAATCTTTAGTGACTACGATAATCTTTCATTTCTACAATATCAGCAAATGCAGTGGCAGCAGTGGGGGCTCATACCCCTCTCCCCAATTTATGATTTGAAGGCCCAGTACGCGAGAATTTTGTAAATTGTTCTAGTATGACACAAACCTGCTGAGGCCCTAATTTGGGAGCTTTGGCCATTGACAAAGGAAGCAGAAAGATGACTATTGCTGATGGAGATGAAGATATTACATTGGACTTCAGGTCTGACCAGACTTGACCATGACCAAAAAGCTGATAATTACCATTGTTACAATGTTAAGCCACTCTCAGACAAATGAGGGGAAATCATTTGCTCTGATATTGACATGTACTGCATGCTAACAACACCATCACAAAAATGAGATTCAAGATGGGGCACTAGGGAAAAGTCCGAGAAGATGGCCAAAACAAAACAGATCTCAAGACGGTTGGACTTCACCCTGACCAAGCCTTTGTCCGTGTAGATTGGAGAGAGAAATCTCGCTTGTTTTAAAATTTTCTTATCTTTTTGTTTTATACTGGGAATGAAGCATCCTACCAGATGCCAGACATTCACCCGCTATTTCAGAGACTCCAACCGAGAGATCTTTTTAAGATTCTTACCGTTCCTTTTAGCGCAATTCTTTATATCTCTCTCGCACTTGGTTGACCGGATATATTTGCCAGGTAGTTTTTGAAATTCTTTTTCATGAGCCTAGTTGCTCCTATAATTACTGGAATGATGGAGATTTTCCAAAGATTCCAGTATGGATCCTGCTGTGCAGGATAAAATCAGAAGCAAAATGATTAAGAGAAAAAGTAAATGAAAAATGAGGACAACGTCTGGTTAATACATTCCTTTTTGTGTGTATAATGGACTAAGTGGAAAACAAAATTTCAAGCAGTAAAAAGAAATTACGGTCAGGTGTGAACGAGAATCCCAAGTTTTTTATACAACTTTGCGGTTAATTGTGCAATATTAAAAAGAACAAGGTGTTAAATATATTTGTCAAGAAATTAACCAACTGCCCATTCTAGATTATTAAATAAAACGAATGTCACTTTTTGAATTTATTTATTTAAAATTATAACAATTAGATACGTATTAAAGTTACATGAAAATTAAAAGAATGCAAAGAGTAGGTTTATAATACTGGTTAGTTGATGGGACGATGGGATTGGATTTGGGAGCGATTCATTTTGCTACTTTTTTGCGTTGCATGTAATCTTCGGCGATATGACGATGTCATTTTTTTAATGTGTGTTGAAGGTGATAACCTACATACAAACATTAACATGTGTATTATTATACAGAATAGTGTAAACCTTCTGCCGAAAATGATGAACAAAACTATGCTTTACCAGTGTGTTCACTAATATCATATAAAATCATAGAATGACGTTAGTAATTTGATTTTTCGTATATAAATTATTATAATTTCTGATAACCTAAAGAAACAAAAACACCTACCATTGACTTTTTATACCGAGTGGATTATTTATTTCTGAATTCATTTCAGATGGCGTGAGTTGTCTGACTTGCTATTTGTTTTCCAATGTAAGTCTTTCTAATTTTTTAAATTTATTTTGATAAAATAATTAGTGACTGAACTATTATGAGTTGAAACAAAACACGCGAGTCATGTCTTATGACCTAAAGAAAAAAAGACCAATCGTTGAATCTGTTTTTTTGTTTTTGTTTTCTTCCTTTAATTATTGGGAAGTAAGGGGGGGGGGCTAAATATTTAAAAAATGACTGATTTTTTTTATATTAAATATTAAAGTGAATAAGAAACAAAGAAAATGCCTCAAACTGGAATGTTTAAAAAAAGAAAATGAGAATGTATAAATTCTACATACTCGTATTTGTCGAGTAGATTTTTTGTGTGACGGGATGGATATATATTTACAAATAAATGCACATCGCTCTTTATTATAGAGTGGGGGATAATGAATCATTTATAATAGATGTTGTGCTTCAACATTAAGTAACCCAGGGTTGGTCTGCCGTTAAGCAAATCAGATCAAAACAATTTGTTCTCATTTAGCATCAAGAAATAATGTTGCCTAACTACTTATTATAAGCGGCATTTAATTAAGCCAGTCCTTCTTAATTGTCAAGTATCTATTATTTATTAAGTGATGAATTGGAGAAAGATGTATTCTCTACTGACTTATAAACGTGCCTCTTTTCTGTAATTAGATTAATTTTGCCTCATTTATTAAAGACATCAGAATTTCATTAATGTCTTCTTCTGAATTATTTATTACTTACTGATGAGCGTCGATCGATTGGAGACGATTTGTTAATGATAACAGTTGTAAACCGAGATTTATTGAAAGAGATTACGGGTTGTTAAAAGTCTAAAAGAAACCCTCATTCATTCGGGGTCAGAGAGATCCAAATGTTTTATTAATGACTGAAAATAAGCCTTCCAATCAGTCCAAATCTTTACATAAACAGAGACTCAAAAGATTCTTTGATGTTCGCAGTGCTGCAGGGCATTTCAAACGAATCTATTATGTAAAGCATGGTTCTCTAAATACCGAAGCGAATCAGTTCTTACATTTAACAAAATATTCTTATTTACATTGTTTACATCTTTCAGACTGTTGCCCTCATCTTGACTGTTGTCATTTTCACAACGTTTCGGCCGATGTACTCTTTGGCCTTTTTCACGTTCTTTTGGACATAGTCGGTAACCTCCTGGGAATTTGAAACTGGCGATTACCAATTATGAAAGGATGTGAGTCCTCCGCTTTTTATTGGAATTCCACTTTTTTTTAAATCCAGGAAAACTGGAATTCTGCTTAAAGCGCTAGAGCCTCTCAGTCCCATGGATATGAGTTCTTTGCTTTTGGGTCTAAACAGGAAAAGGCTGATTTTTGCCAAATCGCTAGAGCCTTACCTCCTTAATTTAAATTGCTTCATTCTAGAAGGATTTTTTCTTCACAGTGTAGATACTACACTTTGATCCCAGCCCAAAGGTCGAGATAGAGTAGAAGAGACACATCACTTAAGTTTTGTGGCAAAGAGAAATCCAATACGACAGGAAGCAATGCTTGAATAATCTATATAATAATACACTAAGGCAATTCCATGTTAGTACACACGTTATCATCGTCCATCCCTTTTTTAAAAGATGGGATCGTCCGATCGCCGAAGATGCAATGCAAAAGAAGTAGTTTTTAAAAAATTTCATCTGATGTCACTATTTTGTCTAACATGAAACTCAAACTAAAATACACTATCTTGTCCTTCGGTCTAAGATCAAAGTGTAGTATCTGATGACCTTGTGCCTAATTTGTACAAGAAGTAACATTTGTATTCTTTGTAAATAAATAATTAAAAGTGTTGCATCTGTTCTGTTCAAAGATGGCACAATAATATTGTGGGGTCTGCATTCGCACTGGGCATCCATAGAATGGAAAGATATCACAAACTCATACAGGGGTTCTGGAGATTGGCTTCCATAACCGGTAATATTCTGAAACTGCATTAATCAGAGTATTTAGATAAGTATGTTTCAGTTTGAACAAAGGTGGTACAATAATATCGTGGACGTCCATAGAATGGAAATATTCTTAAGCACGACAACAATATTCAACAGATGAAATATACAACTGTGGAATTTCCACAGGACCAGCTAGTGTTAATATATTACTCTTGAACCAACAACACTGAAAGATATATGAGAGTTTTTGGTGTTTTTTGTTTTGTTTTTTAGAAAAAGTGTTCCGGGAATATATTTGATACTGATTGAGCCTATTTATATCTGAATAAATCATGGAAACTCCCTTCTCTGACATTTCTATTTTGCCAACTCTTAAATTACTCTGAGAATTAATCTCACAATGCTGGTGCCACTGCTTTCATTTCTGGCAATTTGTTCAAAGCAAACAAATTGCGCATGGAGGGTCAGACTGCTGAATCCTTGTAGCACTTAGAATGATTTGAAATTGGTTTTCATTAGTACTGATTATCATGGGATCCATTATCTCTACACGCCTTCATTTATCTCATTTGGTCATTGATTCTTTATTAATGTACATTTACTGATTACCACTATTGAAATATTACATTCCACATCATTTCAATGGCTCTACCAGTCAGCCATTTTGTATTATTAGCCAACATTTAGTTTCATTTTCCTGCAGATCTACTCATGTGAATGTGTTGAACTGATTGTACCAAGGAACCAAAGAGCTATTCAAAGAGCAAACGAAGGAAATTAACAACCTAATTTCAATCATAACAGCTATGAGCAGGGAAATGGTCATTTTTAAAGTTCGGATAATCTTATTTAGATCCAACATTTCTCTATTGGTAAGTTGAAACCAATATTGTTTTTTTTTAAATAGCTTTTTGCAAGATATTGCAAGACTGAAATTGGATTAATTTGCACACACTCACTGTGTATATTATAAGAATTTGATTTTTATAAAACACCTTTGGTATAAATTAGTAATAGTTATCACCTCCCCTTCCCCCAATGTGTTGTGGGTAATTATCAGGGTATGAAGAGAAAAGTCTTGCTTTAAAATTTATCAAATAATGATAGACTGTAGCAAAAGAGGAAAAATCACCTACCTCAAAAATGATCCATGTAGCAAAAGGAAAAAAAGGAAGGAGAAAATAATAAATCCTAGATAATGCATTTCAGTAATAGAATTGATAGGAGAATGATACGATCAATGTGTAATGTGAGTCTTAAAGACAGCCTTAGATCTGAAGACCTCGACAGTATAGGGAGATGTGTGCAGAACCGGAGACTTCGATGGTAAGACCACGTTGAAAGAATGGATGAAAGTTCTTGGGTGAGTATATGTGGAACAGTTGATGTAGCAGGGTCAGTTGGCAGGGGTAGTAAAAAGAAAAACATGGAAGGAAGTGATACGGGTGGACTTGAGAGGAAAGGGGATAAATAAAGATCTGGCCAGAGATAGGTTAGTTTTGAAGTCAGTTTCTAAAAACCGTCTAACACATACCAACATGTAAAACAGATGTTAAACCGAATATGATGATATGATAATACTTACCATTTTAAGTATAACTCGAATTATGGTAATTCTTTATCCTTAGGGACTGTTGTGACCCATCGAAATAATGTGTCTTCTCAATAAAATCTATTGCACTTTTAACAACTGGCAGTGTGGTTTTTGATTCATGGGTGAAAGTGTAATTGCTTTGTTACAGTTAGAAAGTTGGATTTATCCCTTTTTTCTTTATTGACTTCTAGACTTTTGACGTTGGGCTTATTCCGTTTCTGTTTTTGTTTTTTTTTACTTCTCTTTTACGCTTTGGATTTCTGAACCTGAATTTGTCGGCACACTTTTGGCTAATACAATTATTAATATCTACAACTTTTGGATCTGTGAAATAAAGAGAAAAGCATAATTATAAATGTCTCTCTGCAATCCTGATGATCAAACAACCTAATTGAACTCATCCGGTAAATTGTCTTTTAACTTGTAGCGTCCTAATCTGCATGAAATTGCATTGACCGGAAGTAATATCTGTATTCCCAATTCGCAAGGTAACCATTTGTTCAAATCTATTTTTAAATCTATTTAAAAGTTCCCAATGGAAGATAAATAACTATCAGCAGTCTTATTTGGATACTGCTACCCTTTTTTTAAGTGTCTTGTATTACTAATGATTGGACACCTTTTATACATGTGCGATATTTTACATATATGGCATAATCCCGTTGACACATCGGTCGTCGTCAGATTACCAAAATCAAGCAACGCTGAGCTGGGTGACAATTTGGGAATACGAGGTGCTGTATGTCATCTCGTCTGACCGGGATATACATGTTGCTGGGGACCACATGTGAATTTGATATTCCTTAAATCTTCCTCATCCAATGGAAGCCAGATGCCCACCCAGGGCGAATACCACAACAGGTATTAGCGAATGCATTTAGTATTTTAATATTTTGAAAAAGAATTTCTTCCATATGTCTGTTTTTACGATAACATAAATCATTTTTTCGGTGATATCATCGATGGATTAGTTGCAGACAAAGTATTAGGTTTTGGAGAAGATACCTAAAACGATGAATCAGATTCTTGAGCACATTTTAGTGATTTATATGAATTATGTTTATCGTCGAATGACGAAAATTATTTGCCTACAGAATGAACAAACGTTTTTGATAAACATCCAGACATTTCAACCAGTTTTGTTGGTCCTAACATACCTTTAGAACTCAATGCAAAGCCTGCAAATTATTTTTACCATTTTTACCCGCCCATTTAGTTGTAGTAGGAGGAGAATGATGATAAAATCTGGAAACCTTGCTGTCATTCAGACTCCAGGGAAAAAAACTGCTTTTTATCAGCAAAAAGTTACTGGTAACTTCCAGTAAATAATAAATCAATAAATGATTAATTTTGGATGCTTCTTTTATTCTTTATCTCAAAAATCGGGAAAAATATTAGATTGATGAGAAGGTTGATGGAAAAAAATTAACTATATTTCATTCCCCATGATGAATATTTTGTAAATAGAATCTTTTTAAAACAAATTAGGGATAATCTAAGTACGATCAAGCCACAGAGTGAATGTGGTATTTTGGTGAATGTCTAGTGTAAGATAAGCCCAAAGGTTTTTTGACAAAATTGGATAACCATCGATCCCCCCATCTCCCCCAAAACGATTCGGGCTTCATGCCTAAGGCAAAGGATGAATTTTATGATTATTGTTTTTGTTTAAAAAAAACTTGTTTTGAAAGTATATTATTTGCTTAAATAAAATAACTATATTCGTTTTGATGACTATTTACTGTCAATGACCACAATATATATATAGAAATATGAAAAGTTTCTAATTTAGCAATATTGCGAAACTTATCTCCCTTGATAGATCACATATTTTTGAGATTTACTATATTTGTAAAAAAATATAGGGTTTATTTCTCTCACATTTAGTATGATTGTTACAGTGGCCGCATGGTTAAGATTGTTGGATTGGAGTTACTGAAGTCCAGGGTTCAAATTGTTAGGCTGGCTGTACAGTTATATAAACCAACCTGATGATTGTTAGTGAATATGAAACATATATGTATATGGATAATAAACACTTATAAAAACTAATTAATATATATATATATATATATATATATATATATATATATATATATATATATATATATTGATTTCGAATTTGATTTTCGATTTCAAAATATTATATATATATATATATATATATATATAGGTGTATGTATTATGTCAAACTTGATCCGATAATTGAAGTCACAACGTCTAACCGATTTCCTTTAAAATTAATAAATAAAAATTTATAATAGAAAATATATAAATTTAAAACTGAATGAATAATTAGGAACATTGATGCAGTTTTAATTGTTTTTTTTTATTAGTTGATTACGTGTTCCATTCCAGAACGAAATAGCATTTCATTCTACTCCAATTTTAACCCCAAGAGATATGCCTATTTTTGGCTCAGACCGAAATATGTCTGCAAATGTGTAAGCAAAAAATATTTGTATAAATTTAAAAAATTATACCTATATATATATATATATATATATATATATATATATATATATATATATATATATATATATATATAAAATTAGTGTCAAAATATAAATGTTCATATACTTTCTATTTATGTCTTATTTGTTGACGTATAGGAATACAAAATGTCTATTTTAAAAATCTCTTTCTAAAAACATGTCTTTCTAAAAAAGAAAAAAGTATATCTGTATATATATTCTGTGTTTAACGTTTTATATCTAAAGTTTTGAACTGTTGCTTGTCCATGTGCTAATTTGCATCCATATTTCTAAGTTCTTCTCCGGATTGTTCTTTGGGTGTATCTTTTTGTCCGATTCTTATGGTGGTGTACTGTTTTCTGGAGTAAGCACTACCTCGGTCTCTTTTGTTTACCTTCAGTAAAAAAAAATCGAAACTGTTATTAAATTATGAAATGGTATAATTTTTTATTTAATATCTCATTTATTCTAAGCTCTATTTAATATCCTAAATATTGAGCTTTATTTTTGAATTTGGAAACTAATTTCTATTCGAATCGATTTTACTGTATAAAAATTTGTTTTTTAAAATATTACTTTCTCTCTCTCTCTCTCTCTCTCTCTCTCTCTCTCTATATATATATATATATATATATATATATATATATATATATATATATTTAATAAGACAGACATTCTTTCCAAACTTATGTAAGTCAGCCTGCAAGGTAAATAAAAGATTTTCAAAAAGTCATATTAATGTTTTCAACTTTATTTATCAGACTATATTCGCATGATTACAATTTTTCCGGAAGATGATTCAAGTCAGTTGAAAGCTTGAGAAATAAAGGAAAAATAAATAAAGTTCTAGACAACGTGATATCTTTTTTGAAAATGTTTATATATTTTAGAGTCTGATTTGCATAAGTTTGTCAGAATTTTGGTGAGAATGATAAACTGATAAAATAGATACACAATATATATCTTATTTAATGAAATATTCTTGAATGAACCAATTATGCCTTATATATGTATATATATATATATATATATATATATATATATATATATATATATATATATATATATATATATATATATCATTCAAGATTATATCACTGAAAACAACTCTCCATTTTTCCTCTGTGTACCAAAAATCAAACAGAATTTCCATGAACAGAGTTTCTTTCTAATAACTTCCCACCTGTAGGACACGTTACAGCAGGAGTGTTTAACTACAGACTACAACATGGTCGTTTTCAAATTCAATGTCAACAAATATCAGTCGAGTCGTTCTGTGAATTAATCATACTGTTCCATCATCAAACTGAAAATCTCACTAACCCTTATCCTCGAGTGGCCCTTGGCCTATGTAAGGGGTGAACCATTAGTATCTAAAATCATTCTATGATTTAATAACAATTTCGATTTTCTGATAAAGAGAATGTGGGAGTAAGTAATCTGGATTAGCTGTGTTTAGTTCCGACTCCTCTGGAAACATGTGTAAAAGTTATTTTGTTTCGAAATTGTTATTAAATCACAGAATAATATAATCTTGAATTTTATACTTTAAATTTTAAATATTAAATATTGAGCTTCATTTTTGATTTTGGAAATTGATTTCTATTCGAATCAATTTAAACTATATAAATTTGCTTTTATATTATTGCCACTCTCTTTCTCTCTCTCTCTCTCTCTCTCTCTCTCTCTCTCTCTATATATATATATATATATATATATATATATATATATAAAAATTAAATAAAATTTTCGATAACCTGCTAAAAAATCAAACGAATATACAGAGAGTTTAAAAAATAAGAAATAGCTAAATAATGCTCAATACATACATATATGAAACTAAAAATATGCAAAGCCGATATAAATTAAAATAAGAAGTTTGCTAGAATACTTGTTTAGGAAGTATACTTCTGCTGATTTCTTTTAATTATATACATATACATATATATATATATATATATATATATATATATATATAATTTCATGATTTTTAGGGGAGTACAAAATTGTATTATTGCAAGCATGAAGGGAAGACGAATTCTATCGTTCATGATTAAAAGTTAATCAAGAGGGAAAAAAAATGCTAGCCGACCGGTTTCGCCCTCTCTTAACAAAGGCTGTATCGAGGGAGTTTTAAAAAGACAAGGGATTTTTTAAAAAAACGGGGTGAAAAGAGAGAGTGCAGAAAATAAAATAGCGTTATGTTATATGTACATGAATCTTAGAGACTGATCACATCTAGTCCCAATAGACATTGTCTTTGCTTGCAAAGGGAGGGACGTTTAAGACGAATGTGGATCGTCTCCAAGATTTTGAGATGGTATAACGAGTGAGCATGACTGAGAATGGTGAAGGAGTCCATGCTAAAATTCCTAGCGCACGGCGGGTTTTAAGTAAATGGTCTGTAATGGAAGACCCGTATATGTTGTTTTGAACGTCCGTTGATCGAAAGGTTCTATTCCTGATCCTACTCGGAATGTGCTGTTGGACTCTACTATCCAATCTTAACTGTCTGTTATATATATATATATATATATATATATATATATATATATATATATATATATATATATATATATATATTCTCCACTCTATAATAAGTACCACTGTGTATTTCAAATAGTGAAGGAAAGTGAGAAAGAAAATAGCAAGTCATACAACCCCTGCCACCTGAAATGAATTCAGAAAGAAATCCTCAATTTTAAATCAAGTCAACGGTGGGTGTATTTTTTTCTTTAGGTCATCATTAGTGCGAACACTGGCGAAGCATTATTTTGTCATTTTTGACACAGAATTTACACTATATATATATTTAAAAAAGCTTTTAGTCATTTATGCATGGAAATAAACAATATTTATGTATTCAACATTCATAGTATAATGCAAGCAAAAAAAACAATTTATATAGGCTATACACAGACATAGCTCTCACTACTAACAATACAGAAGCATTTCTGTCTTTCGTATTCCTAGTGACCGCAGTACTATCCTAACACTAATCTATAATATATAACATTACTCTACTAATATATAATATATATATATATATATATATATATATATATATATATATATATATATATATATATATGTAAAATAAAATTTAGTAACACGAAATTACATAATCATCGATGCAATAATTTATTTCAACCTTGTGGTATTGTCAAGTATCCAATTTAGATGATTACATTTTTGAAACTCAAAAAAACTTTTTAAAAACTCATTTTATTCTTATGATAAAAATTATCTGATGACGACCTTAAACATTTTGGGTGTTAGTTTTATTTAAATGTTTACATTAAGTGTACAGTATAATTCTAAATATGAACTAGTCTTGGCATTTCTTCATAGAAATATATATATATATATATATATATATATATATATATTTATATCTCATTCTACTTATCTGTTTATTTGTTTATTTTCTTATCCACCATGCCTGTTCTGTTTAGCATGTGCCTAAAAGGAGCGCTCGTTTGGGATATGGGAGTGAACTGGGAGTTCATGAGTTCAAATTTGGAGGGTCAACGGACTGTGACCTATATTTGACCAACACGAACCTTGATTGGATTTTAATTTTTTTTTTCTTTTCTCTTTTTCTTAACATCTGATTTTCTGCTGGTGATATTTTCAATACAGGATTCTCAATTCTTACTTTTTATTTAGTCTTTTGTGAGATGTGGTAGCATCGAAACATTGGTTGATTGACGTAAGACTGTAATATTGTTTATGTAATTTTATATATATAAACAATATTACACTAAATTCCAGTGACCAAGTTTTTATTCATTTTTTTGGTTCATATTTTCTCCAAATCAAAAAACTTTGGTACATAGATGAAGAACCAAAATTGATATATCAATTCCGGATCTTTCGACCATGTGCTCTTAAGAAAACCAAAGTTCGCTTCCAGAAAAATATATTGTAAGGCAGCAAACAAAAAAATCATAAAACAAGCAACTTACATTGAATCCAAGTTCCTATACATTGATGAAAAATAATGTTAATCTATATACTTATATTTTTCTTATTCTCTCTTATATGTCTGAATTTATTTTAAGTCTTTTGTTAATATTTGATTTATTCTTATTGTAAATAATTTTATGTGCTTTTCCTTTCGATGTGTTTTATAAACTGATCTCATTTTTGTCTTCATAACACGATTTGATCCAGCCTTTTCCTATTCTTTGTATTTCTTATCAACTCTTCAATTACATATTGAGTAAAATTGACCGCCTTGTTAAACATTCTATTGGTTCTTGTGTACCTACCAACATTACACCATTCTCAACTCGGACAAACGATTGAGAGTCACTGTGATCTTTGTTCTTCTATTCTTAAATCTTCAGATGCAGTCACATAAAAGGAAGGAAACTTGTTCTCCAGTGCCGACAGGCATAAACCTATGAACAAACCTAACGGTCGATATATATGCTTTCTCCTTTATTTAAGAGAATTACCGTCTATTTTTGTTATCCCTTGTATATTTTATTTATTTTTTATTTCCCCAATTGTGTTTAAAATAAAATTTCCCAAATGTCTGTGGCTTTCAGAAATCTTTACTTTATTCATATGTAAAGCTCCTTTCTAAGCCTGAAGATTTATAGGATCTTATACTTAACCTTGGGTTCACAGCATTAAGAATCAATGGCCTGAATTTCCCTCATGACAGGACGCTAGTCTGCTGCCAGTTATACTCCCAACAAGGTTGGTTCCCATTTATATGTTAGGGTGGAGTATTTGCTTACAGCACCTAATATAATTTGTCATTTAGGCATAATCACTTTGACACACCGATTTTCATTAGATCACCGAAGTTAAGTGAAGTTGAACCTGATCAGTATCAGATGGGTAACCATTTGGGAATACCAGGTGCTGTATATGGGAGGACGGTGACACCTCTCTATAAAAAAAATACAAAAAAACGGCAAAGACCAACACAGTCATCTCTCCTGGCTGGGATGGACATGCGACTGGGAACCCCTTATGAATTTAATATTCCCTAGAAACTTTGTAGCTTGTTGGAAGCAGGTTCAACCCGACCAGAGTGAATGCCATGCCAGGTCCCGTACCAGGTTTAATTTCGCTTAACTGGTGTGTCAACATGATTTAGCCATAAACTATTTTTTGGGTGAGAGCTATTTATTAATTTTTTTGAAATGTAACGTTTGCATGTAATAGTACTAGAGGCTGAGGTGGAGAATTGAGAGTCGAGTGAGGTTTTTTAAATCTAAGTTTTAGTAGGGAGTCAGAGACAGACATTTTAGTCATTCTGGAGTTGGGAGTTAGTTCTTTTTTTTTAAACGACTCCCCACCTCTGGTGATAGGTACATAAAAAGTTGTGTCTTCCTTTCCTAATGACCTAACAAGGGGCGATATTGCTGTAAAATCCAACACCCGATCTCCCTTTACCCGAGTCAATCACGCATGATACAAACTGCATGTTGCAATAAGAAAATATTTTTGAAATCTAATTTCAAGCCGTGTCTATTTCTGATTCATAATTGGATTCAAGAGAATAAATAATAAATTGCTGTACATGCGGCCCAACATCTGCCAGTCTCTGATAAAATGGTGAGCATGGAGGTGTCCGGGAGGGGGAGGGGTATCCGATGTTTATGCCTCTTCTTTCCAGCAGAGTTTTGGTTGACTCAGCTTGAGCCTACTTTGGAAAGTTGTTGATTGCTGAGGCTGTTGTCCCTCCCTCCCCCATGTCACAACATTAAGGAATGAGGAAATGGACACAACACCACTGGTGCCCGGCTTTAAGGCTACAGCGAAAGCCGCATCAGCAACAGAAAGGAAATCCCCCCACACTCAGCTCATCCAAACTCAGATTTCAAAAATGTCTGTTAATACGAATGGCTGGCTACTTGCAAGGATATGTTTGTAGACCTTGCTCTTGAGAGAAAAGAATGTCTCAATCATAGTTCTTCTCTCCGTCTCTCTTGCTCTCCCCCCCTCTCTCTCTCTCCCTCTCTCTCTCTCTCAGGAGAAACGGAGTCGTTCTTAGATTATACAGTTTTGTATTGACATAGAATATGTCATGCAGTTAATTATGTGCCTCATATGTCACTAGTAAAGCTACCCAGCGTTGCCTGGGTATTATATAAACAATAATAGTAGTGATTAATAAAAAAAAAAAGTATCTAATTATTAGCGTTAAAAAGCTTGACAGAAAAAATATAAACAGTTCCTATCCCACTAGTGATAGGCTAATTCATAATGAATTCTTTGCAACGTAATTTATTTTCTATCTTTTTATTTAAATCAGTATATTTCACATATGTTAAAAATAGCACCAGCAATACAAAAATTCAGGCTTACTGTTGAAATGATGAAATGATGTCACCACGAAATATCGTTTATTTCTAATGTTATTCTTACATATTTTGTTTACTTTACAAAGAATCCTTACTCAGAAAAAGTATATGGATATATTTTGATCAACAAAACCTTGTTGTAAAGATTCTGAATTAATATGTAAAATATTCTAGTTTTAGAGTTTAGTTAGACATATGCAGAAGAATAAGAATAGCATATATATATATATATATGTATATATATATATATATATATATATATATATATATATATATGTATATATATATATATATATATGTATATATATATATATATATGGCTTATCGTAACACTTTGTTGCAGGTTCATGGATCATCTAGTCATTAGAAATCTAATAGTAAACCCATGAAAATTTTGGTACATTTAAATACAAATTCAAACAGTTTGTATTCAAAATATATACAAACTTTGAGGAGTTTATTAATATATTTTCCAATGATTGTATGATTCATTAAACTGCAGTAAAGTATTAAGCTGAGCCATATTTATTATTGTCTGAGAAATAAGTACTTAACAAATAATATTGTGTACAAAGACAGTATATGCAAAAGTATCAATAATGAAGAGCAAGTGTACATAGGTGCTATGGAAAATACAAAGCCAGGTACACCTACCATATGATGACCCTGAGAAATTCAGTATACAAAAATAGCACAAGTCTATCTAAATATGTATGGGATCAATAAAACAGAAACATCCACACCCACATAAAATGGGAAGTCATAAATTAGCACCGACTTGCAGTATAAACAGCAGAAATTGTAGGTTGTGTCCAGAAGAAAAATGCCAAATTATAAGCTCAAAACAAAAGTATAAACTACTCAACAACAAAAAACATGAATTAATTGCAAAATGTAGATATTTAAACAAATACCTCCTCTGCCACATTATCCCAAACTAAATTATAGAACTACAAATAAAAACCCACCAACGCCAATACACACAAAAAAATGGTTTTACTATTAAAACACAGAAGAAGAAAAAAACAAATAAATAAATATAAATAAAAATAATTGTAGAATAGCAAATAATAGTCCAAATTATTAACAATGTTATATATAACAATTAATTTAAAAATAGAAAAAATTCTATATTTTATATATATCACATCAACCTGATTTTTAAATGTGCAACTATATTACAATGAAGACATGGGTCTCCTCTAATTCTTCCTTTTTGTTTTGTGTATTATTTATTATGGCCTTTGTATGCAGTATTTGTAAAGTCTGCTAGTAGTATCAATCTCCTCTTTAATTTTCTTCACCCTGTAGGTAACTTTATTAGATGCATTATTATTATTATTATTATTATTATTATTATTATTATTATTATTATTATTATTATTATTATTATTATTATTATTATTATTTATATAAAATTTTCAACATTGTCACATGTTTATCATAGCCTTTGTGTGTGTTCAGCATTTAGTGTGCCTGCACCCATCTCCTCTTCTGTTCTAATTGATATGTGTGCTATTCTTTGCTATATAGACCATATTAGTTTATTATATCCACTTGTTGAGTAATTGAAAAGGGCTCATTCATTGACGGATTCATGATGTGTTTGAATGCTTTATTTTCCTTCAAATCTATTTGTTGTGTGATTATATTAAAGTTGCATTAAGCCTTTGCACTGGTTTTGATGATGCTTTGTTTGATGATGAACTTTGAGTAGAAACAAGTTTGTTTTTTGTGCTGAACAACTGAAATATGCTGATTCATTCATTTTAAATAAATCTACATATATTCTATCTTATTTACAGAAATATCAGCGGAAATATAAAATGTAATGAAACGTTATTTGATATATTGTAATAGAGACAATGTTAATGTATTTTGTATATATACATTTATTAACTCTATGTGAACAAACCCACGAGACATAAACATTTGAGAAAAATGTAAACACCTGACAGGATTCGAACCTGTGCACCAAAGTCACTACCTTATAGCTAGGCGTGCTGTATATCGTCTCAGCCATTATAAAATAAGCAGTAGAGAACAGTTATGTTAAGAGTCTAAAAATTTTCATCAATATTTTTCATTGTATGTTTAGTCACTGCTGGATATATTGGTATCTAAACATAGATATACATTAACATTTTTGTAGACTAATACACACACACACACACACACACATACATATATATATATATATATGTATATATATATATGAAAAAGACAAAAGAAAAACCATTAAACACAGGAATAAATTAAATCGAATGAGAGTTTAACCGGTTTCGTTTGGATCAGAAAAAGTGAAAATTTGAAATTTATTTTTAAAAAACGGCAAAAACAGGAAAAAAAACGCGGAATTGAATGTTTTTATCATGTGTGTAACTATTTTTAAAAAATGTGCAGCGTGTGCAAAAAAGACATTTATTGGGAAAAAGGCAAAGAGAAAAAAAGAAGAAAAGGGAAAAGGAAAATAAATGGGAACACGGATAAAATGCAGCAGAAATAAGTAGTATTTAACCGGTATCAGAGTTGATAATAAAGTGTCGAGGTATATTGCATTGTTTGAGTGCGATTTTTACCAGATTTTCTGTTAAGGAGTAAGAGTTGAAACGAAGGTTTACATAAGAGTGTGATGAGAGAAGGATTGTAGCACTTGTGGCGTGGGAGAGAGGATTCAGTCTTGAGGAGGGTTCAATTTGTAAAGTCAAAATTGTGAGTAAAAGTTGTTGTGGTGGGAGTAGAAATGTATGAGGTCATTTTTGTTCGTTGGTTTTGTATAGACTGAGAAGTTTAAGCCGTTCGGGGTGTTGTGTAAAGTAATATCAAGGAAGTTGAGGACATGATTTGTTTATAGTTCGAAAGTGAAAGAAATGGTGTGTTCAATGTTATTAAGTTTATCGACAATGTTAGAGACACTGATGTGATGGAGGTAGATAAGGAGTGTGTCATCAATATATCAAAATAGTGGGAGTTTGGGGGTAGGATAGATTTGAAGGGGCCGTTTTCTAAACATTCCAGGAAAAGACAGGCAAGGACTCCATTGTAGGGGGAACCCATGGATAAACCAAACTTTTGTTTGTATAATTTGTCATTAAAGGTAAAGTGACATTGTTGAGTGATTAAATGGTATAATTTAATAATTTGGAGGATAGGGAGGGAGTGTTTAATTTTGGATTTGATGAGATGAATTTTGGGGAATCTGAGACATTTGGCTATGGGTACGTTGGTGTAAAGGGATTTGATATCTAAACTGGCCATGGTGAGGTCTTTCATATTGATATTTTGGAGTCGTTGTAGCAGATCTCCAGACTTGTTTATATGAGCTGGTCTGATAGATCCGAGGAGGGAGAGGGGGGTGAATATTTCTGCTAATTTTCTGGCTTATTTATGTGTTGTGCTGCCGATACTTTATATGATGGGTTTCATGGGGATGTCCGCTTTATGGGTTTTTGGTATACCATAGAGCTTTGGCGTTTTCAGGTGGTGTTTCAGGATTTTAAACCAAAAAGGGTAGTCTGACAAAATCTTTCTGACTTGTATTTGAAGTATTGTGTGTCCTTGAGTATTTGCTGTGGGGTGGTCTTGGTGTAGATGTTGTCATCATTTAGTAGGAGCTTGATTTTGTGTTGGTATTCATCCGCATCCATGATGACGATGATGCCTTTTTTATCAGCACCGGTGATGTAGATGTCCTTGTTATGGGCAAGCTCTCTGATGGTTTCTGAGTATCTCCGTGGTAAGATGGTATCACTTGGTAGGCCCCTTAACAAAACATCTGGCTAAAAGCACACTCAAACAATGCAATATACCTCACCACCTCATTATCAACTCTGATCCCGGTAAAGTACTACACATTTTTATTGCATTTTATCCATGTTTCTATTTTTCCTTTCCTTTTCTTCTTTTTTCTCTTCCCTTCCCCCTCCCCCCCCCCCAATTAACGCCTTTTTCACATGCGCCCCACATTTTTTTTCAAATAATTACACACATGATAAAAACATTCAATTTCGTGTTTTTGGCTGTTTTTTTTTTAATAAATTTCAAATCTTCACGATTGCTGAAGACGTTCATTGATTCGAACGAAACCGATCAACGTCTCGCTTGATTTTATTTATTCCTGTGTTTAATTGTTTTTCCTTTGTCTTTTTATACATTCTGTCTTCACGACATTTTATTTCATGATATATAGTGTATTTTATCCTCATATATATATATATATATATATATATATATATATGAGAAAGGAAGGATGAAGGTAATCCGACGTAATGGGAAATGAAAAAGGAAAAACCAAAAAGGATTTTTTTTTTATATATTCATCAACGTTTCGTTTTTATTTGTAAGACTTCCTCAGGATGATAATTTTAAGAAAAATGTCATGCAAGTACTTGAAAATATTGGGTTGACATGATGCGTTGATGAGAAAAAGTAGTAGCCATTACTGGGTGCGCAGACCCGAGGTCCGGGCTTAGTGAAGTCAGTAGCATGGAATGAAATAAATGAGGATGGTTCTGAGTGGTTTTTCCTTTTTTCATTTCCCATATATATATATATATATATATATATATATATATATAGAGAGAGAGAGAGAGAGAGAGAGATAATATAATAATAATAATAATTATTCAGAAAACATTCCAAATTTCATCCAACAACACTTTATTATCAGACAATTTTTGTGCCCATTCCGAAAATATATATTTTTCTGATATACAGAATATCATAAACACTTATGTAAAGGGTGCATGAGTGTATATTCACCACAATCAGGCTAAGAAAATCAAAATGTAACCATATTTATTTAATTTATAGATCCCAACATGGAATCATGCTACTTTTGATTCGATATTTCCTTTTTATTGACTATTCTCAACAAAGTTGCATAACTTAAACAAAATAGCGAGTTAAGAGAAGCGTGATTCCATGTTATTTTTTCTTGTTCTATTTAGTCTATTCTTTTATTATTACCTTATTCCTATCTATGCATAAACACACACACACACACACACATATATATATATATATATATATATATGAGAGAGAGAGAGAGAGAGACTGCTAAAATTATTTATTTGTTTATTGATATTTCAGGCTTTCTTTGTACACTGTAAGCTCAAAGTTCGATACCGATTAATTACGATGCCCCTTGTAATGTAAAATATTGTTACTATTACAGACACGCAATAGTGTCAGACCCAATTTATGAAGTAACCATTGTCCATCATTTTTTTTCCATTCTTAAAACATTCATTACGAAGTTTCAAATACAAACTTTACAAAATCTATTTATTAACCTCTCCCCTTAAAGGTCTCTATTTACTTGCTTCCCCACGAGGGCAGAGTTAGACACAAGGTCTGTTTTTAATTGTGGGGAAAATCCAGCTTCCCAAAAAGGGGATACTCTAGATGGGAACAATTTTTTTCACATTTCCTCAGTCTATAAGGATGTATCCTTCACTGACCGAAAACAGAAATGATGAAGTGTAGTATCTGTTCTGATACTACGCTTCATCATTTCTGTTTGTATAATTTATTTGCGAAAAATATAAAAATTAAAATTAAAATTTTGAACAAATTAGGCACAAGCCCATCAAAAGTGTGGGGAGCGTTGGTTATCCCTTGATGTATTCTATTCATCTATCCTACTCTTGACTATAATCATTGTAGCCACCACAATACCACATTTACTCCAGGGTTTATCCTACTTAAAATATCCCAAATGTGTTGAAAATTTGATTTCATTGATAATAATAAACAACAACAAATATTTTCATATATATATATATATATATATATATATATATATATATATATATACAAATTTATTGGGAGTGGGACAACGAAAACCACAAACTGATTAGTAAGACCCGTGACTGCCACCATAGAACATCCATTTCGAATCTATCTTACTATGTTTGTTAATCATTACTCTGAGAATTTCCGCCTTTTTTATTTTATGTAGAGGACACATATCTTGCAAGTCACATATGTCTATTCACTGTTATCTTTACATTACAGTCACTTATGTCTTGTGCACAACACTATAAGAAAACCTTTTCTCTTGTTATCATGAATTGATTGAGTTTTCAACTTTTTTGCTGACGGTTATAGCAAGGCGAATCATGATGATGATTCTTTATTTTTATTTTCATTGTTTTCATCTCTTCATTTAATGCATAATAATACAAGTCTGTACCCTCCACTCTCTTGTTTTTATTCTATTTCAGTAAGTTCTCAGAAATCAAGGAGACCCTTTCTGAGGCTAACACTTGATTTCTATATAAGATATATAGATATCCGATTGTTCCATTAAAGTTCTCCTTTACCTCTCACACGTTGAGTTCGTAAAGAACATTAATTTTCCTCTGCCCAATTGACCAGTTAACTATGTTATAGTTGATCTTTATTGTGGTCAGTTGGTCTTACCGGATTTCAGGACAAGAATTCATCTGCTCTGGTGGAGTATATAGTTGAGTATAACATCACTTGGAGAAGGTGCACCATTCCTCGTATAAGCCAGTGTGCAGCCATAGCGAAGAGATCTTATTTGGGCTTAAAATACTATGTTATTTGAATATTTGGTCAGGGTTTACTTGCAAGGTGAAGTATCCTCGTGTCAGGTTGTCCTGACAAACCCTTGTACAGAGAAACCGAAGACACTTGAGGAGTGTGTCTAAAAACCAATGTGTCTTTATTAATATACCAGTGAGTCCCCGTGGAAATTCACCGGTGCTTTCTACATCAGTCTGTACAATTTAGTGTTAAAAATAATATTCCTTTGGAAATAATAAATGTTTGTCAGGATCAATGCTATTAAGAAAAATAATTGTCATTGTCAGCTAAATATTCTTTAAATAAATAAAACGAATATGTATCTTCTTTATTTATTTATTCAAAATTGTAGCAATTTAATTCTTTTTAAAACAATATTCTCTGTCTTTTTACCGTAAAAATAATTGTCAGTTAAATATTCATCAAATCAATAAAACGATTGTCACTTTTTGAAATGTATTTATTTAAGATTGTACTGTTTTAGTTGATCGGATGATATAATTAAATTTTGAAACAGTTCATTTTAAAACCTTTGCGTCATCAGATTAATTACGAATCACTATTTTTACTACTTGAACGATCTCAGTTTTTTAAAAATGTGTATTAAAGGTAATAACATACGTACGGACATAAAGTGCCCTAGAAATTTATTATAATAGATAAATAAATATGAATCCGTCCCATCACACAAACGTTAGCAAGTAAAAGACGTGCCTTTTTCTAAGGCTCGGACGAAGTATTTCAAGTGGCGCGGAGAAGCGAGGAAGCAAATAGCAAGTCAGACAACCCCCGTTGCCTTAAATGAATTTGGAAAGAAATCATCCACTCTAAATAAAAAGTCAACGGTGGGTATTATTTTTTCTTTAGGTCATCAGAAATGATAATAATCATTTATATATAAAAAATGTATTTTCTGACGTATGTTTATGATTTTATATGAATATTGTTGGAACACTGGTAAAGCATAATATTTTTTGTGATTTTTGGCAGAAGATATGCACTAGCTAAATATATATTCCTTTAAACATGACTCTTACGGTATCTACTTCCTCTTCTACGTTTCTCGTGCATAATGTCACAGACTATGAAAGTAACCATGCTGAGTGTTAATACCTCGCAGGTCTCATGTGATCATTTACACACTAATACTATTGGCAAAGTGTAATGGGCAAAGCTGATCTGCCCCAAAGTAAACAACAAAGAATTGGCAGGGCCATAAGCCTCAAACAAAAAAATGAGAGGCACTGAGGCTGATTCGAACAGTCGACCTAAGGATTACAAATGATTTATCATTTAAGGTGGATGATTCGGCTGTTGGGCCTAAGAAAGAATGTCTCGAGCGTCCTGGTTGAGGGAGACATTTAGGGATAACATGTGTTTTGTTCGAGACGGTGTTGCTTGAAGACGTGCAGCTTTTGGTGATTGGATAACTAAACATATTTCACTTGGATACCATGCCCATTCGGCACAAGGGTCAGATTGTTTGCTAATAGGGCAGCAGACCGGTGTTCAATTCTCAGTCGAGTTATACTAAAGACTCAAAAAATGGTACTTGATGCCCCTTGCTAAACACTCAGCATTTTAATGGCAGCATCAAGGGTAAGTGGAGCAATTCTGGGAAAAGAGTGGCGCCATCCCCTATATCTCGCTGTAGTAGCTAATGAAAAAAGAGCAGTATTCTTTAAACTTTTCTCACTACAGAAATTCATGCATCTGCTGATTTCTCTACATTTAAGGATGAAATGACAACTTGTGTTCAATTAATTGCATACAATGAGCTTCAGCATGAAATAACCAAAAAAGTATTGATACGCCGTTATACAGACAAACTAACCCCTTCTCTTTGTGTTTTTTTGTTATCCCAGATGTAATGAGTTCCATGCGTCAAGCTTTAGAAATGTAATTTGTTTGAAATTAGAAAAAGATTTCCATTATATTTTTCTACTCTTATTGGAATTGGCCCTCCTAAATGTAATTGCTTTCTTCAAGTCTATAACTGTTAGATATTTGTTAAAATTCTTTCCACATTTGTTATTTGAAAAAGAAATATTTTGAAAGGGTGTGGTTATTGAAAGGGTGTGGTTATTGAAAGGGTGTGGTTATTTGTTCCTTTGAAATGTATTTTTCTCTTGAGGAAAAGGCCTGCCAGTGAATCCCCAAATTAGCCATCGGCGAAGATTGATGGGCTTTGATAGCTATTAGGCTTGGATTATGTTTTGCCATGAATGTTTCCCTATTTCCAAAGTGACTTTGCTCTGTAATAAGCCATTACTAACCGCAAGATTATCCCTTCCTCACTTGTAGGTGGAACGGAATGGGACAGGTCGTAATTGGGTGGAGGGGAGAAGATGTTGAAGGGTGGGCGAGGTTATCTATCTATTCTCATCTTTTTATGACTATTGCGGTCCGTTTCTCATCACGCGACGATGATCGCTACCATTTTTGCATCGCAATCTTACACTTACGCAAATGCACAGATACACACACATGCGCATAATAATCTGAAAGAAACTCGGGAATTATATCATAAACTGATTAGTTTAAAACAAAGCAAAAATAAAAGAAAGAAAAAATAAGAGCATTTAGGAATCTCATGCTTGGGTAAAGAAAATTTGTTCTGACAGTTTTGCATTTTTTTTTATTAGGGCTCACCAAGTTATGTGAATGTTTTTGTGGAGATTCCATAGAGACTTCTTATATCACTGGCTTAAAAGATTTGATGAGTGGAGAACAAAAAAAACACTTCCTCTTCCACCAAAAAATAAATTAATAATAATAATAATAATCTGCTTGCTGATTTGTTAAGAGAGCAATGAAAGTAATTTTTAAAGAATTTGCTGAAAATGTTTGTGTGTGCTCTTCAGCCATAATTCTCTACCTCTTGTTTATTTTTTATTCCCTATTTTTTCTTATTACTTAAAAAAATCATTTTTCTATGGTAGAAATACTTCTATTTTGTCTACTCTCTATTGAAACTGGATTATCATCTGTCTATAATTATCATCTATTCCAATGTCCATGATTATTTTAACACCCACCAAATGTAGAAGAATCAACTACATACACTTTTTATGTTCCTTACATACACAAGGAGTATCACATCATATCTTGAGTTGTTAAAGGATTTAGATTTTTCAAAATTTTGAAAATGTGGCATTTCACTCTACCTTTAGTTGGAATTTTCCCCCAAGATTTTTCAATTACAGCCTCAACTTAGTGATCTTTTCCAAGATTTTGCAATTACAGCCTACACTAGGTTTTTTTTCCATGATGAAAAAATTTCAGTATCAACCAAGAGATTTGGAGATAGAATTTATCTTTTCAGCATCAACTTAGGGATCTTTCCCAAGATTTTGCAATTTCAGCATCAACTTAGGGATCTTTCCCAAGAGTTTGCAATTTTAGTCTCGACCTAGAGATCTTTTCCAAAAACTTTGCAATTTTACTCTCAACCTTATTAGTTTTTCCAAAGATGTTTAAATTTCAGCCATAACCTAGAGGTCTTTGCGAAGATTTTGAAATTCATCCTGAACCTCGGGAATAGATTTTTTTTAAATAGTAAATTTTAAATAATACAAAATTTTATGCATGTTTAACATAATCTCATCTATTATTCCACTATTAAAATCAAAAGCAAGGCAAAGCTTTGGTATTAACTTTTTACATTTTTTAGGTTAATTCCTGAGACATCATTAAAAGAAACTGTCATCACTTGTGTAACTCTTTTTCCTACTGTCAACTCCATCAGCATAACATGCCTCCATTTATAGGATGATTGTTTTTAGGTTCTTTTTTTAATCTTCTGCTAAAGTAATTCTATTGTTAACCCTTTCATTGAGTAAATAAATGTCATGGTCATTGCCATAATGATTTAAATAATCCACTAAAAATTAAATGGATATTTTCTGCTTCTGGATTACTTTTCCATATCTTCAGTAGGTAAGGTTTTCATAAAAATGGTTTGATTCTTGATCTGTAAATAGATATTTGAAGAAATATGTGTAAAAAGATTGAAAAAATTTTGTAAAAGTTGTATTTTGGGTCGATGAGGGTTTGTATGATTTTGGAAATCGCTGAGTGTGTATCCATTTCGAGAGAGAGAGTAAGAAAGAGAGAGAGAGAAGCGTCCTTTCAGTCCTGAGAGACAATGGATACCCCCTGTAAGGGTGCTTGCACAGGGAGTTTATTGTGAAGCAAGGGTTCCACAATCTTCAACCACAACTTTTCTGAACCAGCACTGCTTGATTCCAGTGGAAACAATGCCAGGATAAGCAGAGAGCCCTCCCACATACAGCAACTGGTATACCCAAATAGTCACCATTTTAGTACTGACTTAAGTTGGCTAATCTTACGAGAACCGGTGTGTCAACATGATTATGCCGCTTCTTACAATCTAAGCAAAAGGTATTTTCAAAGTCATGAAAAAAAATCTGCTATATTTGTATTCTGCATCACACAAGTTAATAGTATTCTTTTTGTGCTTTTCCCCAATTATTTGCATATTTTTAGCAATTTTATTCAGTTTAATATATCACACAGTTTTAGATGTCTTTTTGTTATCCATTAATTTTGTTTATTAAATGCATTAAATAGCGGGATCCCATTCACTTGATCTCTATTTATTATTCATTTTTATTTAAAAAGCTGGTTTTATTTGCATACGATGACTGCAACTCAATGCAGAGGGTCCCACCCCCCGAAAACGGGACCACCTGTAGACCGTGGCTAGTGATCCATGATCCCTTAGGACGGGATCCTGGTGGCTGAGCCATTCTTCCACTTCGGCCCTTAATTTGTCTAGATGGGAGATCAGAGACACCCGATCCAATCAATCAGCTGGTTACGTCATGCCCTAGTATATATAAGTTAATCCTCAATCGTATTATTCAATCTCATTCTTCAAAAAAATCAAAGCGTTATTTCCCCTTTTTATTTCTCACTAAATAGATACTAAAAGGCAGTGGCAGTTGGTCAGTCATGTTGAGAACAAAGATTACCAATGCCAAGGAGTATTGTTTTCCATGAGTAGTGTATTCCGAGAGTAATGTATTCTAGGAATATAAATAATTATCCTACCTAGATAATTATACTTGACAACTTTGTTCGACATTAAATAATCCATAGATGGTTGATATGCCGTAAACCAAACCAAACTAATCCATAACATATTTATAACTATGAATAACTTGTAACTGATAATGTGCATATTTGATTTTAAAATAATCATAAAAAGAAACTCTCTCAATCCTCATCTTTCTCCAAATCCTCTTTTTACTTATCTCCTTGTTTCCAGATTTTCTGGGAATCTTAAAAATCTTATAGCTGAGTGTATTTCATTTTGAATTTGTTCATATTAACTTATTTCCAGCAGAAAACTCAAATTCTTATTTCTTTTGTTTATTCGTTTTTTTTTAGTTTTATATTTACACTTTTTCTCACATTTTTGGCTTCATTTTCCAATTTGATAACACATTGACCAAATATTTTTTTTTGTCTTGAAACGTGAAATTTCCTGCCTACTGTTGAAAAAAGTTATAAATTCAGTTTGGAATATAATTTAAAGGTTTACTTTATAGAATTAGATTTAACTTTATTATTAGGTTTTTGTTTCTCAACGTTACCAAATTGGAAATTTTGAGTTAGCCAATTTAGATAATATATACACACATATTCCAGGAGGAAGTTAATTTAATATTTTTGTACAATGGAAAATTAAAATTTTTACTTCCATTTTTTTTAATATGTTTTGATAAATACTAAAATAAATTATGAAGCATATGGTAATTGATTGAAAAAGCAAAAAACAAAAATTGTTCACCATGTTAGTGAATTTTGCCTCTTATGTTTATTCAATAAATTTGTTGCTGTTCTTGGAAGCCAATTTCTAAAATCCGTCCAACACATGCCAGCATATAAAGCAGACGTTAAACCGACGACGACGATGATGAAAAAGAAGAAGAAATTTGGTCACTCAAAAAAGAAAAGTTCTTCGTCTTTGCTTCATGCTAGAATTTAAGATTTGTAGATAAGTTTGAAAGTTTATAACTGCTTATTTGTGAGCACTCTGCAAAACTAGATTCGAATTCTCCATCCATCATCAATCACATGTTCACATTCAACATCGTAACAAGTACTAATTGTATGACGTGTTATATAAATCAAACTGTAAAGAAGGAAAAGTTTGCCAAAATTTAACGAGTCCCTGCCATCGTTTAGTGCTTCATTGCTTGCAGACATTCTGCCTTCATGTGACCCTTCAATCCTGCTTCTATTTACCTTGGCCTCAATGGGCAGTAGAGAATGCCCGTCTTTCCCTTCCTGCTGCTCCATTCCATGCCAGGTTCAGTGCTCTTTGCTGCTGTTCCTGACAGCTAGCTACTAATGATCCTTCTCTGGTCATAGGAAAGTGGCAGGGAATCCTAGGGGCCATTGGGATGATTGTTTAGTGTGGCTAGAAGAGAGAAGGAAATAATGGGAATGCCCGTGTTGACTTGCATACAAAGAATTCTTCTACCAAACGAAGCTTCCTTATTTCACTTCTTCTATATTAGAATAATTACATGAATTACTGCTTAGTAAAACTTTTCTATATTATATCTTAACTCCAAATTTGATGCAAGAAAAGTCAAAGAAAAATGACTATTATTCCATTCTGAGCAGCAAAGTTTTCAGATGTGTCAGTGCATTTCTATCAGAGGCTCAGTCAGTTGATCAGCCATGCTTCAGTTTGAAATAGCATTTCTATCACTAAGTACACAGACTGAATGGATGTATCTTATTACCTCCACCAAGGAGGTTATGTTTTCAGTAGAGTTTGTTTGTTTGTGTACAGCCTCACGTCCACATCGCTTGACCAATCGTCACCAAACTGGGTCAATAAATCTGGCATGGTATAACTTAAAACTGACTTAATTTAGGGATATCTAGGTCAAAGCTCAAGGTCACAGAAAGGGTGAAAGTCACACTTTTAACAGTAACTACAGTTCTGTTCATCGTAGAGACTTTCTACTTGGTCCATATTGTATCCAATGAAGATCCACATCTGATATCACTTTGACCATGAAAAGTTTGTTCAAAATCGAAATTTTTATGGAATTTTAACTTCCGATTTTTCCAAATTTGATGTATGGATCTGATGCTTTTTGATAACATGCAAAATTTCAGCCTGACCAGATAAATAGTTTTTGAGTTATCAACGTTTTCAAGGCATAACTTCTGGAATACATCATACAATATAGAGAAGTAAGCCCCAGATATGACTTTGGCTCATTCTTACGTTGTCAGGTAGAGGTATGTAGTCTCACAACTGACTGGCGTTCTTGTTATAGATAAATTCAAACATTTTTACAAGAGGCTCTATCATGTTCAAGTTGATTAACATTTTTGTTGTATTATTTGTAATATTCAGACTACTATTCTCAATTTTTTATATTTGTTCATCCCAAACAAAGCATATTGCCACTGGAGCATAATGGGCTACTGTGAAAGGGTCCAAATTCGTAGGGAGCAACCTGAGTGGGGAGTTGGGCAAGATGTTTGTTTACATTACATTTAAACTTCTGCCTCTTGGTACTGTCATGGAAACAAGGAGCAGGGAGAGAATTCCAAAGCAAGCGGTCCTAGAAAAGAAACTATTCAAGTAGGATATCTACCGACATCTAAGTACCTCTACAGTGAAGGGGTAGGATGTTGCTGCTAGTCGAATGGGTCGGGGTATTTATATGGGGGTGTCTTGCTTGTTATATTAACAACGTTTTGGCTGATGTAATCTCTGATCGATGTAACTTCTAGTCGAAATCGGGAACCTGTACAAACTAAAAGGTTCTCAATTTCGAAAAGATGCACCTGAAGAAGGTTGAAGGTTACAATGGCTGAAACGTTGTGAATATCACAATTAAGATGAGAACATTAGTCCAAATAATGCACATTATCAATACTCATCTTAAAAATTCCGAAAGATAGAATATTTTGTTGGTCTGTCACACTTAAGTTTGAAATAAAATTTCAATAGATTAAATAGATGTATCCTAACAATATATGTCTTGTTTGTTTTTTCTATAAAAATCTTTCCATACTTTTTATTAATCAATAATTTTTAATGGGCAAAACAGGAAATAGTATCCATCCTTATCATGTTATTTATTTAATTACTATATAATAAATATTGTCATGAGTTATTTCTCTTGATGGAGATCATCTCCCTTCTTTTAGAAGTTTCTAGGACATAAAAACTATAAATAGTTATCTATGTTTGTATCTATGTTATTGTAAACTGTGTTGCTCTTGTGTTTGTATTTCACTTCTTCAATGTTGTAGATGCTACAAGTAGATAAATGCAATAGGCTAAAGAATATTTTTTTAAACAGAACATACCAGTAAAGATTAACATTCACAAATTCAAACCAATCTTGATAGTTCTAACATTTTATGAAAATTATTAATAGAATATTAATCTATATAAATAAAATACAATCAATTACTGTATGTATGTTTGTGTTTTTGCACGTACACCCGCAACTTTCTCAGCTTAGCAGCTATTAAGGGGAAATTTGGTTTACAGGTACACCTTTGTTACGGTGTACTATTGGTGGGTGTGAGAGCTGGAGACCATGGACGACTGGAAAGCACCGGAATAATGGAAGAGAGTGACTGATAAGTGTGAGTGAATATGGATGTAACGTTTTCAATAGACAATGAGAACTAATAACTTTAAGCAGTAATAATCGAATTAAAAAAAATTAAACATTTGCTTATAAAACGGGATGGTAGATTTTCAAATTTTGCAGTTGGACTGAATTAATCACAAACGTTTCTATATAGCTCACTTGCCATAGTATATTTTACACACACACACATGGACACCATATAACACACAATTAATTGAAGATGAAAAGACAGTAAGTAGAAAATAAAAGAAGATTATTGCATTACGTATTGTCTCTTAATGTCTATTATCATCTCGATTCTCACCCTGGTATTCTGTCAATTCACTCGGTACCAATAACATTACATTGCAGTGTCACAGCCTTTTAAACCTACAAACCTTCCTATACATAAGGCACAGTTCTTCCAGCAAACTACATCTTCTTATAATAATATGTAATGTAATACTTTTCTTTTCTACTTACTGTTTTTTCCATCTGCAATTAAATGGCACACAAGTACATTTAATGTGCAAAAGAGGTTTTAACCTCGAAATATTAGAAAAAACTTGGATACCATATAATACACAATTGATTGAAGATGGAAAATACAGTAAGTAAAATATTAAAGAGAAGCATTATATATTCTCTTTTCATGTTTATTATCTTGTTTCTCACTCAGACATTCTTTCAATTCACACGGTGCCCATAAACTTACATTGTATTGTCACAGCCTTCTAAACCTCAAACCTATTTTTACACTATGCACAATTGTTCAACCCAACTACAAAATCCTCTTATATATAGTCACTCCTAAACTAATCATAATGAATTTTGGATTACAGCTGCCAGATATAAAGGGTCCAAATGTGGGCTATATTTAGTTTCATTTAGTTTGATGTAAGGGAGTAAATAAGGAGCAAAAGCCCTTCGTGTACATTTAGATACCCCCGTTTTTGTGAAATTTTAACAATATGTATTCGACATTAATCAATTAATATTCCCTAAATTTTAGTTTCTTTGGAGTATTTTAAAGGGATTTTAAAGAGCATAGTATGAGCACAATCTTTTATTCGAAAATGTAAAATATATGGGATTTGCATTGAATTTGATTCATAATCATCAGACAGCAAGGAAGCAAGATTGTTTGAATTTCAGTTTCTTCTTAAAACCATTTAAACAATAGTTTTAAATGTTAGACATTTTCTGGCACCCAAATCATGTAATTTTCATCAAAATTAGATAAGGATTCTAGACATAAGGTTTAGTATCATTATATCTTGAATTTTATCTTTGTAAGTGACACAAAATTGGTGCAAAACTCTTCTGTTTGGGGAATTAATTTTACCCATCCTGGGACGAGTATTCTTCTAGTGTATATATATATATATATATATATATATATATATATATATATATAATCCAGACATGGTAAACATCCACAGGATAGGAATCCAAAGAATTTCAACCGGGCTTATAAAAAGTGATCAATATCAAATAGAGCTTTTATATATATGATTATTTTTATTTATACAGACATGTAGAAAATCTGCGACACTGACATGTCGATGTTATCGATCAACAGCTATTATAAACTGAGATCTCCAGCTATTATAAACTGAGATCTCTAGCTATTATAAACTGAGATCTTCTATCCTTCCCAAATGTGATCTGAGGTAAAGATCAGATTCTAACTCTGGCTGATGAGATCTTAGTTTATAATAGCTTTTGATCGATAACATCGACATGCCAGTGTCGCAGATTTTATACATGTCTGTGTAAATAAGAATAATCATATATATATATGACTACACACTTCATTGGAAACATTTTCTTATCTATTTGAAGTATGTATTTTGCAGGAATTGTTGTGAATATTTTTAAAAACATACTTATTCTCTATCATGTTACTTTTCGTGGATTTATCCTCCTATCAATATTTATATTTTGTTTTCAGTATGTACATGTGATAACTTTATTTATTGAAAATATTCAATTATACAGAGCTTATTACAAAATGTTAGAATATATGTAATGAGGTTTAGCAAAGAGAAACAAGAACTGGAGAAATATTCTCTTTTTCTAAAAAGGTTTCAGACATTAATAATATTTTCATCAGTTATATAGGAGAGAGAAAGTGTGAAAGAAGTAGTAAGTAGAATAATTATTTAAGAAATAGTGCTCAATATTATATATATATATATATATAT
This sequence comes from Sepiola atlantica, assembly GCA_963556195.1. NCBI lineage: Eukaryota > Metazoa > Mollusca > Cephalopoda > Sepiida > Sepiolidae > Sepiola > Sepiola atlantica. The sequence continues at coordinate 67,835,760 of OY744515.1, forward strand.
ATATATATATATATAAACAATAATTGATGTGGCTTAACTTTGTATATTTGAATATAAATTCTTGATTAGTTCTGTTCCAATTTTGAGAAATTGGTTTCCATGTTATATATATATATGAGAGAGAGATAGACAATAGAAAAAAAAATAGATTCCAACAACCATATCTTTATTCTCCAGCAAAGAGATTCATTTGAAACTGTTAAAATGAATCTCTTTGATGGAGAATAAAGATATGGTCGTTGGAATCTGTTTTTTTTTTCTATTGCCTATATAAATAAATAATAAATAATAAATAAATACTCAGGAATTGTATCTTAATATCTATTGAGCTTAAGCACTTAAGTTTTGACTATAATATATATATATATATATATATAGAGAGAGAGAGAGAGAGAGAGAGAGAGAGAGAGAGAGGGGGAGGGGGAGGGAGGAAGGGAAAGATCTCATTTGGTGACATAGTCAAGAGCATATACTGTAAATATGCATGAATAATAGAATCATAGTGTTAAACATCGAGTTGGCGTCATCATGTGTACTGGTGCATCTATGTAGTGGTGCACTAGTGAGAGAAACTCATCTCTGAAATGGTAAACTCTGAATTCAAACCTGGCTTGTCATTGGTCATTGATCGTAGTGAAGGCAATCTGCTTCACAGATGGACACTCTAAATAAGATTCTTCAGGCATTTTGATATCTGCTGATATTGATTTCTTTTTCTTTTGAGGTTAAATCACGTTGACACAGTGGTTCAATCAAATCACTGGTTAAGTGACGTTGAGCCGAGTTAGCACTTAGATGGGTGACCATTTGGGAATTCTGGTTGTTGTAAACAAACACTCTATTCAGGTGTATAAATGCTGAGAGTATAATTGGCAACAGACTAGTGACCTGTCACGGGTGGGTAGGGGTGGTCAGGCCATCTGTTCTGCTTGAGTCTATAAAACCGAGGTGAAGCACCAGTTTTAGAAAGGAACTTTATTTTCACTTTACTTAGTGATTTATTTCAGAGAGTAAAATAGAGACCAAAATTGTGCATATGATTTACCTGATTCCACTCTGTTACTTACTAAGGATCGCAGTGGATTCAAAGGCAGGAACACTAGGACTGTCCTGTGTGAGCCTCCATCTTCACATATTTATCCACATGATTCATTCTGATTTATTGCTTCCTCAGGTAGTTTGTTCCAATGCCTTATCGTACATATACTAAAAAATTGCTTTTCGTACTTCCATTCTAGCATGTGGAATAAACAGCTTTAACTTATGGCTCTTTATAATGAATCACCAATATAATTACCTCTATCACATATATTGAAGAAATAAGTTAATTTAAGAAAGAGCGATTAATAATAAGCCAAGGTTGGTGTATTTTAGCATTTGTACTTGAGTATATGTTTAGAAATTTAACATTTTACTTTGTTGCATGTATAATTACCTTAGAGAGCATTTGGTTGTTTTAGTTTGGAAGATATGAGTAGTGATTGTAAATTAAATGGCTGTTATTTTGCCTTAAGAGGATGTTCACTGAATATGTTATTACTTTGGTGGTCTTGTTTAAGATTGAGAAAATCTCTTTTGAGGAAATGGAAGAATTTATTTATATTATAATTAAAATGAAACATCATGGGTATTCATAGGCTGTGTTTTTTTCTTATTTTTATAAACTATGAAACTATTTCTTGTATGGGTAGAAATGCCAACGAACTACTTTGCTGGTGTAAGGACACGCCAAAAATAATTAATTAAGAGTTTGATGCTATATATATATATATGCCGTAAGATGGAGTTCTGATACCACATCTAGAGATGTGCTGTCAGAGTACACTTTCTTGCCTTACAAAATGGACTTTGTATCTTATTGGAGATGATGTCTTTTTTCCCCTTACAGCAACCGTCTCACAGAAGAGACGGTGCTACTTTACTGCTATTTTCATAGTAGGTGCTCGACTGAGCTCAGATTTCTTGTTACCTCTTGTGAAACGTTCTTATGTCTAAAATCTCTATTCTAATTTTGATCAAAATTCATTACATGATTTTGATTCTAGAAAATGTCTAAAATTTAAAGCTAAACCCAATGGGTTTTAAGAAGAAATGAAAATTCAGGGAATCTTGCTTAATTAGTGTGCAATAACTATGGATAAAATTTAATGCAAATCTGAAATATTTTAATTTTCAAATGTGAGATTGTGTGCATATTATGCCCCCTAAAACTCTTTAAAATATTCCCAAAACTGAAATTTGGGGAATATTTATTAAGTGATGCCTAATACCTATTGTTAAAATTTCACAAAATTCTTCATGAACATCTTCCACTCTGTCTTAAGACTAAACTAAATTAAATATAGCCGACATTACTCACCCTTACGCCTAGCAGCTGTGTTCCAAAATTCATATCTGAATTTTCATGAAGGGCTTTCACACCCTTTTCATCCCCTTTGCATAAAACTAAATCAAACTTAATATAGCCCATATTACGACCCCTTACGTCTTACAGCTGTGTTCCAAAATTCATAATGATCGGTTAATTAGTTTAGAAGTGAATCCTATACATAGAAATATATAAACATATATCCATACCTAACTTTTTTATAAATAGATATATCATATTTGGCACCCTCATCATGTGTCCATATAGAATATATTGTCACTATATCTACAGTAATGTATGGGTTTCAGATGATATTCAGATATTTTTTGAGAATATGCATAAAATATTAGCATAACTGGAAGTTATTTTGGTCCCCATGGCCGTGCCTTCAGTCTGTTAAAAACAATGTGTGCAAACACTCAATGAAAATGCTTATGAATACGGACCATTCGTTGTGGAAATTTTAAATTCATCCTCCGCATTCTGTATCAAGAAGAATCTCCATCCCCTCCCCTTCCCTGAAAAATAAATATGGTTGACAAAAAAAGATTTGTTTCCCTCCATTTACAGTAATTAGGAGATATCACATTTGTTTCTCATCTGTAATCCTGTAATTGTCCCAATTATTGTGAAAAAAAGAAAAGAAAATAACCGAATGCTTAATTAATAAACAAAATGCCAGAAGGCAGTTTGGAATAACGAGACGTAATCATGTTGTGTTTACATCCTCTTTATTCAACTCTCTCTTTCCTGTTGACACTTGTTATACCATTACAGAGTGCTTTCCCCACTCCTTCCATCTGTCCCCTTCTTACTACCCTCCCCCACATCATATCTATATGCTCCCATAGTTTAGTGAAGTCTGCCAATTTTTTACCTGCTCAGAGCAAACATATTGGGCAAGTGGCCATCATGAAAGCCCAGATGGGGCCAAGATGCCAATTCTCTCTGTTTTCCTTTGAATGTCCTTACCCTAACATCGAGGGTGGGTGAGAGGCCAAGATTGGGCGCGAGGAAGGAAGTAGGGGTGGGGGTATCGTGCAAAATGGTGACCTTTTTCTTTTGCTCTCTCGTTGCACTTTTCCATTTTGTTTTTGAAAATCGTTTTTTTTCCTTCTGCCTGTTGTGTAGAATATGATAATGATAGTTTATTATATCTGCCCTCTCCCTTCCCACCCCAGCAACCATTTTCATAGTTTATGTGCCTCTCTTTCAGATTCTTTCTCTCTTTCGTTCTTTCTTTCTTTCTTTCTTTCTATTTCCCAATCATAAATTATCCCTTTTTATCCTCTGATTCTCTTCCAACCCTTTATTTTCCTCTTTATCAGTAACTCTCCTGCCTCTCCTCCTCCTTCACTTTCTCCCCCCTCCACCCCTACCAATATTATATCTAACCTTCTTTATTATGCATAACCATCTTGGATATGACACAAACCCAAAGATCAAAGTGTAGTATATGTTACTATACTTCATCTGTTCTGTCCTAGCTAAGAGTAGAATAGACATTATAAGATAGACAGAGGATGACCAACGATTTCCATTAGTCACACACTTTTGATGGCCTTGTGCCTAAGTTATCAAAATGTATATATTTTTATTTTTTTTCACAAATAAATAATTCAAAGTATAGTATCTGTTCTGATACTGCACTTCATCTGTTCTGTGCTTTGTCAGTGAAGGAGAAGTCCTTCTGGACTGAGTCAATTTTAATTTTTGTCCTAATCCAGAGTGCCCCTTTTTGGGGAGCTGGATTTTCCCCACGTTCAAAAACCAGCTTTGTGTCTAACTCTGCCCTCGTGGGGAGGCAAATAAATAGGGCACAAACCTACAATCAGTGGTGAGGCCCCAATTTCTGAGCTTTGAGAAGTATGAAGTTACCCCTAAGTACACCACTACTTCCATGTCCACTCTGACCCGGGGGTGGTAGTTCCTGCCATATTTCCCATCTATTAGTTGAATAGAAACTATGGTTTACAGATTATTTTTTTACTAAATATATGCCAACAAAACAAATTCATTGTCTACAAAACATATGGAAGGTTTCGGCATAAAATGACCCAATGAGGATTAACATGCTGTAAAACCCAAAAACTAACTATAACTTGCAATTGAATTAATATGAGCAGAATCAATATCTAAACAAGAACATAAGTCAATCATGAGACTGCATACCTCCGCCTGACAAAGTAAGGATGGGCCAAAGTCTTATTTGGACCGTATTTCTCCATATTGTATGAAATATCTCGAAGTTATGCTATGAAAACGTTGATAACTCAAAACATATTTATCTGATAAGAATTGATTTTTGCACGGTAGTTACTGTTATCAAAGAACATCAGATCCATACATCAAATTTGGAAAAGTCAGAAGTTGAAATTCTATCAAAATTTCGACCATAACTAAACTTGTCAAGGTTAAAGTCATATAAGATAAGGGACATCATTGGCTACAATGGGGCCAAGTAACGAGTCTCTACAATAAACAGAACCAAAGTTATCACAAAAATGTGACTTTCACCTTTACCTTGACCTTGATATGGTAAAATTAAATCAGTTCAAAATTAGACCATGATTGATATTTTGACCAAGTTTGGTGACGCTAGCCTACAGACAAACATAATTACGGATTACAAACAAATTGGGGATCGAAAGCGCTTGTGACACGACATGAACCTAGTTTCCTTCCTTTATTTATTGGACCCAGAAACAAGATAACTTGTACGGAAATTAAAAAAATAACGATTGAAGATTCCTAACAAAATGAATTATGTGGTTTTCAGCAACACCTATCTTAAAATAATTTCCCTTACTTCATAGCAAGGGTAATCACATAGGCATAAGAGGCCCTAACTGTTGACACAGCAGTTGGGTTTGCAATCTTAGTTTGAAGCACTCACCTGCCTAACCATGCTGCAGCGTCATGATATTGCAAAACATTTGTCTATATATATATATTAATATGATAACATTCAATATATTCAAAACATATCCAATAGCTTTTCAAATATTCAAATCAAGTTCTGAAAATAAGTATTCTAACACATCCTCTTATGTACGCACGTTTCTGAGATTTCAACTTTATTTATTATCCAATTATATTTTAGTCAAATTTCTTATAAATAAATATATTTTAAATTCTATTAGTAATTTAATTTTTCATATATAAATTATCTTTACCATCTCTGATGACTTAAAGAAGAAAAAAACACCAACCATTGACTTTTTATTATAGAGTAAAGGATTTATTTCGAATTCATTTCAGACGGGGGGAGGTTGTCTGACTTGCTATTTGCTTTCTCGCTTCCCCTCAACACTTTTTTTTTGTTAACTTTTTCATGACGAATGGAAGTACGTATATTTCTCTCTCTCTCTCTCTTAAGATTGTTGGATTGGAGTTACTCAAGTCCAAGGTTCAAATTGTTAGGCTGGCTGTACAGTTATATAAACCAACCTGATGATTGTTAGTGAACATGAAACATATATGTATATGGATAATAAACACTTATAAAAACTAATTAATATATATATATATATATATTGATTTCGAATTTGATTTTCGATTTCAAAATATTATATATATATATATATATATATATATATATATATATATATATATATATATAGAAAGAGAGAGAGAGACATTGGTCTTTATTATAGAGTGGAGAATGCATGTGTTATTTTTTAGGTAAAAAAACAAACTTATTCTCGATTGATAAAAGCTTACTTTTAACTTAACCTTTTCGGTGTCAGATGTTTTATTCTGGTGTTGCACCTCATTAAGTTATTTTATTTCTATTTTTTACTGATCCATTTGGCATAATGGTAAGAGTGTTCGCTAATGGGCCGGGAGACCAGGATTCAATCCTTGGTCGAGTCATACCAAAGAGAGACTTTGTAAAAATGATACTTGATGCCCCATTGCTAAACACTCAGTATTATAAGGTGAGGATTAAGGGTAAGTGGGGAGTCTTCGGGTCGTCCTCAACTATGGTCGATCACTTAACTTTTATTTCTATTTTATCTCGTTTTTATTAACTAACCATTAAGCGTTAATTCTGATCTCAGTTACTATTTTGTTTCCAAGCATTACCAGATAACCTTGCTAATTATTGCTTTTGTAACTTATCCTAACTGAGGAAATGGTGAAAGTAATCTTACAAGTGTGTGTTTCTTTTGTGTTTTTTCTTCTCTATTTTACATTTCATTTAATCAAAGACGTGTAAAATTGCGGTACGAAATTCTACCTCTCAGAAATATCATGTTGATAAGCCTAAAGAACGGTGACTAATGTCTGAAAACAAAAAAGTTGTCTGTCTCAATCATACATTCATGTTTTTAAAGATATCTATGCATTAATACGCATTACTACGACATACTATATATTAATATCTTCAAACAGAAACCGGGGGGGGGACGGGGAGTAGAAGAGGTTTGATTGAAACAGATGAGGAATGGGAAGAGAACAATTCACGTGGGTTAATATGTGAGAAAGGGATGTTATATAAGCTGAGAGAGGGGGAGATAAGAGAAAGAGAAACACTACGACAGCGATAACATCAAGTATTCATGTTTCGAAAGTGTATTTTCCTTTATTTACCGACTAGCTGATCTCATAGGCTTGTCAGATATGTTGAATTTATTTTTACATACACATTTCTATGTAGAGATCTAAAATCAGTCCGACAGTAACTTTGTTGGTGTCGGATTGAAGTATGGTTTTGTCTAATCCTAGGAGGTCCACCCTCCCAGGCTTTACCTTTTTTCGGAGAAGAGGTTAGTTTATTGCTAATCGCTTGAGGCGCCCCTACCGGGGAATGACGATCGGACAGCTCATGCATTTTTTTGTAGGCCAGTGTGCACTTCACCTAGTGCACTGGCTTTTCAAACCCCTACCTGACCTTGTGTCTAACTTCATGCAGAGGAGGTAAATAAGTATTTAAAAAAAACATGAATTGCATACTCTCTCCTGAGAGCTTCGCCACATGATTTAGAACAGAACTTCCACCCAGTGGGTGGTTGTTCCTTTGTGTCAGTACATGTGTAGATAAGCAGGTTATACTGAAGTACTTTAAGGGCTGTATTTTTTTGAAAGAAGGTTTCGCCATCCTCCGACATATAGTGCCTGCTATTCCCAAATGGTCACCCATCTGGTATTGGTCAAGCTCAATGTCGCTTAACTTGAGTGATTTAACAAGAACCAGTGTGCCTATGTGATAATGCCATATAGATAGATAGATTTTATTATTATTATTATTATTATTATTATTATTATTATTATTATTATTATTATTATTATTATTATTATTATTATCTATATAATAATACGCTAATGCAAATGCATGTCCGTGCGTACATTATAACCTTACACATTTTTTTTTAAAGATGGGAAATCACCCGATCACCGAAACTGCAATGATAAAAAAGTAATTTTAAAAATTTCATTTGATGTCGCCATTGTGTCGAACGTGAAGCTCGAACTTTCTTGACCTTCTGGATAGTATCAAAGTGTAGTATCTGTTCTGTCCGAAGATGGTACAATAATATTGTGGGGTCTGCATTCATGCCGGACGTCTATAGAATGGAAATATGTCACAAACTCCTACAATGGTTTTGAAAAAAAAGCCCCAATAACCAGATATATTCTGAAGCTACATTAACTAGAATACTTTGATAAGTATGTTTCCGTTTGAACAAAGGTGATACAATAATATCGTGGGTTCTGCGTTTACGTAAGATTTCGATAAATTGGAAATATTTTTAAGTACGACAGCAATATATAACATATGAATGATACAACTGTGGAATTTCCACGGGTCCCACTAGTTTATTATTATTATTATTATTATTATTATTATTATTATTATTATTATTACTATTATTATTATTACTATTATTATTATTATTATTATTATTATTATTATTAATATTATTATTACTATTATTATTATTAATATTATTACATTAATATTATTGCATTAATTAAAACATTTTTACTCCATTATCTTTAACACTCAATCACTCCGGTATTCTTATCATAGATTTTATCACCAATTCCTGAAAATCAAGCGATCTGATTGAATAATGATTAGCATCATTGATTCCTCATAAAATACTACTTTAGAAAAGTGTTTAAAATCTTGTTACAGGCTTTGTTATAAATAAAGTAAAGTAAAACGTTGTATTTGCTGTTTATGGATGTCTGGCACGAATGAATATCCCACAATATTATTGTAAAAACTTAATCTATAAAATAGTATGCTAAGATAATTTCATGTTTTTAAAAGGTAGAGTTCGTCCAATCGCCGAAGATGCAATGAAAAAAAAAGATTTAATTTTATCTGATGTCGCTTTTGTGTCGAACATGAAACTGAAACTAAAATACACTTTCTTGGCCTTCAGGCTCGGATCTAAGTGTAGTATTTTTTCTGTCCAAAGATGGTACAATAATATCGTAGGGTCTGTATTTGTACCAGACGTCCATAAAATGGAAATATGTCACAAACTTCTACAAAGCTTTTGGAAATAGACCCCCATAACCAAATATATTTTGAAAATTCATTAACCAGAGTATTTAGATAAGTAGTTTTCAGTCTCGACAAAAGTGGTACAATAATATCGTGGGGTCTGCATTTGTGCCAGACGTCCATAGAATGCACGGCAGCAATATACAACGGATGAAGGATACTACTGTGGAATTTTCACAGGTCCCGCTAGTACTAAATTAATACCATCATCGGATTCTTCGTAAAAGTTTAACTCTATAAAAGTTGTCTGATGTTGGTATAGAATTTTGTTTTCAATTGTAGAATTGAAAGATTAGATTGAGAGACGGACTGACAGAAACACCACAAATATAGAATAGATTCAATTAAATTTAAGTTATATTAGCTTTTGTCTCTCAACAGAAGTTATAAAGAATTTAATGAAAGGTAATAAAAATCCTCCACTCTATAATAAAGACCAATGTGTATGTATTTATATGTAAATAAATATATGTACTTCCATCTCGTCATGCAAATGCTATTGAGTAAAACACATGACTTTTTCTAGCTTCCAGGACGAGAACATTTCAAGTGGTGAGCGGATATGAGAAAGCAAATAGCAAGTCAGACAACTACCTCAGACTTAGTTCACCACCTGAAATGAATTTGGAAAAAAATCCTCTGCTCTATAATAAAAAGTCAACCGTGAGTGCTTTTTTCTTTAGGTCATCAGAAATGATAATAATAATTTATATATAAAAATTTAAATTGCTGACATAATTCTATGATTTTATATGAATATTTTAGTAATATATTTAGATAAATAGCGAGTGTGAACACTGGAAAAGCATTTTTTCTTCCCCGTCATTTTTGATGGAGGGTGTACTGCTGCGTTTTAACCTTGTGTCATAGATGAATGAAAGTTCATAATCATACCTTTGTTAGTTGCCTATTCTTGTACACAACCTTTATGTGGTCCTTCCAGACTGAGGAAACGCCACCTGTAAATAAGTTCGTTCATACCTTGAAAAAGGACAAAACTGTTGAAGACAGCAAATGTGTATTCTGCTTAATCTTCGTTCCAATTCACTGACCGGAGGGGAGTGAGAGAGATCGATAATCATTGTTTAATCATATCTTATTTGGACATTTTAAAAGTGACATGTGTAGATCTTCTAACGAACTGCTTAAACCTCTCTCACACTCTCTCTTTGATCCATGTGACGTCAATTCCATCAATTCCCATAGTCTAGTAAAATCTAACCTCGAGTTCAGCAAGTTGACCCCAACTGAACTTTCATTTCTCGTTATTTTCAACTAACCAATTTATATACTAGTGGGTCTACTCTCCCAATGTTTAAAAGTACACTAGTATATTTGTAAATAAAATGATAAAAAATTAAAAACTATTTTCTTGAATTGTGCATAATAGTTTAGCGACCCTGCTAGAAATAACTTAAAATACAACAACATTTGTGACATCGTGTACAGCACCTGGTAAACCTTCATTTCCTGATTAGATTCAAACGGATCAAATGAAAATTTGTACATTTATTTAAAAATATTATTTGCAACATGTTTTGTTTTCTGTGCTTATCTAAATGAATGAGTATATATTGAATCTGTGAAGATCAAAGATTAGCAATTAATAGATCTTGGCTTATTGAAAAAGGTAGAACTCAATCTGATAAGATTTCAGATCTCGGGTCCCAAATCTCATTATTACAGTTATTTGCATGAAGCTGCTGCAACCTAAGTGGATGCTTGATGCACTTGATATATAACAGATTCGAGATTGGAATCGGCTTATGAGAAATATGTGTGCTTCATTATTACGGATGATTTTTGAAGAAATCTGAGAAAATAATGTCAGTGCTTAACCTTATCAAACAGATATTGCTTTTCAAATAGGAAAAATCATCAAGATATACAATTCCTGACTCTCTCCCCTTTCATTGCCAACCTGTAAATAACATGCCACTAGGAGCAAAGTTTAGTATCCCTTCTGATACTACACTTCATCTTTTCTGTCTTCAGTCAGTAAAAAGAAATCCTTCTAGATTGAGGCCATTTTTATCGTTGTCCCAATCCAGAGTGTCCCTTTTTGGGGGAGCTAGTTTTTTCCCTCATTAAAAACCGACCTTGTGTCTAACTCTGCCCTCGTGGGTAGGCAAGTAAATAGAGCACTATCATACTCTTTGGGGTCATAATATTTACATCACATCCCAATCTTTCTTTTCAATAAATAGCAAACGTGTAGTCTTTATCAGGTTTGATCGTCTAACGAAATATAAACATGATAAATGAGAACAATTAGTATACTAGATAGTTAATGTCAAAATAAGACAACTAAAGAGGAATCTAAAAAAGAAAACGATCTGTTTATGAAATTTAACATCACTTACCTGCCCCAATATGTAAAAATGTTATTTTTGACCTACTTTTGTCTAATTAAGGACGTATATATATTTATCATGTATGAAAAGGTTTTTGAATTATCTTCCAACACTGAAGAGGAGAATCTTTTAAAAAAATTATGACTCTCTGTGAAGAGTACAACCGAAGCATGTATGCACATATGTAACGAATAATGTTTGTATAAATAAAAATTTATACTAATATATATATATATAAAAAGTGCTCAATATCAAAATATGTATATATATATATAAATATGTATATATATATATATATATGTATATATATATATATATATAGTCGAGTGTTTTTTAGCCATGATAAGTGGTGACTCATTAGTAAAGAAAAGGTACAAAACAAGAATGTATACTCTTAAAATAAATCCATGAATTCAAACTTAATTCTCAAGACCAACTTACGGATGGACAAAGCCTCTAAGGATATGTGGGTGCATCTGAAACTGCTATTTAAAACAAACAACTAATAATAATAAGACAAACAACTAATAGAACCTCTTGTATGGACGCAGCTAAAAATTGTGAAGTCGATGATCAACTTAGCATGATACATTAACAGGGCGTCAACCTAAGCTTACCTGAGTTGGTGTTGCTCATACAAGTCGAGGATACGTCCTCGACAATCATAATGACAAAAGTCTGAGCCATTTTTCAGTTGGTAGCCTTGCTTCTGTCTGGCTGAAGTATAGTTCTGTGCAGTTCTATGAGGTCCACCCTCCCAGGCTTTACCTTCACTCTTTGAGAAGTGGTTAGTGTATTGCTAATCAGCTGACCCCCCACCTCTACTGGAGAATGCCGACCGGGCTGCTCGAGCATTTTTTTTTGGTGGGGGGGGGGGGTAGAGTGCACACGCTTTTGTGCACTGTCTTTTCAATTGCCACTTTCAGACCTTGTGTCACATCTTCCCCCAGTGGAAACGAGGTAAACACCAACTTTGCATGATACATTGTAAATTCGTCCAGAAAATTTTGTTTTTAAGCCAGGCATTACCAGATAATCTTGCCTGTTATTGTTTCTGTAACATAACTTGACTGTGGAAACGCTGAACGCAATTTTGTGTGTTAAAGTATTTGGAGTTTGCAGTCGATGGGTAAGTGATGAAACCTGGACAGACAGGCAATAAATCAACAGTAAATTCGTAACATGCTTGGTGTTTGGAAAATGCTACAAGAATAAAAGATGGTTCTCTCTCGAATTGGTCACTTTTTTCGCATTCAATAAGAACTCTAAATGCTAAACTTTGCGCGTTAGTCATATGAATAGGAATTTTTACAGGGCTTTAATACTACATAAAAAGTTTTAAATTGTTTTAAATTATTAAATGTATTTACTTACTAGCGACATTCACATGGCTTTGCTCGTGTGGAGATATATTACTGGTCAGAAGGTTTCTTAGGAAAATTAATTTCAAATATAGTCATATTTATAATTTTTGCTTTGAAAGAAAAGTTTAAAATAACATATGTAATATGAGGTGATGTTCTAAAAATAACTACTACTTAAAAAAATAACATTTGTAATAGGTCAAGTAATAAAGAAAACTGTTAGTGCAGAGTTATTAAAAAAAAACTACGTTTCTTACAGACAGCTGTAAAACAGCAAATGAATTTAACAAATCGAACGAATTTGAATTATTAAAATAAAAAAATAAAAATTATTTTAAGTCTTAAAAATAATTAAATGTTTAAACCTTTTTAATAAATTCTATGCTGAGATATTCTTTGTTTAATTTTATTTTTATTCTTAAAAATGAATTTCGTTTCTTTACGTTCTAGTATATTTCAGTTATTTATGGAGCTAACCGATAATTGCAATAATGACCCTAGATAGAATCGAAGAGAAATTTAAATGGTGTCTTAGATTCTGTGAAAAACTTAATCCTTATTCAAACTTATTTGAAAGTTCTGTTAACATATATTTCTGTAGCACACAAATAAACATTGATTTTTATAGAGAGAAGATAGATTAATATACACAGTAAGGCTTGATATGGCATTCTTCTTCTTCTTCTTCATTCGATTTATTTTTGAACAGGCCTTTGATTAGTCCTCTATAAGAGGATGGGGTCTGCTTGTCAGTCTTGATCGAAGTCTTCTACTCCAGGCTCAGCGGTCGCAAGGATCTAAGTTTGTAATCCCCAAGGGGTGCACGGTCACGTTTACACAGCTCGTCCCAAGAAAGCTTCGGTCTTCCAGCCAGCTGACGATGCGATGAACATGTTTCTGACCCGGGAGATCCAGCTGGAGCTTCGCTCGATATGGCCAAGCACTCTAATCCTGCTCGGCTTAAGGACATCAGTTATTTCCCGAATACCAAGGCTAGAGAGGAGAGTCTCTTGAAAGTACTCCCTGATACAGCCCATGTTTCAGAGCCATAGAGCATAACACTCCTCAGACAGCTGGTGTACACCTGTCCTCTAGTTGTGATCGCCAGATGCTTATTTGTCAAAATGGTCAAGAGTTCTCTAAAGCCCCTCCAGACAGACTTGCATCGGGCAACAACAGCAGTTTCACTACACCATCGGTTGAAAGGGAGTCGTCCAGGTAGCAGAACTCAGCTACAGCTTCCAGTTTGCTATCCTCAACCGCGACCTCTCTGCTTTTTAAGGCTCAATAAAACAATAAAGAAAATGCAATATTAGATTATTTAATCGTTAATGTCGTCACCATTCTTCTCTGTATTCTTTTCTCATATGTAAATAAGCTTTTTAATAACATGTTTATAAAAATCCTAACGGTTTTAATTGACAAGCGAAAGCAAAACTAATTTATTTTCGACTTCTTCTTTTGAAGTAAATATTAATTAACTCAATTATTTTGCAAATTTCTAAAGAGATGGTAATCTATTGGTGCAAAGTCCGAAGAATATGGTGGGTGTTGCATAATTATCAGGGCATATTTTTCTAGAAGAACTTTGGTCTTTTGTACAGTGTGAGGTCTAGCGTTATCGCGATGAAAAGTGATACTAAACCACACACTGTACAAAAGATCAAGAAAAATATGTCTGAGAAATTATGCAATCGTGTGGAATAAGACTTACTTCAAGAAAAGTAGTTGAAAATGAGTTTCCTTTCTCAGTTCAAAACTTCTTGGCATTCAAAAGCTTATTGGCAGATTTTTTTTAGTGCTTTTGAAGCATGTGGTTATACAGCAGTTTCCCATTTCTTTAGATAGTCAGTATAATTAAACTCTGCAAGATCTTTCAAGCTGCACCGGTTGGATAGTAGAGGGCAGACAAAGCAGTGCTGCATTGTATGGTCCTCCTCTCGACATTTGCAGATGTTTTGGTCACTTTCGTAGCCTCATCTGGACATAGCAGCTTTTCATCACCCCATTCCTCTTCTCAGGTGGTAGTGTGTCCTATTGAGAGAATAGAAGATTTCATAGATAAGAATGATGACTACATTAATAAGTAAATACATCTGATATTGTGTTCTTTTTATTGTTTTATTTACCCTTACAAAAAATAGCGGACAAAATATTTGTTACAACTTGATTAATGGTAAAAAAATTCTTTGATTTTTATTTTCTTTATTACAAATTTGGAAAGTACAAGTAGTGTAATTAATATTGACATGGACCATGGAATTGGCCCCAGTGTAATCTATCACATTCATTTACATTATAATACCATTGTAAAAAAGTATTGACACTCTTTCAAAGCTATAGGTAAAAATAGCAACTTGTGTTCAATGAATTGTTTCCTATAAGAACTGTGTTTCAGTATAAAATAACGAGTGTACACTCTCCATCAAAAATGATGGGGAAAGAATTATGCTTCTCCAGTGTGTATGTTAATATTCATATAAAATCATAGAATTATGTAAGTAATTTAATTTTTCATATATAAATTATTATTATCATTTCTGATAACCTAAAAAATACCTATAATTGACTTTTGATTTAGAGTGGAAGATTTCTTTCCAAATTCATTTCAGATGCAGGGTAAGTCTGACTTGCTATTTGCTTTCCAATGTAAGTCTTTCTAGTGCTTTTTTTAAAATTCAATAGGACAGAACTGAAATATCGCAAGTTGAAAAAAATGCAAGTCATTTCTGATGACCTAAAGAAATAAAACACCAACCTTGACTTTGCTTTTTTTTTATTTTCTTCCTTTAATTTTCTCTCTTTGATGATTGAGAGAGGGGGAGGGCTAAGCATAAAAAATGACACTGGATTACATCAAATACGTTGGCAGAAGTTAAAAATGAAATTGAAAGAGAATAATTGTCGCTCACATAAAGAAATAAAAAAGAAAGAAAAGGCTCATACAGGAAAGTTTTTAAAAAAAGAAAAAAGAAAGAAAAAAAATCATATAAATTAGTATAGAAAGCAGAAAGGGGGGAAATAGGAAAGAAAACGACTGATTATGGAAATAGATTTGCATCCTGGAAGACTTTTGTGTGACAGGACAGATATATATTTACAACTGAATACACGTTGTTCTTTATTATAGAGTGGAGGATTTAAAAAGTGTTGAGATGCCGTAAAAAGCAACCGAAATAAATTACATCTTTCATTTTATCAGATTCTTTATTCCTACCGAAACGAAAGATTCATATTGAAAAAAACATTTTGCTTTCTCTTTTTGTTTGTCTTCCTCTTCAGCAGACACTTTTCTCTTTAATAGACTTAGTTCTAATCTCACACGTTCATATACTCTTGTCATTCAGTATTTGTATACGAAGCCTGTTTGTCAGAATTGTGTGTCTACAAGTAACGCAACTTCATAATTAAATATAATATCCTTTATTTTCCATCCGACACTCATATCAGCTACAAATGAGAAGCGTTAGCATCAAAAGATGGTATTGCCATTGTGAATACACGTTGTCAGCAATAAGAATGATAGACAACCCAATTTTTGCAGAGTTAAGATAAATATGAGATTCCTTACAAACAAGTAAAAAGCAAATTTAGTTTCCAGAAGAAAACAAGCAAGATGGCCTACTTTTCTTCTTCTCATCCATTTCTTGAATCAGACAGAAAAGAAATACATATGGCCTACAATTTGCCCAATGGCCATTATGATCTGCCTCAGGATCTACTATTCACTTCTGTACAAGAAAGAGTTCTGCGTAGGCATTACCAGAAAGTGTTTCACTGTTGATTTTGATTGAACTGCAGGAGGGCCACTTTCTCAATCAGGATCCCTGGACTTTGGAATGAACTTCCAGGAAGATGTAGTAAATGCATCAACGACGCAGCAATTCAAGGCGAAATTTGATAGGTGCTGGGCTACTGCACTATTTTCAGTGTAAATGTCTATCCCCCCCCCCTCTTTACCTACATGACAACTGAAGCATAGTTGTTTTATTTTTTGCCAAATTTATTAAATTGAATTGGATTTCTTAAACCAGACAGAAAGAAAATGCACAATATTTGATTAGATTATTCGGAAGATTGAACTGGGTTGGATTCCCTGGTTCTGGTGTTGTTGTGGCTCAAGCCGGCATCCTCTGAAGGAAGAAGTTTCTATGGAATATTAAATGCACAAGCGGTCCCCAGTCGAATGTGTAACCCACCCAGGCGAGATGATTTTAACAACGTTAGATTTTTCAGGGGGGGGGGGGGCGTCCTTCCACATACAGCACGTGATATTCCGAAATGGTCACTCATTTAGTACTGACCAGGCTCAAAACTTTGGTGATTTAATGAGAACCTCATAAGTCAACATAATTATGCCGTAAATGGTTAGATTTGGCAAGAAGTAAATCATCGTTTCATCTTTGTTTTTTATTTTAACCTTACTTATTCTTCTTCATCTATTCATTTTACGTCACTTTTCCCTTGTGCAGGGGTCAGACGTTTTCTGATATTATGCCAGCTCACTCTCCAGTTCTTATGGTTCAGCATGTCAGCACACCGATTTCAAATGCTATCGAATTCATTGTGTTCTTAATACTTATGCACATTAATACCATTATTATTATTCGTATGTTATACCCCTTTCAGCATCTCTCTTTTTTAACTATATTTTCAATTAACGAATTAAAAAAAACATTTAACAGAACATTTACACCATTAAAATAACATCAATTTACAGATCAAATTCTATTAAAAATGCATCTGATAGTTTCTAAAAATACCCTCTTATCAAGAGGGCATTTTGTTACCCTTATTTCTGAATTCATCTAATTCGATTTCTAAACCTTCTCCGCTATTGCTGTTCTAATCTGATCTCGCAAATATATTACTCTATTAGCAAAAAAATATTTTATTTATAAACGAGTCACCGCTTATCAAGATCCGAGGGCCACTTGAGGATAAGGATTAATTGAGTTTGACAGGTGGTCGGTGAAACATCAAGGGGATTAGTAACGATAGTTGTAACTGTTCAGAATTGATTATTTAAAAAGACGGCTCAACAAGAACTTGTTTACATTGTACTTGAAAACGACAATGTTGTAGTTAGCGGGAAGCAGCTCCAGGATACTGTGTTCCATTGACGGGCAGTTCTAGGAAAGAAACTTTGTTCATGGAAGTTCCGTTTAGTTTTAAGTACACAGAAGGATAAAAAGAGAATTAATTGACAGTCATTGTAGCGAAACGAGTGTTTGTTGTTTGGTTAATAGATGTAGTTTTTGAAATCTGCCTTGATAATAACCTTCCAGATCGATGAAAAATATTTAACAAATGTCCACAATAGTTAAAAATGTCATTAATTATTTTGCAAGTTTAAATTAAATCACTCTCGTAAAGTAGTTAATCCTAATTTTGAAAAGGTATGAACTTATAAGTCGCCAGTTATGGATAAAATACCTTCTTCTGTTTACCTGATCATATATAATTAATTGTTTACGATGGGTATTGTTTTATCATTAAATAATCCAGAAAGGGTTAATATGCAATTAAAACAGACACACCAAAACAAACTTTTCAAAATATAGATTGTTTTCCTCGTGGTTTAATCACATGTGAACATCGTTTAAACAGGTGAATAAAAATTGGTAAATAATTACTGATAATAAATTACTATAAAATTGAAACAAAAAAAGAATTTAACACCATTTTATTTTCAAAGAAGTAAAAAATATTGATTATATGCCTACATGAATTGATTGATGTTTCATAGTTCATCAATGTAGGTCATGATCGTTGATATGGCTTGGAGTCGATGCTATTTGCTTCACTAATCACTGCAACGATGCTCACACATGGAAAAATTAAGATGACAAATAAATTTAATCCACTTAGCTATTTGGATCCATTCCTTAACTCCGAGTTGCATATTTTGACTATACATAACGATGCTTTCTCTCTCTCTCTCTCTCTCTCTCTCTCTCTCTCTCTCTGTTCTAGAATACAACTGATTCTTTAACTATTTCAAATATCTCATGTTACTGAATTAACTCATCAGCTATCTGCTCCTCACACATGGGGCCATCTGACCCTGGGTGTATGCCCTATCACTCAAACATGCTTACTTTCTGAAAACATATTACTGCCAGCACAATATGCTATATTGACACTGTTTTTTTTTTGTTTGTTTTTTTTTGTTTTTTGTAGCTTTTTATTTTTTATTTTTTTAAATTCTGGATAACTAGTAGTTTGCACCTGTTTCAAAACTTTACTATATGCCATGTGTAGATGACACAAAATTAACATTGCCTCTTATCTATTGAAAATATAAATGTAAAAATATTTTGCATTGATCTTAACTGGCAGATAAAGTTCATCTTTTATTGTTGTCAAGTAAAGCAGACCTGCAGCAAACTCAAATCTGCCATCATCAAATACTATGAAGCATATACTCTTTTTTATTCTAACAATCATTATGAACATTGTTTATTACATAGTCTTTATTTTTTTATATTCCGTTCTCACATTTATTTAACAATGTGTTTTATCTATCAGGGAATGTATTAAGAAAAATGAAAAAAGCTGTTGTGAAATGTGTCCAAGAAAGATGACTATCAGCTAGCTTACTGTATAAAAAAATGATTGAGATCACGATAAATGGATATATGTGAAGGAGAGATGACCTGTCCCAAAAGTCTAATAGACACTAGTTAATGTAATCCACATTCAAGATAATAAGACATTTTGGTGCTTCTATAGGAGAGGACTCATATTGGCCCAAATGTTTCCGACTTACGAAACAAATCGGAAATGGCCAAAGCAGTTTATGATTTGAAATCCGTGAAAAAGATGTAAAAACCAGATTACATTAGGTTAGGGTTAGGGTTGAAAAAAATGATCCTCTCAGAAAAAATAAAGTTGAAAAAACTTCTTCAAAAACAAAAAAGTTGATTCACTTAATGATTTGAAGAAAATTATTAAACCCATTTTTAACATGGAGCGTGTGTATGGCCCTAACCTTAAGTCAAGGAAAAAATGAATACGTTGCTTCATTTAATGTCGGTACTAATTCACTGGCTCGGTCATTTCCGGTATGTTCCACAATCGGAAACACTCGGGCTGATATAGGTTTCCTCCTATAGAAGTACCAACATTTAAAAAAATTTAATATGAACAAGTGAAAAGTAGAAAGGTATAAAATAATTTATTTCCTCCTCCTTTTTTTTTCGTTTCACTCTTCTTCTCCCTGCCTTTCCTTTTTTCTCCTTTAATTTCTTTTTTCGTTTTTTCTTCGTTTTCTTCCTCACCTTCTTTTTATTTCATGTACTTCCTTGTCTTCTTTTCTTTTCATTTATTTCCTCGTCTTCCTTTCCTTTCATTTCTCTTCTCTTTTCACACCGTTTCCATTTTCTTCCTCCTTTCCTCCCCTCATTTTTATATCTTTTATTTTCTCTCTTCCTTTTCCTTGTTCGCTTCCCTTTCTGTGGTACTTGTAAGTATTGGGTACATAAGAAGTGCAATGGATTTACAGTTAGCTTGAGAGATGATAACCATTTTGTGTACATAAAGTGTAAGACAATGGAGAAGGATGAGAACTCAAATGAGAAGAAAGCATATTTGGATGATGAAGCCATTGAGGTTGTTCAGTAATTTTGTTTCCTTGGTGATATCATTGGATCTCAGAGAGGAGCTGGTGATTGCAAGAATTAGGAGTGGATGAAGTAAGTTCAGGGAACTTCTGTCATTATTAACCAGCAAAGTGTTACCGCTGTTGACCAGGCATGTGCACACAGTGTTATGATGTACGGAAGTGAAACCTGGCCAGTGAGGTTTGAGGACATGCATTGCATAGAGAGAAATGATATGAGAATATGATGAATGTGTAATGTGAATATTAAAGGCAGGCTTAGATCTGACGAACTCAGAGGAAGATTAAATCTAGACGGTATAGGGAGATGTGTGTAGAACAAGAGACTTTGTTAGTATGACCATGTTTTGTTTTTTGTTTTCTTTTATGGAAATCGCTCCAGAAAAGGCATGACACCACTTGATGTAAGGAGCTAAAAAAAAATACCCCTTCAATATCAAAAACTAGCCAACGATAAGTGTTAGACAGATAGATTCCAATCCAGAAAACAACAATTCTTCCCTCTTTGTCAGAAACATCGCTCATGGAATGTGAGGACTAAAGGACAAAATAAGGGAAGCGAGAGTTACGAGGCTGCCGCAAGTAAATCCAAAATCCACTTTCTACTCTTCTGAAAGAATGGATTAGAGTCCTTTGGTTTGTAGAGGTAGAAAAGTTGAGATAGCAGGATCGGTTTGCAGGGAAATATGAGAGGAAGTGATAAGGATGGACTTGAGAGAAAGAGGGACAAATAGAGAGCTGGCCAGAGATAGGTTAGTTTCGAAGTCAATTTCAAAAAGCCATCCAACACATACTAGCATGTAAAACGAGTGTTAAACCGAATATGATGATAATGATGATGATAGTTTTTTCCTTGCTTTCTTTTCTTTCCATTTTCTCCTCTTTTTCCTTTCATTTCACTCATTATCTTTTTTCCTTCGTTTTCTTTTCTCTTTTCATTTTCACTCCTTTTCTTTCCTCTCTTATAATTCTTTTTATTACCTTCCTTGCTTTCTTTTTCTTTCATTTCTTTAATCTTTTTTATTCCCTTCCTTACTTCTGCAGGTTAATTTATTTTTTCCTCATTGACTTGAAGCCTGTTTTTAGAAAGACTACCACATTTTTTTCCAATCTGATATGCTTAGCTTGAATAATAAAAAAAAAATCCACATGACATTGGATCAAGACATCAGCGACTTCACATTGGAAACTTTTCAATGTCACGATTTCCTTGCTAATCCATTAAAACTGTAATTTTTACCTTTTCCTGCAAGATTGCGAATTTTGCAAAAAAAAAAGAGAGAAAAATTCCCCCTTTAACCATCTTCAAAGAAATAGATTTTTTCCCATAGAAAATTAACTTTTAAACTTTTAGAGTTGGATATTTTCAAAGGGCATTTCTTAATTTCTTTTTTTAGACTTCAAATTTCTAGTTTGACGAATTAAAATTCAAATACTTGTGTTTTCCCTTTCACTGATTATTCATTTAAACTATTTTAGGATTCTACAAATTGATAATTGAGTAAGATAGAGCAGGAGATGGAGACAAGAAGACTTTTGGTTAATTAAATAAGGCTTCGTGATATAGCTTACTTGAACGAGTGAGATGGTAATTTCTTTCTGGAAGTTATATGTTTGTAAAACGAATAATATTACTCTAAATATTAATTGGCTACACGAGGGAAATAAATGTTAATTATAGCCTACAAATGGATACTATTTTACCTCTGTTTATTTTTAAATGAGTACATTTCCGTTGGAACATTAGTAATATCTGGTTTTAACAAAAGTTCTATCCGTTTTTAAGGTTCAATAAAAGGTGTTTTTATAGAATCACTTCCCTCTCCAAACTGGGCTCCAGACCGTTTTTTTCCCTACGTATTTTGGGCCGTTAAAAACGAATATATTATTTAGGATTAGTGTTGAGGTTAATGAAGGATAGTTCCCCTTGACGTCAAAATCGTTCTCAGGGCACTCAAAAAAACACTAAAAGCACCCGATTGGAGACGGTAGTGATTCTATAAATTTACTTAATAAAATAATTAAAAAAACACAATAACATATTTATAGTATGTATTATTTGGATTAATAAGTAATAATCAGTTCTAAGTGACAGTCTTCTTGAGGTTGAAGGTTCAATCCTCAGTGTGTGCGATACTAAGAATATAATTAAGAATTACATGAGACTTCTATCTGCTCATAGCTGACGGAATGAGAACAAGCTACCCTTGTGGATTAGATTAAGGGTCCGTTCGAAATTCCGTACAGATTCCCGAGTTCGACAGAAAGATTTCTGGGTTCGACAAGATGCACCTGAAGAAGATCGGTGGTTACATCGGTCGAAACGTTGCGAGAATAACATCCAGGATGAGAACAGTAATCTGAAGTATCCAAATAATACAAATTATCAATTCTCATCTAAAAAATTTCGAAACATATTTATAGTAGTTACACGTCTTCTCTATGAACTCTTTCTATCTGTCAGCTTGTTCTTTTACTGCAACGTTCGTAAATATCCTAAGGTCTTGAACTGGAAAAAGAAATGACTCATTTTCAGCTTCTTCTCCGTGCTAATCAACTCACATGATTTTGAAAGATTTTAACAGATGGTAATCTCTCTCTTTCTCTTTACTTTATCGATATTTTCATGGAAGGTGCTCGACTGAGCTCCAATCTCTGGTTTTTTTCTTTATGAAACATTCACAGCAAGAACTAGCTTTCCTATCACAACAGTAAAAAGACTTTCCTTTCTTCCTCCATGTGTCTAGCATCAGGAAGAATTTCCATGGACAGAGCTTCTTTGCAAGGGCTACCCATCCATGGAACACATTACCGCGGATCTGCTCCCCTGCAAAGTACAACATGGTCGTTTTCAAATCCAATTTCAAGAAATACTTGTCATAAATTGCCCCATAAGTAAGCAACTTAGTTCATGCCATTAATCAATTTTAGTACTCCCATAATGTTCTTCATTTTTCGGCTGACAATCATTCCATCTCATTAACCCTTATGCCCGAGTAGCTATTGGCCTTGATAAGTGGTGACCCAATAATTAAAAGAAAAGTTTTGAACTGAAAAAGCAAATAACTCATTTTCAGCCTCTTCTCTTGAATTAAGTATTAATCAACTCAAATGATTTTGAAAACTTCTAAAGAGACAATAATCTGTTCAGAAAATATGGTGAATGATGCATAATGGGCCAGACATAATTTTCTTGGAGGTCTTTGCTTTTTTTGTGCTGTGTGAGATCTCTTTTAGAGGCTCCATTCGTCACATTTCAGTTGAAGATATGCATGTGCATCGTGAAACATGCAGATTGAATGAATGACTTTTGATTTAAGATGCGTCGGTGTGTCACATATAAGTTGGAAATAGCCTTTTCATCAGTCTGTCATGTTTAGCTTTGAAATAGAATTTTAAGATATTTCCACACATAAGTGACTATCTAGCCAGCGGTTCAACCAATGGTCTGTCATGCTAAAGTTTGAAATAGTATTTTTCATTTCTAAATGAAAAGATTGAATGGACGCATCTTAAGAATATGTGTTATAAGAACAAATATTCCTATGATGCGGCCATTCAAAACTTCTGTAATAAGTAATAAATTGAAAAAAAAATTTTGTTATTATAATCTTGGCAAATATACGTATTTCCCATCTTTCTCTCACCAGAAGAAAGGCAGCATTCTCTGTCCATGTTTCCACTCTGTGGATCACCTTGCCAGAACGAGCAAGTAAAAGAGAAAAAGGTCGGATGAGTTTACATTAAGCCAGGTACAGCAGCAGCATTCCACTGCATGCTCGTCAACACACTGTGGCACATAGCAGTCTCACAAATAAGGCATGAATGAATTGTCAGCATAATTTTGTTGTGTGTTGTTCACATCAGTAAAGCAGAAGAAACTTTTTTTAAAAAGATAATTGTATGTGTTTTTTTCTTCTGTACAGTTTCTTGTATATACTAACAACAGTTTGTGATGGTAACTAGCATTACCCAGATTCATGGTCGTTTTTAAAGCCAATGGCAGCAGGTTCGTATCTGGAACCGTCCCCAAAAGTATTCGAACTTGGTCCTGACAATCATTCCATCTCATTAATCGTCATCTCCTTGATAAGTGGTGACCATTTAGTAATATATATATATATGTTTGTTTATGATTTTATCGGGAGTGGGTTCGTATGAGATAGAAAGACTGCTATGTAGTGAAATTGTGGGTGCCATTATGCTTAAACTATGAAGAAAGGAGTAAAAATGAAGAATAAGAATAAAATGAACAAAAGATTTTAAATTAAAATGATTACAGTTGGTGGAAATATTTATAACTTATATGTTAACTTTTGAAGTATGTTTTATAGATTTTTATCGTTGGAATATAAGCATGGTAAAAATAGGGTTAGACAAGTATTAGAAAAAAATTGTGAAGAAAAAGAAAATATATTAAAGATAAATGAATATTAAACGTATTTCAATTTTTTTCAGCCTGCCAGGTGAACTTTTATGCTCTGAGGAAGTATCCTCATGAAAAATCGATGATATTTTGTATACCATAAAAAATGTATGTTCTTGAGATGGGCAGAAACAAGTGTATGCAAATAAATGTTTTTTGATGAATATATGGAATGTTGTTCCCCGAATAACTAAGGTTTTACATGCTGTTATATATATATATAGATTAATAAATAAATATTAAATGATTTATATCTACAGACGCTAGCATTTCAAGCTTATTGCTCTCATCAGTGCAGGAAAGCAACAATTTCAGATGGTCGGACGGCACAAACCCGGTTCACAGATTCAGCCTAAAATCTGCAAGCAGTCGCCATATCCACTCGGCCACCGGAAACTGTCACGTGATTAAGGGAAATTACGATCTATGTGTACCTAGAAGCGAGCACAGACAGAAGACTAGTCGAGAGTGTTTGACAAACCTATTCGGAACTTTGCTATAGTGCTGATGACAGTCTATTTTTAACATCCCCGAGAGTGCTCGGCTTTTAATTTCTTAAAGGAGCTTATTATAATATTTATAAATAAATATTAGATAATTTATACCTACAGACGCTAGCATTTCAAGCTTATTGCTCTCATCAGTGCAGGAAAGTAACAATTTCAGATGGTCGGACAACACGAACCCGGTTTACAGATTCAGCTTAGAATCTACAAGCAGTCGCCATATCCACTCGGCCACCGGAAACTGTCACATGATTAAGGGAAATTAAGATCTATGTATACCTAGAAGCGAACACAGATGGAAGACTAGTCGGGAGTGTTCGACGAACCTATTCGGAACTTACTATATTACTATATTTTAATATATATAATAGTTATTATAAATAGTAAAAATCTGAGCAGATAACGGAGTTCATTTATTCTTGCTTAAGTTCTTATCGCTTATATATGTAAATATCTTATATATGTAAATATCTTATATATGTAAATATCTTCTATCTTTTTACATACCTTGTTGCACTTTGATATTTTTTGGGGCAAAAATTTGAAATTGAAA
>OY744515.1:67863977-67911477 GCA_963556195.1 Sepiola atlantica
ATACCATCGAAGTCTCTTGTTCTACACACATCTCCTTATGAAGTCCAAATTTAATTTTCATCTTAGGTCATCAGATCTAAGTGTGCCTTTAAGACTCCCATAATCGTAATTAGAAATGGAGATATTAGAATTGAACTAATTTATCGCTTTATTATTTGCCTTTTGACATTACTTACATGTTTCAAACTGTTTTTTTTTTCTCATGTTGATTGCAGTCATTCCACAATGTTTCGGTCATTGAACTCTTCGGCCTTCTTCAGATGTATTTAGTTGTAGTTAGTAATCTTCTGCGAATTTCGAGCTTAGCCCTTTATATAATCCACAGAGGTAGATTGTTTTCGTTCTATATTCCAAGCCTCTTAGATTTCTTGCATCAGTTATGTTTTTTATGTTCTTTCATGAAGAATCGAACTTAGGACGTCTAGATAGAATTCACTCTAGAATATTTCTTAAATTGAATAGAGTACAACAACGAAGATGTCCAAATTTCTTTTTGATACTTCATACTAGTCAAGGATACGTACTCGACAATCAGTCCAATTGTGTGAGCCGCTGCAGCATTGATTGCCCCACTGTCTGGCTGAGGTGAGTATGGTTCTGTACAGTCCTAGAAGGTGCACCCTCTTAGACTATACCTTCTCTCTTTTAGAAGAGGTTGGTGTTTCGTGAATCGCCTGAGGTGAGGAATGCTGACTGGATTGCTCAAGCATTTTTCATGGATCCAGAGTGCACTACTTCTAACACGCAGGCTTTTTCTATCCCCACCTTTCAGTGGTGGGATGGAGGTGAATACCAACAAGATGTCCGAAAAATGTAAATGATGTCAGTAACAAAACTTCATCTCAGAAATGTTGTCAAATACTAATTTATTTTTATCTAATAGTTGAGCTTTTGTAACTTTTATTTAAAATTGATATCAGATAAAATGTAATCGTTAATATTTAAAAAAGCACATGACAGAAAACTGTTTCATAGCGAGCAATGTCGAATAAGCCTTGAACAAAAGAAATAATGTTCAATCTGGTTTTATTTTAGATAACTGATTTCCAAAACTTTCTTTTTCTCTCCGTGTCAGGTTTAATATTGCTATAATGATGATTTGTGAGATAACTTCTATATCAAACAATATATCTATTCAAATTCAAAAAGTTATGTCTTTTTCTCTTTGTAGTGTAATAACAAGTTAATAACCAGACTATTTCCAGTACGATCTGCATTGATTGATGTGTAGGATATGATGTTGTTCTTACATGAGTCGATAAAACCAGATACAAAAATTGCTATCGAAATATCCTATTTACTTATCTTTGAAATCTGTTTTTAAAAAAAACGTTTTCTCTCCCTTTTTTCTCCCTAATCTTTTAAGTATAGATATTTTATTTGTTTGAATATCTTGTATTTTTAATCAAAAAGCTGAGATTCCGACCTCTGGCAGAAACAACACAAACTCGATTTGAAAATACGTAACTGCATATAATATATGCTGGATAGTAAATTTATCTTCAAGCAATAAACTAATGAAAAAAATTTATTTTACTTAAAATTTCCTTTTTTCTTGAAAAGTTCAGTCTTAAAGTTGGTATGATTAGTTTTCTTGGTATATCTCCTTCTTGTTGGATATTTTCAATTTAACTTTGTAAGCAAAATGGAACATGTCAGATTAGGTTAGAACCAAAACCGTTTTTTACAAATCTCTAAAACTTTCATTTGTTTCTCGATTTTTTTAGGTGTATTTCCCGAGATATTTTGCAATGACAAATTTTATAAAACATACAAGTTAATTTTGGGTGATACTTTTACAATCACCCCACCATGAAAAAAAACGCCTAATTATCTTTTAAATAGTCTAATTTTTGGTGTAGGTATTCCATGTCGTTGTCATGATCATCATGATAATAATAAATAAATTAAATTAAAAAAGTAAAATAAATAAAAATAAAAATAATATCATTTTAAATAAATAAATAAAATATTTTAGATTAAAAACAAATAAAATTAAAATAAAATTAAAATTGAAATCAAAATTTAAAAAATTTTTTTTTATTTAATAATTTTCAAAAACAAAAATATACAAATGTTAGTGGGAGAAGACACTTACCTATAAGATACTTTTCCACCCAACTCCCTAATTTATTTATTCTTCATATTAATAATAAGTAGTAAAGAAAAATAAAAAAAACATACAAAATATAACATAACAACAAATAAGAATCAATACAATGAAACATATGGAAATTGTGCACACGTCATATACACTCTTAGGATATTGGTGCATTTTGATAGCAAAAAAGTAGAGGTTTCTTTTCAGAATTTTTTTTAGATGAGTATTAATAATTTTGATTATTTAGACTATTCTAATTTTGGTTGTTATTTTCACAACGTTTCGGCTGATGTAACCTCCGACCTTCTCCAGGTGCATCCTTTTGAAGGATATTCTATTACAACAGCTCTGAAAGTTCCCAAGTTGGAAAAAATACATCTTAAGAAGGTTGGAGGTTACATCGGCCAAAATGTTGTGAATATAATAACCGAGATGTGAATAATCCAAATAGTAAAAGGTAGTTTTTTTTTTGTTGTATTTTTAATTTTAAATGTTACTTAATACATGATACTATTACCAATTTCAGCCATGTTATTTGTCTCTGCATTAGACTACAGCAGCTCAAAAATAAAATTAGTTTGACCTTCGGTTGCTTCATAAACCTAATAATCGAGATTTCTCAATTTTGTAAATTACATAATATTGAAAATGAGTAAATGATCCTAAAATCAAATGAGAAAATTAAAAATAAGAAATCTAGAAATTATTTGAATTTTTCAAATTACAGAATTTTGGAAATAAAATTTAATTGAATTTTAACCAAAATTATAAAAAAAAACGGTTCACGAAGCAACTTAACATCAAAATACTGACCATTGTTTTCTACACTGTAGTTGATTACAGAGGCAAAACACATGGCCAAAAGCTGCAATCTATTAAGTAAAATTGAAATTTAAAATGTTTTTTTTTTGTTAACTGAATGTATCAGGATTCTCAGAGTTTATAACTATTTGAGTAGCATAATCACATTGACACACTAGTTTTCGTTAGTGGTGTTGAGCCTGGTGAGTATCAGATGCGTGACCATTTGGAAATATCAGGCACTGTATGTTGGAAATTGCAAAACCTCCCTGCAAAAAATACCGTCTTGAAGATGCATTTAGCAAGTACTTCAGTGTAACCTGCTATTCCATGCATATACTTACACAACGGTACAACCGCCTTCTGCGTGGAAGTTTTCTGTTCTCAATCATGTGGCGAAGCTCTCCGCAAAGAGTATGCTATTGTCGTTGTCGAGTAGCCACACCGATTTTTTTTATTATCTAATAAACAATACGCTTTTTTGGTATTACTGTGAAAAAGCAACACATTTGTCTCCATTTAATTTTGCAGAAAAATATTTCTAAGAACTTGACTTTTTAAAGGTTAATAATTGTAATCATGTAAAAATAAAAGGAAATAAAATCAACAATATTATTCAGTGGGGTGCATAATATGTCTAGTGGATGGATTCCCAACCGGGATCCACATGGATCTTTCGGAGGTCCAAAGAAGCTTTAAGGGGGCCCATGAAAAAGAATGTACTTTTAGGGTCCATGATAAGTAGTAATAAGTTCATATGGAAATCTGCTGAATCTGTATACCAATACGCTCAGGCAATTTCATGTTTGTACATGTGTCATTACCTTCCACCCTTTTTTAAAAAATGAGATCACCCAATCGCTGTAGATGCAATGTAAAAAAAAGTTGTTTTTTTTAATTTCATCTTATGTTGCTGTTGTGTCGAACGTGAAACTCAAACTAAAATGCACTTTCTTGGCCTTCAGGTTGTGTAATATCTGTTTTGTCCAAAAATGGTACAATAATATTGTTAAATTTGCATTAACGCCAGAATCCATAGAATGGAAATATGTCACAAACTCTCACAAGGGTTTTATAGATAGACCCTCATAACCAGACATACTCTGGAACTATATTAACCAGAGTACTAAGATAAATATGTTTCAGCTTGAACAAATGTGGTACAATAATAGCATAGGGTCTGCGTTCGCGCTAGACGTCCATAGAATGGGAATATTTTTAAGCATGACAGCAATATACAACAGATAAAAGAAAACAACTCCGGAATTTTCACAGGTTCCACTAGTATGAATGATAACATAATGGCAATTATATTGTAAACATATAATAATAGTATTAAATAGATAAACGCTGCTTCCTTTTGTTAGTATGTATTATAGAGCCAGGCTGCTAGACATATGATCACAATATACGTGGCACTCAATCCTCATTATTTCTGAGCTCATGTAAGCAAATGTTTCTTATCGGTTTTCATGCTTTGTATTTCATTTATAACATTTTAAATTACGGCAAATGTATTTTTATTATGTTCATGAACACATTGTGCCTATGTTAATAAGAATTTATTAGCAATATTTGATTCTAAAAAATTATATAAGCATATATAGAGTCCACAGATTATGAAATAACTCTCAAGAAAAATAAGGCTGCGAACCCCTGGTCTATTGGATATCATGACAGCCTATGTTGAGTTGCAATTCTATCGAGTGCACATCAAGGGTTGGGAAAAGTATTTTATTTACCTCCTCTCCAGGAGGTTAGACACAAGGTCAGGTGTGGGTTTTGATGAAAGTGTTTCTGTGGAATGAACTTGATTCGAACCCGGCCACCCAGGTTCTCAGTCTGCAACTGTTAACCACTTAGCCACAGTGTCATAACCCACAAATTTCCTTCCAAGTATTAAAATAGGAAATTGTATTTAATTAATCATAGACAGTTTATCTTTTACAATATATATTGACCTTCAGCATTAAATAAACCAAAAAGAGTTTTGTTTCAGAAATTTTAGGATAAGGATTGATAATTATTTGGATTACTCAGATTACTGTTCACATCTTGGATGTTATTCTCACAACATTTCGGCTAATGTAACCATGACCTTCTTCAGGTTTGTCTTGTTGGACTCAAGAATCTGTACGGAATTTCGAACTAAACACTGTAGAACTCGAGAATCTGTATGGAATTTTGAACAGAACTCTTTATTTAATTCACAGTGGCCGATTGCTTCTTGTTCTGTCGTCTTAAGTAATTCTTAATTATATTCTTAATATCGCCTGTATTGAAGATTTAACCTTCAACCTCTAGAAAACTGTCACTTAGAATTGATTATTACTTAGCACTTTATCCGTTGTGTCATGGGTCCAGATTCCTGACTTCGACAAGACATGCCTAAAGAAGGTTGGAAGTTATATTAGCCGAAACGTTGTGAGACTAACGATAAGAACAGTAGTCTGAATCATACAAAGAATACAAAAAGAGCTTGTTTGCCATAAAACATACAAAGAAAACTAAACAATATTATTCCATCATTTTTCTTTTCTTTATTTTTTTATATAACGTCTTTTTTAAAAGAATTTTATTATTTTTTTTGTGTTTCCAAATCTATATGAAAAAGTTGTCAGACATCATAAAGTATCGCAATACACGTTCAAACGTGACTTTTAAATTAACTTTTTTCAAGTATGTTATAATTTTGAACATTTTTTCAATTAATGTAATGACCAAATGATACCGTAAGTAATTCAAATTTCTCAAAAATCCGATTTAAAAAGGGAAAAGCGACATGCAGCAGTTGTTTAAAAAAATATTTTTTATTTAGTACATGTCTATTTAGTTGTTAAAAGAAAAAATAAACTCAAAAGTGTTTATGGGATTTAAATTTCAACATTTCATAAGATGCCCTAGCGATTTTTATTGCAAAACCAATTTTTTTAATGAAATATATTCTTTCACTGAATTATCTTTCCAAAAATGTAAATATTTTCTCCTCCTCCTCCTCCTCCTCATCATCATCATCATCATCATCATCAGTTTAGCTTCTATTTTACTGATCCTACTGCCTCAACTTTTCTACATCTACTAACCTGAGAACTAGCATCTGTTCTTTAAAAGACAAAAAGCAGAGATGGTTCAATGAACGAAACTAAATTGAAAGTAAAAAGACTCCCAGGCAACGCCGAGTAAATACAGCTATTATCAAATAAAACTTGGTTGAAAAAAACAAACGTCTTATAAGTTCTAGCAGAGACTTAATGACATTTCTAGTATATGTAAGTTTTGAACTTATCCCAAATAGCTCTTGAGTAAGAGCAAGTCATTTATATTCACTGTTGATAGTGTAGAGTTTGAGTAAAATTGCCTAGTCTATTAAAACTAATAAAACCCTTTTCCCTTGAGTAAAAGGTTCAAAGCAAGAAAATACATTTGCACACATCGTGACTAATTGAATAGGAATCAGCTTTCCTGTTAACAACGTTTCGGCTGATGTAACCTCCGACCTTCTCCAGGTGCATCCTTTTGAAGGATATTCTATTACAACAGCTCTGAAAGTGCCCAAGTTGGAAAAAATACACCTTAAGAAGGTTGGAGGTTACATCGGCCAAAATGTTGTGAATATAATAACCGAGATGTGAATAATCCAAATAGTAAAAGGTAGTTTTTTTTTGTTGTATTTTTAATTTTAAATGTTACTTAATACATGATACTATTACCAATTTCAGCCATGTTATTTGTCTCTGTATTAGACTACAGCAGCTCAAAAATAAAATTAGTTTGACCTTCGGTTGCTTCATAAACCTAATAATCGAGATTTCTCAATTTTGTAAATTACATAATATTGAAAATGAGTAAATGATCCTAAAATCAAATAAGAAAATTAAAAATAAGAAATCTAGAAATTATTTGAATTTTTCAAATTACAGAATTTTGGATATAAAATTGAATTGAATTTTAACCAAAATTATAAAAAAAACGGTTCACGGAGCAACTTAACATCAAAATACTGACCATTGTTTTCTACACTGTAGTTGATTACAGAGGCAAAACACATGGCCAAAAGCTGCAATCTATTAAGTAAAATTGAAATTTAAAATGTTTTTTTTTGTTAACGGAATGTATCAGGATTCTCAGAGTTTATAACTATTTGAGTAGCATAATCACATTGACACACTAGTTTTCGTTAGTGGTGTTGAGCCTGGTGAGTATCAGATGCGTGACCATTTGGAAATACCAGGCACTGTAGGTTGGAAATTGCAAAACCTCCCTGCAAAAAATACCGTCTTGAAGATGCATTTAGCAAGTACTTCAGTGTAACCTGCTATTCCATGCATATACTTACACAACGGTACAACCGCCTTCTGCGTGGAAGTTTTCTATTCTCAATCATGTGGCGAAGCTCTCCGCAAAGAGTATGCTATTGTCGTTGTCGAGTAGCCACACCGATTTTTTTTATTATCTAATAAACAAGACGCTTTTTTGGTATTACTGTGAAAAAGCAACACATTTGTCTCCATTTAATTTTGCAGAAAAATATTTCTAAGAACTTGACTTTTTAAAGGTTAATAATTGTAATCATGTAAAAATAAAAGGAAATAAAATCAACAATATTATTCAGTGGGGTGCATAATATGTCTAGTGGATGGATTCCCAACCGGGATCCACATGGATCTTTCGGAGGTCCAAAGAAGCTTTAAGGGGGCCCATGAAAAAGAATGTACTTTTAGGGTCCATGATAAGTAGTAATAGGTTCATATGGAAATCTGCTGAATCTGTATACCAATACGCTCAGGCAATTTCATGTTTGTACGTGTGTCATTACCTTCCACCCTTTTTTAAAAAATGAGATCACCCAATCGCTGTAGATGCAATGTAAAAAAAAGTTGTTTTTTTAATTTCATCTGATGTTGCTGTTGTGTCGAACGTGAAACTCAAACTAAAATGCACTTTCTTGGCCTTCAGGTTGTGTAATATCTGTTTTGTCCAAAAATGGTACAATAATATTGTTAAATTTGCATTAACGCCAGAATCCATAGAATGGAAAT
Source organism: Sepiola atlantica (assembly GCA_963556195.1). Taxonomy (NCBI): domain Eukaryota; kingdom Metazoa; phylum Mollusca; class Cephalopoda; order Sepiida; family Sepiolidae; genus Sepiola; species Sepiola atlantica. Next base: position 67,871,919 of record OY744515.1, read on the forward strand.
ATGTCACAAACTCTCACAAGGGTTTTATAGATAGACCCTCATAACCAGACATACTCTGAAACTATATTAACCAGAGTACTAAGATAAATATGTTTCAGCTTGAACAAATGTGGTACAATAATAGCATAGGGTCTGCGTTCGCGCTAGACGTCCATAGAATGGGAATATTTTTAAGCATGACAGCAATATACAACAGATAAAAGAAAACAACTCCGGAATTTTCACAGGTTCCACTAGTATGAATGATAACATAATGACAATTATATTGTAAACATATAATAATAGTATTAAATAGATAAACGCTGCTTCCTTTTGTTAGTATGTATTATAGAGCCAGGCTGCTAGACATATGATCACAATATACGTGGCACTCAATCCTCATTATTTCTGAGCTCATGTAAGCAAATGTTTCTTATCGGTTTTCATGCTTTGTATTTCATTTATAACATTTTAAATTGCGGCAAATGTATTTTTATTATGTTCATGAACACATTGTGCCTATGTTAATAAGAATTTATTAGCAATATTTGATTCTAAAAAATTATATAAGCATATATAGAGTCCACAGATTATGAAATAACTCTCAAGAAAAATAAGGCTGCGAACCCGTGGTCTATTGGATATCATGACAGCCTATGTTGAGTTGCAATTCTATCGAGTGCACATCAAGGGTTGGGAAAAGTATTTTATTTACCTCCTCTCCAGGAGGTTAGACACAAGGTCAGGTGTGGGTTTTGATGAAAGTGTTTCTGTGGAATGAACTTGATTCGAACCCGGCACACCCAGGTTCTCAGTCTGCAACTGTTAACCACTCAGCCACAGTGTCATAACCCACAAATTTCCTTCCAAGTATTAAAATAGGAAATTGTATTTAATTAATCATAGACAGTTTATCTTTTACAATATATATTGACCTTCAGCATTAAATAAACCAAAAAGAGTTTTGTTTCAGAAATTTTAGGATAAGGATTGATAATTATTTGGATTACTCAGATTACTGTTCACATCTTGGATGTTATTCTCACAACATTTCGGCTAATGTAACCATGACCTTCTTCAGTTTGTCTTGTTGGACTCAAGAATCTGTATGGAATTTTGAACAGAACTCTTTATTTAATTCACAGTGGCCGATTGCTTCTTGTTCTGTCAGCAATGATGGGGTAGACGTCTTAAGTAATTCTTAATTATATTCTTAATATCGCCTGTATTGAAGATTTAACCTTCAACCTCTAGAAAACTGTCACTTAGAACTGATTATTACTTAGCACTTTATCCGTTGTGTCATGGGTCCAGATTCCTGACTTCGACAAGACATGCCTAAAGAAGGTTGGAAGTTATATTAGCCGAAACGTTGTGAGACTAACGATGAGAACAGTAGTCTGAATCATACAAAGAATACAAAAAGAGCTTGTTTGCCATAAAACATACAAAGAAAACTAAACAATATTATTCCATCATTTTTCTTTTCTTTATTTTTTTATATAACGTCTTTTTTAAAAGAATTTTATTATTATTTTTGTGTTTCCAAATCTATATGAAAAAGTTGTAAGACATCATAAAGTATCGCAATACACGTTCAGACGTGACTTTTAAATTAACTTTTTTCAAGTATGTTATAATTTTGAACATTTTTTCAATTAATGTAATGACCAAATGATACCGTAAGTAATTCAAATTTCTCAAAAATCCGATTTAAAAAGGGAAAAGCGACATGCAGCAGTTGTTTAAAAAAATATTTTTTATTTAGTACATGTCTATTTAGTTGTTAAAAGAAAAAATAAACTCAAAAGTGTTTATGGGATTTAAATTTCAACATTTCATAAGATGCCCTAGCGATTTTTATTGCAAAACCAATTTTTTTAATGAAATATATTCTTTCACTGAATTATCTTTCCAAAAATGTAAATATTTTCTCCTCCTCCTCCTCCTCCTCATCATCATCATCATCATCATCATCAGTTTAGCTTCTATTTTACTGATCCTACTGCCTCAACTTTTCTACATCTACTAACCTGAGAACTAGCATCTGTTCTTTAAAAGACAAAAAGCAGAGATGGTTCAATGAACGAAACTAAATTGAAAGTAAAAAGACTCCCAGGCAACGCCGAGTAAATACAGCTATTATCAAATAAAACTTGGTTGAAAAAAACAAACGTCTTATAAGTTCTAGCAGAGACTTAATGACATTTCTAGTATATGTAAGTTTTGAACTTATCCCAAATAGCTCTTGAGTAAGAGCAAGTCATTTATATTCACTGTTGATAGTGTAGAGTTTGAGTAAAATTGCCTAGTCTATTAAAACTAATAAAACCCTTTTCCCTTGAGTAAAAGGTTCAAAGCAAGAAAATACATTTGCACACATCGTGACTAATTGAATAGGAATCAGCTTTCCTGTTAACATAGCATGCGGTCTGACACCTTCAAAATGTATCCAGTTGTTAAAGTGGTTGTATTGACCTGAACATCTGAAACACTTAGAAGTGAGAAAATATACAGAAACCCTAATCTAGTCTACACTTTGCGAGGCATGATTTGCTTGTGCAATGAACGAAGCGCTTCTAAATTATTTACTACTCTTTAAATAAGATGTGACATCTGTGGATTGAACATGTTGTGCCTTCCCACTCATAGGCAGGCAAGGTGTGAACGCTCCATGATGGAATTGGAAGCTGTTCAAAATAGAGCCGCATTTTCCCAGTTATTCAATTTGAAAAGTTAGCTAGAAATATGATAAATATGAAAAACTATTTTCCATGAATATCAGCAAAAACTGTGCCTTAGAACTCCCATCAGAATTAAGTGTCAAGGAGGTCATTTAAAAGAGAGTTTTATTATTTTTCTTTTAAATTTCAGATGATGTTGGTCTTATGCACTTCAATTCATTCTCTATTTTTACAGTTATATATATATATATATATATATATATATATATATATATATATATATATAACATTTAAAATGGTCTACACAAATCAATGCATATTTCAGTCTTGTAGAACTCAGGAATCTGCACATAATTTTGAACAGAACTCTTTATTCAATCCACATTGTACCATGTGGTCCCGTGGTGCAACGGATAAAGTGCTAAGTAATAACCAGTTCTAAGTGACAGTCTTTTGGAGGTTGAAGGTTCAATCCTTAATACAGAATATAATTAAGAATTACTTTAGACTTCTACTTGGTCATGGCTGACAAAGCGATAGCAGTCTATCCCTGTGGATTAAATAAAGGGTTCCATTCGAAATTCTGTACAGATTCCCGAGTTCGACAAGATGCACCTGAAGAAGATCGGAAGATACATCAGCCGAAACGTTGTGAAAATAACATCCAAGATGAGAACAGTAGTTTGAATAATCCAAATAATACAAACATTAACTTGTTATTAAACAAAATGGTCAGAAAATCCGTTTTCACTATTATTTGAGACTGAAGAAAAATTCTCACATCAGGAATCTTTTTGTCCATAATATTGCTTTGGAATGAATAGACCTTCGTCCAAATGTCCAAAAAAATGTTTTCACAATCCATCTGATTCATCTGTATTTTCTTTCTAACACCTTTTAAAACTCTATTTTTTTAGACGACAAATTTAATGAAATGTTCAACACTTATTCAATAAATTATATATTTTATGAAGAATACACAACATTTTAGATTGAACATAGTACCGATTTTCTAAAGTATGGAAGTTTGACTGTATTTAAGTTTGAGCCAGATGAAAGCACATGCGCACTAACAGTTTTATTATTTTATAAATAGGCTGTCACTGTTAAAAGCGACCCTATATAATTTATTCTGGCGACATTTTAGATAAGGGGACAAAAAAATTAAAACTAAGCAGTATTGCAGAGTGCTGCTAAAATTACCTTTTTTCCACCCACTATACAGCAGTAAGTTTGCCCCACCCTGATCAGGATTTGAGAGTTAGGTGTAAAGCCAACCCGCGTATGTTTTTGTTGTTGTTTTTCTTTTTGTCTTTCTGAAATTTGTTATTTCTGCCTGAAAACTTTCTGCCATTTTGCTAATTACTGTTGGATTCTTCTTCTTCTTCTTCTTCTTCTTCTTCTTCTTCTTCTTATTATTATTATTATTATTATTATTATTATTATTATTATTATTATCATTATTATTATTATTATTATTATTATTATTATTCTACTCCTTCTCCATCTTTTTATTCTTTCTTTTCCGTCTTCTTCTTCTTCTTTATTATTATTTTTTTTCTTTAACTCCCTATCAGGAACACTTTTCTTTTTCTTCTTACCCCCCCCCCCCCTCCTCCCAGCTTGACAAATTGTCCGAAAACTCAGTTTTGTCCACCTTCCAATAAATTCTGGTCTGGTAATCTCACTCAGACTAATTCAGAAGCTTAGCTGCAGAATAAAGCACTCATTATTTGATCTCTTTATCCTTTTCCCCCTTTTTTTTAGCCACTTTGCCTTAATAAAGCGTTATTTCTCCGCTTAATCAGAAATTTCTTTTTACTTTTCAGTTTTTCCAGAAAAACAGCAAACCTTACCCAGTATCTAACTATGACAATGTCTTAGTTGAAATACTGCATTTGGGCGTGAAAGTAGCCACCACCATGGACCTTGGAAGTCAGGAGCCTGAGAGATCTAATGAGGCCCGAGTCTCATTCACAGTGCACCGCTCTGGAGAGTATCAAATTTCTGTAATGGTCGGAGCCATGCATATACGAGGCAGCCCTTTTATAAAAACATTTGAACCAGGTAAGTGATGACGTTTTTATTTGCTCATAAAAATATAAAAATCCTCTTTTGAATTGCAACTTGCAGAATAAACCTTTTTTTTTTAATTATAAAAATTATTTCACTACTTGAAACTAACAGAAATTTAAAGGATTGGACTCAGAGCCGGAGCTTTTACCTATGACGTCTCCCTTCCCCAATCAAGATAAGCCAAGGCCTACTAAAGTGCCACGAAAAGAGATGGTTTCATCAGCGATCTGGAGGCCTCCTTAGTTTTAATTTCATACCCTTACTTAAAATATTGTTAGAAAAGAAAATAGAGTCACTTTTAGCAGTAACAACATATATAAAAAAAATGTTACTGCAATTAACTATGACCAAACCTAAATTCCATCAAACTTCCACTCTTTGGAAAATCGCTCTGATGTTAAATTTGAAAACTTATATTCCTTATAAAATATATAATTTATTGAATAAATATTGAAAATTTCATTAAAATTTGATAATTTCCTGAATTTTGGTGATAAAAAAATTAACAGCTTGGTTTGTTCACAAGTAGTAATCTCCTTATTGGGGCCCTGTCACACGAAAGAGCCCCTAGTGCCGTGACTGAGCAGCTATATTTGGAAGCATTTAGTATGTACATTTTTGATTATTGGTAAATCGTTATGAATGTGTAATGTGAGTCTTAAAGACAAACTTAGATTTGATGATCTCAGAGGAAGATTAAATCTGGACAGTATAGGGAAATGTGCGCAGAACAGGAGACTTTGTTAGTATGGTCACATTGAAAGAATGGATGAGATTTCTTGTGTTAGTAGATGTAGAATAGTTATGGTAACAGGGTTAGTTGGCAGAGGAAGGTCAAGGAAAACAATGGAGGAATTGATAAGAATAGACTTGAGAGACAGAGGCATAAACGAAGACCTGGGCAGAGATAGGTTAGTTTGTCAATTTCAAAAAGCCGTCCAATATATGCCAGCTGTAAAACGGATGTTAAACTGAATATGATGATTAGTTAGTATCTAAAATAAAAAAAAAGTACAAAAAATATGAAAACGGTATGAACTATCTTCAATCACAATTTTCACTGAACTCAACTTGTCCTCACACATACACTCTCAATGCCTTAACCTAAACTCCTGTTATCACTCAATCCTTAATGCACTGTTTTTCTCTTCATTCTTTCTTCTGCCAGCTTCTTCTCTAGATGAACTGCTTTTTCTTTGTTCTATTGCTAGCATATTCTTTTATAGGCACCTGTCTTGGCATCACTTATTTAAATATATATCTCATGAAATAGAATCGTCATCACAAATCAAACTGGAACCAACCATGACACAAACCCTGAACTGCTTTGTAACGAATCAGCACTTCTAGTGGGTTCTTCTGAATCAAGTGCAAGATAACTAAGTCACTGAGCCTTCTCTACCACTTTTCCTATAATTGTCTTTGGCCCTCCACTCTTCAACACCGGCAAAACAGGATAAAGTCTTATCTATCTTTAGCTTTCACCAATATATCGATTATGATTGGCTAACCACCAAGCATACCATTCCTATGCTAATTTAAGCTCTTCAATGGATTTTGTTGGCCTCTTTCTCTTTTTTAGTCTATAACCCTCTATACTCTGTAATATTAATTTAACCTTTATCTTCTATAGTTAAGACACTCCAATCCTGTATTTTTAACCTAAACTGCATGGATTTAACGTTTAATTTTAGTAGCTAGATAGATGAGTGGTTTCATATCTTTACTCACTAGGAATTTATCTGATAATTGCAGATCTCTTTTCAGGTGAGTGTTTTTTGTTGTCTTTTTTCATTTGTCAGAAAGTTTTGGTAATCCATCACTATAGAATTCCAGTGTAGGGATGATATAATAGGTTACTTCATCTGAAAATGCAAATGACTGCCAGCATCTTTTAACAAAAACTGGTGCTTATTGAATCGGCTTTTTTGTAAGTTTCACTCATTGTATTCAGTATTTTTATGGGATTTCACTAGAGCACTTTTATTGTGAATCTTCTTATATCTAAAAAAAAAAAGAAAAAAACAGTGCATAAGCAATTGCCTTCTCATTTTGTGGGTGGAAGCCAATAGAGAGCCAGAAGCAATTAAACAAAAAAGAGGGAAGAAACACTTCTTTAAATGCGTCAATGTATCTCTATGAAAGGTTATGTCTGTCACTCGGTCTGTCTTTATTTAAGTTAGAAATAGCATTTCTATCATGTTTCGGAATTTTTAGATAAGGATTGACAATTTGTATCATTTGGATTACCGTTCTCGTCTTGGATATTATTCTCACAACGTTTCAGTCGATGTAACCTCTGACCTTTTTCAAGTGCATCTGAGCGAACTCGGGAATCTTTATGTCATACTCGAGAATCTGTATGGAATTTTGAACGGAACCCTTTATTTAATCAACATGGGTAGACTACTCTTACTCTGTCAGCCATAACCGGGTAAAAGTCTTAAGTAATTCTTAATTATATTCTTAGCATCGCCTGTACTGAGGATTGAACCATCGACTTCCAGAAGATTGTCACTTAGAACTGATTATTACTTAGCATTTCATCTTTTGTGCCGCAGGTCCATGTGAACCTTTGGTGCAACGGATCAAGATTCTTGAGTTCAACAAAATGCACCTGAAGCAGGTGGTAGATTACATCGGCCGAAACGTTGTGAGAATAACACCCAAGATGAGAACAGTAGTCCAAAAAATCTAAATAATACAGCATTTCTGTCAGATGTACGTTTGAATAATATTTTTGCTGGTCGTGTGTCTATCATGTTTAAGTTTGAAATAGCATTTTCGTTAGTCTGTCAGATTTAAGTTTTAAAAAGCATTTTTTGTCGGTATTTAAGTTCGAAATAGCATATCTGTTGGTCTATAACGGTTAAATTTGAAATATCATTTTTGTTGGTCTGTAACGGTTAAATTTGAAATATCATTTTTGTTGGTCTGTAACGGTTTAATTTGAAATATCATTTTTGTTGGTCTGTAACGGTTTAATTTGAAATATCATTTTTGTTGGTCTGTAACAGTTTAATTTGAAATATCATTTTTGTTGGTCTGTAACGGTTAATTTGAAATATCATTTTTGTTGGTCTGTAACGGTTAAGTTTGAAATATCATTTTTGTTGGTCTATAACGGTTAAATTTGAAATATCATTTTTGTTGGTCTGTAACGGTTAAGTTTGAAATATCATTTTTGTTGGTCTGTAACGGTTAAATTTGAAATATCATTTTTGTTGGTCTGTAACGGTTTAATTTGAAATATCATTTTTGTTGGTCTGTAACGGTTAAATTTGAAATATCATTTTTGTTGGTCTGTAACGGTTTAATTTGAAATATCATTTTGTTGGTCTGTAACGGTTTAATTTGAAATATCATTTTTGTTGGTCTGTAACGGTTTAATTTGAAATATCATTTTTGTTGGTCTGTAACGGTTAAGTTTGAAATATCATTTTTGTTGGTCTGTAACGGTTAAGTTTGAAATATCATTTTTGTTGGTCTGTAACGGTTAAATTTGAAATATCATTTTTATTGGTCTGTAACGGTTTAATTTGAAATATCATTTTTGTTGGTCTGTAACGGTTAAATTTGAAATATCATTTTTGTTGGTCTGTAACGGTTAAGTTTGAAATATCATTTTTGTTGGTCTGTAACGGTTAAATTTGAAATATCATTTTTGTTAGTCTATCAGTCTGAGGTTTGAAATATCATGTTTAGATGCAGTCATTTATACAAGAGGATATGTCCGTCTGTCAGTCAATCCATCTAAATTTGTAAAAGCATTTTCATCACTGAACACACACATTAAATGGATGCATCTTAATATTCGTTCTTGTTTCCTTATTTACGGCTCTGATATAAGATATATTATCATGCGTATGTTATTTATCTACAATTTAAAAAATGTGTGTTATTTTGAGAAAAAATGCGGCGGGGTAATAATTCAAATCTATCAAGATAAAAAGGGAAAAAAAGAACTTTCTTTTGTGCATGTGCATGCATTTTCTTATTATAATTTCACATGAGAAAATGTATCAGTGGAGGCAGGGAGGATCTTTGAACCAATTGCAATGGTGATTTTTCCAGAGTTTCATTATATTCTACACTGAGTAGAGAAAAATCCAAAATGTAAACCAATTCTTGAATAAAACACGATATGAAAGTCGGTGAAGATGCTGGATGGCAAGCCTCTCACTTTTCTACTCATGGTAGGCTCTAGAGGACTCGTTGGTCACAGAATTAAGAGATGGTTATTGATGTAGGGTCTAAACTATAGGAATTTGACTAAAGTCATAATAAAAGAATTTCAAGAAATAGATAACAAAACAAGGAGAGCTATTGGTATGACTAAGAATATGTGATGAAGCGTTGAACGAGAAATGAGATGTACCAAATCATCGATGGATCTAATAAGCTGAGCCTTATATCAGCCAGAGTGGATATTGTGTGCAGAGAATCCAGAAGATGCGAAGAAAGCAGCCTTCTTTCTTACGCCTAGCATACCAGTACAGGATCCGTCCTCAACAATCAGTCCTACAGATACTGGTTCATTGCGTTGGGCTTTTATCTGTTGGAATGTGGTATTAATTCTCGGTAGTCCTACGAGGTTCACCCTATCAAGCCTTGTCTTCCCTCTTTTAGAAGGAGTTAGTTCATGGCTAACTGTCTGAGGAATGCCGATAGAGCTGTCCAGGCAATTTTTTAGGGGCCAGAGTGCACTTGTTGCATTGGCTTATTCTTCCTACCTTCCGGCTTTGTACCACATCATCCTCCAGTGGGAGGGATGTAAATACCAAGAATCCATTGAAAGATAGGTGCCCAGAACAGGGCATATTCTTTCCAGAAAACCTATTAGTAGATTGATATGTCGTATCACATATTTGTCACACTCACAAGAATTTTTCTTTGGATTCTTTTATATGGCAGGAGAACAAAATGTTTCTTGAATTAGATCTGACATTTTGTTTCAAGCTAACTTGTGATCTCTGAATCCGAAAATGACTCCAATTTTTCTGTATCACATCAATTTCTGTAGCTGCAGGGTAACTTTGCTTCGTCTCAAACGCTATAAAAATACGGCAAACTGTATCTATTTTATAAAATGTTTTAAAAAATTTACATGCAATAAAAAATTACTGTACTAATACGTTTTTTATAAAATTACTAAAAGAACACCCGCCCTAGGACAAGTAAAATAAATTTCCCCAAACAAAACAGTTTAACATTATTTTTATATCCTCTTGTGAAGATTAAACTCAAGATATAATGATACTAAAGCTTCTGTCTAGAATCTTTATTTCAATTTTGATCAAAATCCATTATAGGATTGTGATTCTAGAAAATGTCTCAAATTTAAGACTTAAGAGTAAGGGGTCTTAAGAAGAATTGAAATTCAGGAAATATTGCTTAATTGGTGTCTAATGACTATTGATCAAATTTAATGCAAATCTGAAATATTTGAATTTCCAAATGAGAGATTGTGCCTATGTTGTGCCTCCCTAAAACCCTTTAAAATACTAAAAAAAAACCTGAAAATCGAGGGATATTTATTAATTGATATCTAATACCTATTTTTAAAATTTCACAAAAATAGGAGATATCTGAATTTTCACGAAGGGCTTCCACCCTTATTTTGCATGAATCTAAATTAAATTAAACATAGCCTATATTTGACGCCCTTATGTTAATTAATTTAGGAGTGAATCCTGTACATATAAACATACCTAACTTTATATCCATAGAGATTTTGTTCTTACAAAGGATATTGAAGCTTTACCACTAATTTCAATTTGTGGACAATTTCACTGTATACACCAACATCATATTATATTAATGAAAAAAATTATTTAGCTTTTTTCATCCAATATTTATCAGTGTAAATAATTTATTTTTTTTACTAATGAGTCACCACTTATAAAGGCCCGGAGAGCACTCGAGGATAAGGGTTAAAGAGATCGTCAGATGGACGATAATCGCCACCACTGGAACCAATGGGTGGGATGGGCAGAAGATTATTTAAGAGGAATTCCAAGAGGACGGTCGACAAGTATTTGTTTGCATTAGACTTGAAGACGACTATACTGTAGTCTGTTGTGCTCGTGGTATTTTGTTACACAGATATGATGTTTCACAGATGGGATGTTCTAGGAAAGAAACTTTGTTCATGGAAGTTTCGTTTAGTTTTTGGTAAAGAGAGAGAGAGAGAAAGAAAAGTATTTTGCTGTGGTTGTAGCTAGACGAGTTCTTGCTGTGAATGCCTTACAGGGCTATGGATTGGAGCTCAGATAAGCATCTACCATGAACATAACGATACAGTAGAGAGAGACTAGCAACATCTCATCTGTAATAAAAACATGTAGTTGACGATTTACGCACAGACAAATAATACAGTTGTACTTATTCAAAGAGAATAAAAACTTGATGTGGTAGAAGAAAACTGAGTACAGTTTCGAAATCAGCCAATTTTAAGCAAAATCAAGTGAAAAATCGAACTCTACAGAAATTGAAAATTGCTCCACGATGCAATCAATATTTTTGATAAAATGTAATCTTTACATATTTTGAGGATTGAACTGATTTCCTCATCCAAGAATTCCGAGAAAGATAATTTAAAATGAAAATGTTTGAGCATGAAATGTTGGTTCTGTTATCTGATGTTGCAATAGCATCTCAACTCTTATTAATTGGCACCGTTGACAAGATGGAGGCAGTAATACTCATGTAATTACTAAGGTAAAAGACAAGCATCAGTTCCTCTGGTGGGAAAACCACAGATCCTGCAATTATAAAATGTCTGGAAAGAAAGATTGCTTTTCTTTTTTTCTTGTTTTGGTTTGAAGGAAAATTTTTTAAAAACTCAGTTTAAATGAATCAGCATGTTACAATATTTTTGACTGACTTGATTCGGTTTGTATGTATTTGTTCCCCCCCCTCCCCCGATAGAATCAAGTATTCACAGGAGGTGTCACGTGAAGGTTACAGTATCCCTATCGAAAGTTACGCTATTGATCCGACAGCACTCGAACATGCCATGTAGAGTTGTCAGTCTACACGGTATCCACTTCACTGGTTCGAACACATTCTTCAACACCCTGATACAGAATTTATTCACAAGTTGGTAGCTCCAATCGTACTTGCTGGCTAGAGAAAGTGCAAAGGCAGTCAAGTGAAGACATTGATTAAACGAGTGAAAACAGACATGAAACTGTTAGTTGCCCCCCCCCCCGTGTTTTTGAAGACATGGATTAAACGAGTGAAAACAGACATGAAACTGTTAGCTCCCCCCCCCCCAGTGTTTTTGGTATTCGGTGCTGGAACCAGGAATGGCTCAAGTGTGCCGAAGACTCAGCTACCGATATCCACTTCACCACTAAACTGTAACAGTAAAATATTAATATTGAAACAGCACAGCTTGCAGTATTTATCCTATTACAGAACACCATTAATAAAGAAGACCCCGTACATTGCACTCTTGGAATTTAAGAAATAAGTACCTGTCAGAATTTGTCAAAAGCCTTCAGAGACTTGACCAATGAAATACTGAGTTTTTGACAAATCATGATTACTAAAACTAGAAAGTTTAACCGTCTTGTCACAGCTATTGAACCATCGTTTGTATATGTTTATAAACTTGTATTATTTCGATTATTCGAACTACTGTTTTCATCTTGGATGTTATTCTTACAATGTTTCGGCCGATGTAATCTCCCGACCTTCTTCAGGTGTGTTTTGTCAAACTCTGGAATCTTTATGTTGAACTCAGGAATCTGTACAGAATTTTGAACTGAACCTTTTATTTAATTCACGGGGGTAGATTGCTCTTGTTCCGTCATCTATAATCGAGTGGAAGTCTTAAGTAATTAAGTAATGTTTATAAATTTATTTCTTAGCAACTGAATGGTCAACAAGAGAGCTTATTTCATCTAATGTGTAGCTTTCATTAGTAATAGAGAGCTTATTATTTGTTGTATAATAAATAGTTTGCTTTATTTTTGTCGAATTAATATTTGCTAAATTGCATTCAGAAATTTATCACGGTTCAAAATATTTAAATAGAGAGCACCAAAACGCTGAAACCCACCTGGTCTTCGATGCTACAATAGACAAGCATCATCACAAATGATCAATCAGCAAAACATCACATCGTGGGTTTATTTGTTCAAGGAAAACACGTTAAAATGTACCAAGTAAAAATTACACATGCAAAAATTCAAGTCAAATATAAAAAACTTGAAGAAAATATTCAAATGATGTTATCAAATGAATGTTCAGTCAATTAGGTAACTGCAGTGAAGAATTGCCTCAGAAGTCTAAAAGAGTCAAGATGGCATGCATTTTTGTAACATAAAAGGAGAAAACGGTTTCATCTCGTGCAATGTTATTAGGCAAAACGCGTGTTTTAAACCCACGTCGTCTGCAGACGGATTTGGGTTTAAAACAAAAACAAAAATAAAAACAAAAACAAAAGAACAAAAAATTATTTGGGAAAGAGATGAGGAAGTAAAAACACCTCCATGTCAATGACATCATTAGGTCGAAAGTACGATCGACAAAGGAATGGTATTGTCCCAGAAAGCTGTGATTGGAAATCAGGCAAGACATTTTCGACAGAGCTGATGACGTAAACAAAGATTATTTAACAGGTTTACTGTTAGTGCCGGAAAAAAAGACAGACTTATGGAGAAGACAGTCAGTGTGACACAACCGGTGCAGGTCTGAGATCCGTTTGTTCATTTGTAAATGAATTTAACTAAGAAATAAAAACATTATTTTTATAAGAAAAATGATTAACCAGACTTCACCGTATTACACTTGAACCAGAAATAGACAGGCATAATTCTCTGTAAAACAAAAATATGGTCGTTTCAAGTCCATATTTTTTTTAAAGCTGACAATTTGAACGTCAGCAGTTGTAAGTCTCAGTTCTCACAGTAAGAGAGCAGTCTTATGACAAGTGGTGTTTTGCAAGGAGTTGTCCCCCCTCCCTTGAATCAGTGTATTATAAGAGTATGGGTTTTAGAAAGAATTTTTACCAATCTATGTGTTGTTTATGTTTTGATTATCAACGAATTCCCCAATGATAGAGAAGCACTTTTACTTTTCTTTTTATATTTATATTTTCTTTATATTAAGTTGTTACAAAAATAATGACCGATTTCAGAAGCAAACATTTATCCATTGAGTTCATGTGGGACCCATTTATTGAACTTTTTTACATTGTCAATTTGTTTCAGATAGTCGGAAAGAGTTCAAATATTGATATCAAGTGCCTTAGAAATGTTTTCTGATACATTGACGTGGGTTTTGTTTAGAAATTGCTTTCAAACATTTATTATGAACGTGCATGGCTATCGTCAACCTTCTTCATCTTCAAAGCCTCATTGCCACTACGAAATTTCTGAAACCATTTTCGTACTGTCACTAGTGAACCCTTCTCTCCTTACTCTGTTGATATCGGCAGCTATTTCGGAAGAATTATGACTGAGTTTGAACTCATGCAAGAAAAGTATACACATTACTTCTTTTTTCATCTTCACTATTAAGAGCTTATATGCTTCAAAATTGTATTCTGAAAAAATTATTGGAAATATATAACGTATATATAATAATAGAATATATAACATTAATTATTGACTATGTAAAATTTTGTATTAAACACTGCAATAAAGGAACTTAAATCACCTTTGACTGTAAGTAAAAAAACAGCAACCAGTATTTTCCAACAACCTAATACCTCTACCAAAAGACTATATTTTACCACAGTCACCAATCCTTCACTCTATAATAAAGACTAATGTGTATTTAGCGTGTGTATATATATATGTGTGTGTGTGTGTAAATAAATATATGTACTTTCATGCAAAAGTTAGCAAGTAAAACACGTGCCTTTTTCTAACCCCCTGACGAAACAATTTTAAGTGGTGAAGAGAGCTAGAAAGCAAATAGCAAGTCAGACAACCACCTCAGACTTCCCCTGCCACCCGAAAAGAATTCGGAAAGAAATCCTTGACTCTGCAATAAAAAGTCAATGGTGGGTGTTCTTTCCTCCTTTGGTCACCAGAAATTATAATAATAATTCATATATATAAAAAAATTCATTATTGACGTAATTCTATGATCTTATATGAATATTTTCATAATCTATCTAGATAAATAGCGAGTGCAAACATTGGCGAAGCATAATTTTTCCCCCATACATTGCAGAATATCAGTTTCCTCTCTCGTTCGTATTTAATATTTTTTTATAATGTCTGCTTTCTGAAAAGGAAACCTTTCACTTATTTGTGTCAGTAACCTTTTAATCAACCCTACTGTGAAGTAGTACACAACGTTGGGGAATACAAGTAAATGCCGAAACGGTTTGTTGTTAATATTTGATTAGTCTGATACTTGAATTGCGTTCATAAAGATAGAATTTTATAATCGCATACCGCCATCGGGTTATGTGGCAATATCGGTGCTTTGATGTAAAAAAAAAATGTATCATTATATGCACTGTGTACTGTTTATAAAAACATAAGTCTACATTCATTATTCAACAATTTTACTATGCATATCGCACACAGCTAAGCTTTAAATTTACCGTTTTTGCAATATAGAATATTTCGGTGTCTTTAATAATGGTGGTACTTATTAAGCATTTTATAGTTAATGATGTCTTTATTAATTAGCAAAAATGATTTTGATTCTAGAAAATGTCTAAAATTTGGCCCA
Source organism: Sepiola atlantica (assembly GCA_963556195.1). Taxonomy (NCBI): domain Eukaryota; kingdom Metazoa; phylum Mollusca; class Cephalopoda; order Sepiida; family Sepiolidae; genus Sepiola; species Sepiola atlantica. The sequence goes on from OY744515.1 coordinate 67,887,359, forward strand.
TAAGGTTTAGAGGTCTTAAGAAGAATTGAAATTCAGGAAATTTTGCTTAAAGTCTAATGACTATGGATCAAATGTAATGCAAATCTGAAATTTTTTAATTTTCAAATCGGAGGTTGTGCCCATATTATGCCCTCTAAAAACCGTTTAAAATACTCCAAAGAAATTGAGATTTGGGGGATATTGATTAATTGATGTTTAATACCTATTGATGTTTAATACCTATTGTTAGAATTTCAAAATCGGAGAAATTTTAATTTTTACAAAGGGCTTCCACGCTTCTTGTCACCTTTGCATAAAACTAAATTAAACTAAATATAGCCCACATTTGAATCCCTTACGCATTGAAGCTGTCTTCCAAAATTCACCAAAATTTACGTAACTTCATCCAGTAGTTCTGTTTTTTTTTGTTTTTATAAAATAAATTCAAATTATATCGATACTAGGAATATCGCCGCCATTATGGCCATATTTATGAAAGTCATGGGAGATAATTCAAACTTTTGCACGAGAAATCAATAAATAGAGATTAGAAATAGGGTCAAACGCTAAAAAAAAAGGAGTTATCTTCCTTGAATATCACGATAATGGCGGAGATATTCTTTGTAAGGCTAAAACTTGAATTTATTTTATAAAAACAAAACTACTGGATGAATCGACGTAAATTTTAGTGAACGGTTTTTATTTTCTTTGACAAGTAAGTACAACATAAAGGTTTCTTGCTATTTTTCTTATGACATCAATATTCAATCTAGATGTAACTATGGAGAAGCACCCAACAATGTTGTAGTCTTTCTTCTGCGAATCAGAGAGACATTCTACTTAACTGGTTCGAACATGAAATCAGATGGACCGTCGACCTCAACTAAAACTTTAATTATAATCGTTATTGATATCCAATTATTCCTCATTCATTTATCCATTATAAGCTTAAAGTGTCTTAAGATGAAATTGAAATTCAGGGAATCTTGCTTATTTTTTTAATATTTATTTTCTAAAACTTGGTGTTCTTCATTGAAAGATGTATCTCTATTTAATTGATGGACTCCATCAGATTATTGACAATCTCTAGTCAATCTACGCACATGATTCAAAAGACTGCATTAGACCATTTTTCTCTCTCAGATTTCTAATATGTTCATTTGTTTTAAGAAATACTGGTATAAAACCATAGCAACCTTTTTTATCCTTTTTTTTAATCAAAACTTTTTCATTTTTTAAGGGAAAAAATGAAAGTAGTTCTTCTGCAACAATTACGATTGTTTCAGGATCCAATGTACATACTGTAAATTGGCTTTGTAACGATATTTTCCAGAAATATGCTCCAATTATTCTTCTACACTGAAGTAAACAAAACAATTCCCATATTGATGATCCAAGACAATTTCTTGGCATAGATATCAAACCTAGCTATAAATCTCATTAGCACTCTACACACACACACACACACACACATATATATATATATATATATATATATATATATATATATATATATATATATATATATATATATATATATACTAGCAGGGCCCGTGTCCCGACGTTACCCGGGAGGGATATAAATTACTTTTTTTAAATAGAAGTATTAGAGTATAAATTTGTAAAAGAAGAAGTTGAGAAGAATTCTGTAAGTAATTTAGGTGATTAAAATAGGATTTATGCATATTTTTAATCAAATAAAATAGATTTTTCTATGTTTCTCCCTACGATAATAAGTAGCGGCTTATTCCTAAAAGGAAAACCACTGTCCCCCCCCAAAAAAAAGTAAATGTGATCCAAGAATATGCGTGAAGCTTTCCAAGGTCAGTAAACTTGACTTTTCAATGAAAAGTCAGTTTAATTGGTGCACTTTTTGATGCCACCCATAACGATAACACCACACTGAAAATGAGTTGGTGACCCTAATTAACCCTGTGACTGAACAACCCTTGAGTTCCCTAATATTATGTTGTAAGCAAATGATTATTTCGTATTGCGCATTAAAGAAAATGTGGAATTTTTTTTTTTTTTGTGGTGGGAGTTTGATATATATAAAAAAATAAAAACAGGTTTTCTTGTGTGAATATCCGATTTCTTTTGCAAGTAAAAGAAAAAAATAGAAAAGTTTCTATACCAAAAAGGTATTGTAAGAATTTTTTTAAGTTGGAGAATGAAACATGTATTATTTAAAAAAAATAATAATATGACTATGATTATATTATGTTTATATGTAATGTTCAATAATTTGAAAGCGTAAGTTAACCCTGTGATGCAAATAACCCATAAGGTTCGTAATGTTGAATAAGCCATTGGTAATTTAGTATATGGCAAGAGATAAAAAGGTAGAAATTATTTTTTAAGTTTGTTTTTGTTGGGGGAGGGGGTAAAGAACGAAGACCGTTTTTGTGGTGTGTTTCTCGTTTTTTTTTTAGCTAAAAGTTTTATAAAATCATTGAATAAGTGTGAAGGAAATATTATTTAAAGAAATCTACTTTTAATGTTGACGAATGAAACATGTATTAGCGGGTTTAAATAAAAATATTACTATGATTCTTATAATGTGTATAATTTTGGTTAGTCAGACTACATTTCTCATCTTGAGTGTTATCATCACAACGTTTCGGCCGCTGTAACCTCCGGCCTTCTTCAGGTGTATCTCTTCGAACTCAGGAATATTTCTGTCGAACTCGGGAATCTGGACGGAATTTAGTACGGAACCCTTTATTTAATGCACGGGGGTAGCATGCTCTTGTTCCGTCAGCCATGACTAGGAGAAGTCTTCATTGGCTACTGTAAAGTAAAAAAGAATACAAGGACCTAATATTACTTGCAAAATATAGACAGCAAGCTACAACACCTATACGGCCTTCCTAAAATTCACAAAGATGGTATTCCATTAAGGCCCATTGTCAGATACCTCACTGAGGAACGTTCTTGTATCCCAATTGATAATCTGATGGACATGTTGATCTTCTGTGTAGAAACCACATACTTCGCGAAAGAAAGAAGGTTTAGCTATGGGATCACCATTGTCCCCAGTACTGGCCAATGTATACATGGATGACTTTGAGGAAATGGCATTAGGATCAACATCACTAAAGCCAACAACGTGACTATGATATGTGGATGACACATTCATACTCTGGCCTCACGAAGAAGATGTTCAAACATTACTGGACCATGTGAACTCTATCCGTGTATCTATACAGTTCATGATGGAAAAGGAATATAATAACAGATTATCCTTCCTGGATGTGCTGATAACTCGCACTGATCAGAGGTTTAAGTCATCTGTGTATCAAAAGCCAACTTTCACTGGACAGTATCTAAATTTCAACTCCCACCATCCATATCATGTAAAGAAAAGAATCGTCTGCTGCCTACAACATCGAGCAAAGACAATATGAAGTAACAGCAATACAAATCAAGAGGAGATGAACAGCTGAGAGAAGAGATCAGCTCTAAGATATCTAGACCAAACACCAAGGGACACCACCCGAAAACTCACCACATTTTTGTATACCATATATGAAGGGCTTGTCGGGAAAAAAATCCAAAGACTATGCGATTCATATGACATCAAGACAGTATTCAGGAGTGACTCAACTCTCCAAAAGCATCTTGTGAGAGTCAAACCTCCTACGGATAAATGTATGATTAAGAACTGTGTGTATGCGATCTCATGTAAGTGTGGGAAAATATACAAAGGTGATACATGTCGCCCACTAAAAGTAAGGCTAGAAGAACACCGGAAAGCCATAATATGTGGAGGTATCAAAAAATCAGGTATGACTGACTACATATGGAGGGGAAAGTGAAACCATCTACCCTTATGGGACGAAGTAAACATTATAGATAGAGAAAAACGGTGGAGAGTAAGACGACTCAAAGAAGCAGCACATATGTTGGGCAATAATGACTTACTAAGCAGACCTAGTATAGAATTTAATACAATTATAAATAATAGATAAGGTTATCATATATATATATATATATATATATATATATATATATATATACACACAGAGTGATATGTAGTAATGATAGTAGTAATGATATGTAGTAATGATAGTAGTGATAAGTAGTAAGCCTACACATAGAAAAAACAAGAATAGATTTAAGGCTCCCAAAATTCATACTAGAACTGTCCGCAAGAACCCGTGGTGCAGTGGATATAGTGCTAAGTTAAATTCAGTTCTAAGTGAGTGTTGGTGCGGGGGATATGAAGAATTGCGAATTACTGAAAACTTCTCCCAGTCATGGCTGACGGAACAAGAGCATGCTACCCCCATGGATTAAATAAAGGGTTCCGTTCGAAATTTCGTCCAGATTCCCGAGTTCGACAGAAATATTTCCGAGTTCGAAGAGATAAACCTGAAGAAGGCCGGAGGTTACAGCTACCGAAATGTTGTGATGATAACACTCAAGATGAGAAATGTCGTCCGAATAACCAAAATTATACAAATTATCAATCCTCATCTCAAAAATTCAGAAATATGATTCTTATAATGTAATTTTTATTTCTAATATGATAAAATTAAGAAGTATACTTATTACGCGTGGAAGTGTATTTGTATTATTTTGTAGTGCAGCGTGTGATGTGTTTGTTTTAACGTAATTTGTTATTCCATAACGTATAGATGTTATGTATTCGGAATAGCGGAATGATATTCCCCTTGGCGGTGTTTCTTTTTAACGGTTCTGAATGAAATAAAAGTCTTGCAGTATTTTGAGTAGCAGGTAGAGTAGATAATTTGCAGTGATTAAGTATAGTGACCACTGTCTATGTGGATGTTGTATTTGAGAGAGTAAGTGATCTCGGAATAAATATAGTAATTATTATATGTTGAAGAAATTATGCGAAAGTTGCTGCAAACATGCTTGAGTAAATACGAGTATTGCAGTTGGTATTTTAGTAGTGTATGATGCATGTAGTTATTTTCTTACTCTCGTCAAAGGTACAGAGTAAAAACCAGTCCACTTATATATATATATATATATATATATATATATATATATATATATAACTTCTTTGTAATATAGCAGGAAAAATCCCAGCAGAGTGCTCGATTAATTAAGAATTAAAAATTAAAGTTAAAAATTAAAAATTAAAAATTAAGAGCGTAATATTTATTTATTTTGGTACAGAAAAATTAGTACAACATTCGTACCGTCGGTTTCAAGCACAGAAGGACTTAGCCATCCGGCTCTCTTCTACAACAGAAGCTGAAGAGAGCCGGATGGCTAAGTCCTTCTGTGCTTGAAACCGACGGTACAAATATTATACTAATTTTTCTGTACCAAAATAAATAAATATATATATATATATATATATATACACACATATTGGTGTGCATGGGTCTCTCTCTCTCTCTATATATATATATATATATATATATATATATATATAATACAGTCATCCACAAACAGCTGTTTCGTCGTCTATGCCTCATCAGTGTAGCTTGTCGTAACAAGTGTATTCATGCTGAAATTCGAAACTCGAATGGCCGATCAAATATAAATGTGACCAAGCAGTCCAAGTACCTAACCCCCTGCACCAACAAGCATCGCCACTTGTCGGACATTCGAGAAATCTATTTTTTACAGAAGATGATTACTTTACGCTAATGTGAAACCGTTATTTCTTTTATAAGAGAGCTCAACCTATATATAGGAGGCATATAGATCTATATAATAAAGTAAAGTCGATTTTCTCTATACATTCAGATATTATGGCTTAATAACCAAAACCTTCATATCTGTTCCACCATCCAATTAGACTAAGCTCTCATGTGTTTTTCCGGAAATTATGCGTTCATTTCATCTTCTTTCAAACTTTCTAATATTTTCTCCAGCTTAACTGTTTCTCTCAAATAAACCTTCCAAAAAGATGGTGGCTGCAATTTTTACTCGCTTCTTAATATCTATTCTTACTGCCACCAGTAACACTGAAGCCTAATTGTTCATGTCATAATAATGACATGAACACCGTCTGTGTTTACTTTTTCTTGCTACTGTATTTTTTTCTGTTATCAACTGTACATGCTTAATCGAAATAATGACTGCTACCAGTTATATAGAATATAAGAATATCGGTTTCATAATTCAAACATACTCACTTCTTTATAAAAACTTATGCATATTTTTTTCTTTTTACGTTCGTTTCGCATTTCTTACATTATACGATTTATGGAATAATAAAATACTAACATTACCGAGGCACTCCAAAGAAATTAAGCTAATTCAAATTACTTTTTCAGAACTCGGAATTTATTCGAGAATCGCAGATTAGGCTTCAGATTCAAACACATTTCTTACTTTTCTTCATTAATTTAGCTAGCTGTTTTATTAATAAGACGTCTGTTTCTAGTAAGGTAAGCTTTGTGATGACGTTCGAAAAATAACGCATTTTTTCAATGGTGTTTGAATTTGCTTCATGTCTATTTAATAGCGAAATATACAAAACTACTAAAATTTTCGATGACTAAACTAGGAAATAACACTGTCGCCGTATATCTTAGCCAGAATTAATGTTAGGACCGGAATTTCTTGATTAAACAAAACAAAAAACAAATCGGCGACTATTTAACTTCACCAACAAAACAAATACAGATTCACACTCGGCGGAAAAAACACTTTAATGTAGCATGTGTTGTTTTTTTTACACACACTTATTTTAGATTTCAGTTAAACCGGGCAGAAACAAACTAACACACTCACACAATTACTTCAGAATTTACAATAGAGGATTAGTTTCACTTAGGACTTAAACATAACATGTTGTTTTTTATTCACTTACGAAGTATTTCAGAATAGAAAAATATACACATTATTTCGCTTCCTGATCGTATTCTTCAAAAAATCAAATCGACGACTATTGTACTTTACCAACAAAACAAATACAATACTATTTTCGGCGACTAAACGAGGAAATAACACTGTCGCCGTATATATTAGCTGGAATTAATGTTGGTCCCGGAATTTCTTGAATAAACTTAAAGACAAATCAGCGCTTATTCTATATCACCAACAAAAATATTATATAATCACTACCAACGAGAAAAACACATACACACACCTCTTTTAAGAATTTACAGTGTGGGATTAGTTTCGCATATACCTTTAACGTAACATATTGCTGTTTTCTTATTTTCTCTTTGTTTTTACTTACTAAATATTCCAGAAAACATAAATATATAAATACTAGACGGAAGACACGATGTTGCTCAGGACATGGATCCTGCTAGTATATATATAAAATATTCTCAGCCACAGACAGCTGTTTCAGTTTCTACAACTCATAAGTGTGACTAGATGTAGCGAGCGCATCAACCCCGAGAATCAATATATATATATATATATATATATATATATATATATATATATATATATATGAATAAATGCGAAAGTTGTTTTCATTTATCACTTGTATATTACCATCCAAACGGGTTATTGTTATTTAAATCAATAATGCAAAATAATATGTTTACATTCTCTGTATAGAATACAAATGAACTATTAAGAGAGAACTATTTGGCTGCCTCATTTGCATGACTATTTTTAAACAGTCAATAATTAATTAATGTTTGGTATAATTAATTTGAAATTACATTGACTTATTTTTACTATCCATACACAATACTTTTAGTGATATTAATAGTAATTAATTAAAGTTATTTAATAAATAAATCGGATAAATGACTAAAACACCTTAAGTTTAAACTATCAGCTCTCGCTATAAGCGATGCATAAGCGAGAAGAGAAAAGAGAGGGGTGGAAGAGTGTAGGTGTCTTGCTCACTTTCTCTCGTCACCTCTCCCTGTTTTAGCAGTTTTTACATTTTTTGTGAAAAAAAAAACAACTTTTTTAATTAACGAATTAAATGCCTTATTTTAAAGTTTAACAACTAATTTAACAATTGTTTACAAACAACGTTTCACTATTCTGATTGACAAATTTAAACAAAAGTTTAGTAGCACTTATCTGTCCAAATTTAAAAAAAACATCCCCCGCTAAATCAAATCACCTCTCACCCCCACCCCACCCCACCCCCAAATTAGATTCTACCTTTTTAGACGATTACGGGTGAAAACTCTGAAACACTTGACAGAAAGAAGAAAAAAAAACGATTATTTTAGAATTTAAAGTAGGGGAAAATTTTCGTAAATAAATTCAATGTAAAATGATCCCCTCTTTCCAGGCCAGTTTTAGGGTAGTTAACTAATTTTTTATGCTATGGTAGCTAAATCCGCTGAGTCTTTTTTTTTAGGTGTGGGGGGGGTTACTTTTTTGAACGATTACATGTGTTTTTGTGACCTTGCACATTTGGTTAAATACATTTGGTTCAACACATTTGGTTAACTTCCCCAAAAAGCTAGAACGGCTCGGAAATTGGGGGAACATTTTACGTTTAATATATATGAAACTGATCCCCCCACTGAAAATTCTGAACTATTTGTTTTTCGTTTTTCCCGTTTTCCACGGTGTTCACATGTAATCGCCCCAAAAAGCAGAATCTCATTTTTTGGGAGGGGCGGGGATTAATGGAGTGTGTTAATCTACAAATTTACACATATTTTATTTTTTAAATCTTATACTTTTTTAACTATACGTAACTTTTTTATTTTAATTTTAAGCAATTGATTTTAGTTGTGTTCACCTTTCCCGTGAAAATGAAAAAACTTCTTTAAAATTATTTAACTAATTCAATACCTTATTTTAAGGTATAAATAATAATGTTAAAAGTTTGGGATTATTGTAGATTAACACCTTCCACACCCCCATTCACTCGATAAAATGAGATTCTACTTTTTTAAGCGATTACGTATGAATACCCTGAAAAATCTGTCGGAAAGAGAAAACGGCAACAGAATTAATTTAGAATTTGAAGTGCGAGATCAGTTTTGCATATAAATTTAATGTAAAATGATCCTCCATTTCCGGGCCATTCTAGGGTTTTATGGCAGTTAAAAAAAATTTTTGCTATTGGAGATGCATTATGTGCGCTATTTGGGGGGGGGGTCCATTTTTATAGCCGATTACGTGTGGCTTTACAACCTTGCCAATCGAACTTAGGGTTAGTGCTAAAAAATATATCAGTTAACAGCCCTAATAAGTTAGAATGACCCTAAAAAGTAGAATCTCATTTATTTAAGAGGGGGGGGGTGTAATTTAGCTGAGGGTGTGAATTTGTTGTTAAAATTTTGGAATTCTCTGAGTAAAAACATTTTTTTTTAACTATACGCTCCTCTCCCAATTAATTGCTGCCCGGAGGGCGGGGAGGTTTTACTAGTATATATATATATATATATATATATATATATATGCGTGCATGTGTATATATTTTAATATTCGTGTATATATTAGTTGTGCATATATATGAAGAATGCGTGTATGTGATATGTGTGTGTGTGTGTGTGTGTGCGCGCATAGTGTAGTATGTATCTACCATATAGGCGTATGTAATAATTACATTTATATGTGTCTTCTTTTCTGAGGAATTCCTTCATTTGTTCATACAATTTGAGGTAGCCATTTTAGTGCTTGGCGTGCAGGTGCTCTTCTCTTTTTCTCTTCAAGTTCACAAAGGAAACCAAAACGAATCCAGCTTTTTTTTTATTCACTTCGTTTTTCTCCCCTCGGTCAATGTTTTTATATGTTTTATAATAAAAAAAATCTTCAAACGCTGTGTTACCCATTTGCATATTTAAATCGAGGACTAAACGCACAGCAACTTATTCTAAATATATAAATTTATTTACAACAATTTTTATACAATTCATACTTGCTAAATTGCGGAAAATCTTTTATAGATCTCTTCATACATTCGATTATATATTTGTCATACATTCGATTACATAATATATTTCAATTTTTAAAAAACTGTTTTTTTCTAATGCTTAAATATAAATCGTCATTAAATGACTCTTGGGATTGATATGCCTTAAAATTCATCCATCCGATCCAATTCAAATACGAAAGTACGATTAAGTATATATATATATATATAATAATAATATTTCATGTTTGTACCTACGTTATCACCTTTCACACACGTTAAAAAAACAGATTGTCTGATCAGCAGAGATGGTGATTGTTGCTTACATAAAAATTCTGACTTTACTTATTTAAAAAATGAATTCTTCCCAAATCAAATTAAAAATAATAAAAAAAGAAACATTCGTTTTGATTTGAAGTATATTTAATTGACAATTATTTTGATAGTAAGAAGTATATTTAATTGACAATTATTTTGATAGTAAGAAGTATATTTAATTGGCAATTATTTTGATAGTAAGAAGTATAATTAATTGACAATTATTTTGATAGTAAGAAGTATATTTAATTGACAATTATTTTGATAGTAAGAAGTATATTTAATTGGCAATTATTTTGATAGTAAGAAGTATATTTAATTGGCAATTATTTTGATAGTAAGAAATATAATTAATTGACAATTATTTTGATAGTAAGAAGTATAATTAATTGACAATTATTTTGATAGTAAGAAGTATATTTAATTGGCAATTATTTTGATAGTAAGAAGTATATTTAATTGACAATTATTTTGATAGTAAGAAGTATATTTAATTGGCAATTATTTTGATAGTAAGAAGTATAATTAATTGACAATTATTTTGATAGTAAGAAGTATATTTAATTGGCAATTATTTTGATAGTAAGAAGTATATTTAATTGGCAATTATTTTGATAGTAAGAAGTATATTTAATTGGCAATTATTTTGATAGTAAGAAGTATAATTAATTGACAATTATTTTGATAGTAAGAAGTATATTTAATTGGCAATTATTTTGATAGTAAGAAGTATATTTAATTGACAATTATTTTGATAGTAAGAAGTATATTTAATTGGCAATTATTTTGATAGTAAGAAGTATAATTAATTGACAATTATTTTGATAGTAAGAAGTATATTTAATTGACAATTATTTTGATAGTAAGAAGTATATTTAATTGGCAATTATTTTGATAGTAAGAAGTATATTTAATTGACAATTATTTTGATAGTAAGAAGTATATTTAATTGGCAATTATTTTGATAGTAAGAAGTATATTTAATTGGCAATTATTTTGATAGTAAGAAGTATATTTAATTGACAATTATTTTGATAGTAAGAAGTATATTTAATTGGCAATTATTTTGATAGTAAGAAGTATATTTAATTGGCAATTATTTTGATAGTAAGAAGTATATTTAATTGGCAATTATTTTGATAGTAAGAAGTATATTTAATTGGCAATTATTTTGATAGTAAGAAGTATAATTAATTGACAATTATTTTGATAGTAAGAAGGCAGAGAATATTTATTGTTTTAAGAAGAATTAAATTGATACAATTTTATATAAATAAATAAAAAAGAAACATTCGTTTTATCTATTTAAAGAATATTTAGATGACAATGACTATTTTATGGAAGAAGGAAGGGTCATTTTTTTCCCTTAATAGTATTGATTCTGGCAGAATTTTTTATTTCAAAATTAATATTATTATTAACAGTAAATTATACAGATTGATGTAGAAAGAATCGTGGCATTACCACAGAGTTGAAACTATTCTGTATAATAATACATGTGTGCCTTCGTTTATACGTACATTAGCACCTTCCACACCAATTTAAAATATGAGATCGTCCCATCGTCAAGGATGAAATATACAAAATAATAAATTGATGATTATCTGGTGTCGCTAAGTACCAAAAATTTAGATTATATCCATTTTAAAATGAATTGTTCTAAAATCGAATAAAACGTCATAAATACGACTCTGTTATCATCGTCGGCTTAAAAGTGACATTCGTTTTTTTTATTCAAAGGATATTTAGTTGAAAATTATTACTACAGTTTAAAAAAATTGAAATTGTTATAATAAATAAAGGGAAACGTTAAAACGTTCGTTTTTATTTATATGGAAACTATTTAGCTGACAAGTCATGGCAGGTGCTCGACTGAGCTCTAATCTATGGTCCCTGCCCCTGTAAAACATTCACAACAAAAACTCGTCTAGCTACAACCATTGACAATAAATTCCCCTTCTCCCTCTGTTTACCTAGAAATAAACGAAACTTCCATGAGCAAAGTTTCTTTCCTAGAACTGTCCATCTGTAGAACACAGTACCATGGGGCTGCTTCCCGGCTGACTATACCATTGCCGTTTTCAAGTCCAATTTAAACAAATTCTTGTTGACCCGTCCTCTTAAATAGTCAATTTCTGATCAATTACAACCATCGTTACTAACACCGTCTACCTGCCAAACTCAATAACCCTTATCCTCAAGTGGCCTGCGGGCCTTGATAAGCGGTGACTCGTTTGTAAAAAAAAGAAGAATAAAGAAGTATTTTACCAGTAAGAAGAAAGAGAAGACGGTAGGTAAGCAACCACAGAATTTCCACAGGGTCCTTCTAGTAAAATAATATTGTTGCACCGGAATCAAATTTGAAGCTTGGAATCCTATTAAAATTATATATTTTTAAATGTCTGCCATCTAGCCAAAGCAGGCCATGTTCAGATGGTAATAATATAAAGGTCAGCATCTACTTTGAAGGAATATTGTTTGGCAACATGCAAAGGTTTTTATAATGGCAAAGGCAACCGAGCTCCCATCTCTCTCTCTCTCTCTCTCTCTCTCTCTCTCAATAATCTCCTCATGGTCATAACCATTGAATTGGATATTAAACTCTTTCTAATGAACAGATACGAGTGTATACAGACGTGTGGGATAGAAATACACTTCGGATTTATGATAAAGCTGCAGCGGGGTGTTGACATAAGTTCCTTTTTAATATTTACTATTGTTATATATATGCGAGTATATACTAAAAAAATAAATGATGATGGTGTCACAATAAAAACACCTGTTTCCTGTCAGCCACTTAACCAGTTTACGGGTAGACATTTTTGTCAGCCAGTCTTGTAGCTCCTTCCTTCCCTATTGGCCTCTTGAAGGGCTTATTTTTTGGTTAGCCTGTTTGGAACGCTGATGGTGAGTTTCTTTCAGGCTTGTTTTGTCTTGAAGTTATTCTACCTTCCTCTCCCTTTTTTTTTATTAAGATTAGATACTTACATCAAATGGCTTCATGCCTTGTCTGGAGCGATTTCCATTTTAAAAAATCTCTGATTACTGTCAACATAAAAATATAAGCAAACAGGGCGTTCTCAAGTGACCAAATGCTTACATCCATTTGTCTAGAAGTAATTGAAAAACCCTTTTATTACTGTAGGAGACCTTCAGACAGCTACGATAGTGTTATATATTACTTGAGGTAATATACTTTTAGATTTAAGTGGAGATTGAATTATAAGGTACAATTGACCACAGGTTTGACCTAAAGATCGGTTATAGTCTCCAAATGTGAGGGTGAATGTTTGATTCTTTATTTCTGCAAAAATATGTTCCAGTTACCATCCATGAAAAAGGCATCTCTGACCCCAAGAGGCGAATAACATCCATAACCCGTATGGAAGGGCTATATAACAATAGAAGTGTGTAAAGATAAACTAGTATGACACTCCATTATGTAGGACTGAAATCTCAAACTTCTAAGAAATGCCTCCTCTGAACCCCAGTCATGTGAACTGTCATATTTTTTTTTATTATACTTATAATAAATTCAACAAGCCTGCTTTATTTTTTACCCAAATATTATGGTGCATCATCATTATAACAATCATCATATTCAGTTTAATGTCCGTTTTACATGCTGGCATGTGTTGGGGAGCTTTTAGAAGTTGACTTCCAAACTAACCTATCTCTGATCAGATCTTTATTTATCCCTCTTTCTCTCAAATCCATCCTTCTGTTAACGTGGCCATAGCAGCAGTCTTCTGTTTTGTATGCATCTCCCCATACTGTCTTTATTTAATTTTCCTCTGAGATCATTAGAATTAAGTTTGTCTTTAAGACTCACATTACACATCCATCTTATCATTTTCATATCATTTCTCTGCATGCAACGCATGTCCTCAATTCTCACTGGCCAGGTGTCACTTCCATGCATCATCACACTGCGTACATATGCCTGATAGATTCTCCCCTTGGTCGATAGTGGTAATGTTCTACTAGTTAGTAATGACAATTGAACAGATGGAGATCATTGATGGTGTAATGGATACCAGCACATAATATGGAATCGGTTCATCTGTGTTCAAATTCAATTAGATTTATTACATGATTGTTCAAATAATAAAATATCTGGTCATTTGATGCAGTGACACCTGCAAAAGTCATGTTCGAATGGGAATACACCTGTTGCTAAATAAACACCCTAAAGGGCATGTTTACATTAGCAGCAAAGGCAAAATTCGAGAATAGGCGTTTACAGATGGATACATAGGTATCCAAAAATGTTATATAAACTAGCCCAAATTCACATGGAGAGAGTCTGCTAGCTACCAAGTAAGAGAGATCAACCCTCATCAATTCCTGTACTTCCTCCAGCCATCTCTCTCACCCCGCTCATTCTCCACAACCGAGCAATCAAAATATATCATATTTTTATACATCAGTGTGTGTTGTCATTCTATTAAGAACAACAGTAATACATAATAGAAACTACTTGAAGAACTTTCTCCTACCTTTAAAATAGTTTCAAATATCAAAGGGTTTAATTGTTCAACATAATAATGATCCGAAATATACTGCAGTGAAAATGAGAGACTAGTTTACAGCTGAGTACAGTTTTTTCAATTTTAATTCCAAAGTTGTTCAACCAGTTGCCATGATAGAAAATCAAAAGGAAAATGTAAAAGAGTTCATTAGAAAACTCCACAAATATTGAGCAATCAGTCAACGTGATTACTCACACGGAAATAAAATTGGAGTTAATTTCAGCAAGAAACTTACTGCCAGGTAGTATCGCAAATAAGAGAAACACTATTAAATATATTGAATCTGGTTTATCGATTTGTTTCCAAAACGTTTGTGTACTGCTGTTTAATATGATTCAGTAATAATATACTTTTCAAGTTAAATGCAAATGTGATTGGCCAGTGCAGTATAATTGACAGGGATAATTTTAGAGTCAGCTAACTCTATAGGAAAAATTGATAGCTGCTTGGTTGACATAATCATGTGACAGAGGAAAGATTTGAAGTTGAATTTCAGTTACTACTAGAATCTTAGTAAAACCTTTGTGGAGAGTGTAGAATGAAAGTGGCAGTTGTCAGCACAAGAGCTCCAAATATTTGATAGGAAAATTCTTACTTGAATGAAGCAACATTTATATAATCTATTCCACTCATGGACTAGCAGCCAGTCAGAACCCAGAGAATGGACTTGCCCCTCTAAACATAATGGAACATTCCAGCTTTCTTACAAAACAAATTTCCAGGCTTATGTCTTAGTTTATTTGTTTTTAATTCAACTGATTAAACAGTTGCACACTGAATACTAAATTGAATAGAGAGTAGAAAGTAGGCCTAGGTTTTACTTTTATCAGCCTCGTAACTCATTCTTCTTGCCTATTTTGTCCTCACAATACATGAGCGATGTTTCTGACAAAGGGGAAAGAATTGCTGTTTACTGGACCGGCTGTTGTTTTGAGTGGGTGTTATGTGGAGATTTTAAATCCCCTGTCAATCTAGCCATCTATTTAACCCTTATCCTCGATGAGTAGTGACTCATTAGTAAAAAAAAATTTTTTTAATGTATGGCTGGAGAGATGGGGGCTCTTCGACTCCCTATGAGGATAGTTTTGCTAGAATTAACCTTTCTTTAAGGAAATGAAACTCTCCTAGTTATGTAAATAAAAATACTTTTTAAGTTAATAAAAAATATCAACAGTCGTGTGAGCAAAGTATCTCTAGGAGGAATAGTGGAAGGATGCAGAAAAAAGAGGTAAACCACTAAGAAAATGGACTTCCAGATCAATCAGTTAGCTAAACAAAATAGTGAGAGACAGGAAGTCTTCAAAAAGGTTAATACATGAGAGATTATATTCTGCTTTCTTCTTCTTCATTTAATGTCTTTTCCGCATCATATGTGAGTTGCACATATCTAACCAGAGCTTTGTTCAACATGTCCATACCACAATAGGTGATTGCAACACAGAACTGACTCCAGTCTGGGTACCTTCAGCCTTAATAGCAGGAAATCAGAGCTAACCCTACCATCAAGACGCACGTCACAAATCTACCGAAACATAGCCCTGTCATTTCATCTGGATCCTCAGAAAGACCAAGTTAGTGGGATCCCAGTATTCACTCGCATATAACATGTGAAAGTGAATAACAGGTTAAGATGAGAAAAAGCTCATGAAACGTTCCATGCAGGCTGTATGCAGAGATAACGTTTGATGATGATATAAAAAAATTGTCCCTATACAACGGAAAGTCAACCTTATCAAATCTTTTATAAGGTATTGATGTGATAAAAACATATTTATTAGAGGGAAATAGTATGTGTTGTATTTAGATTTAGCGAAGCTTTTGATTCTGTATCAAGTTATCGTTTATTAATAAAAATAAGAAGAAATAGAAATTTCAAATAATATAATAAATATTGTGAAAGATTTTTATCGTGAAGAATTATGAGAGTAAAAGTTGATAACGATTACTCTGAATCACAGAATATACCTTCCAGTGTTGTTCATGGTTCGGTATTTGGACTTTTACTATTATTTAAATTTATGAATAATGAGGGGAAACAAGAAAGCAAATAGCTAGTCAGACAATCATCTCGGACTTACCTCGCCGTCTGAAATGAATTCACAAAGAAATCCTTCACTTTATGAATGATTTACCTGATAGTGTAAGATCGATAGTGGAATTATTTGCTGATGATGTTAAATTACTTGTTCAACCATTATCATAAAATATAGTACAAATAAAGTTTGATCAAATTAAGAAAATGCATAGAAATCGAAGTTTAATCCCACTGTTGACTTTTTTTTATTATAGAGTGAAGGATTTCTTTTTAAATTCATTTCAGAAGGTGAATTTGAGGTGGTTGCCAGACTTGCTGTTTGCTTTCTCGCTTCCCCTCACTACTTGAAATAGTATCGTCAGGGGGCCTGAATAAAGCATATGTTTTACTCACCAACTTTTATGCGATGGGATGGAAGTAGGTATATTTAATTATATATGCTACCCATCATCCTATTTTGTTCGAGATATACAGCACCTACAATGGGTTTAGAGACTTGCAACACTGATGGTCCAAGGACTCCACACAAACTTCTATGAGCAACGATTGAAGGCCCTCAACCTGTATTCACTGAAGTGTAAGCGGCTGCATAGAGACTTTATCCTAAACTTTAACATCATGTATGGCAACTACAATTTGTCTCATAACCTCTTCTTCACACCAGCTCCACAGAGAGGGCTTCATGGAAACTCAGAGAAGCTGTATCTGAGACGATTTCTGCTAAATCGTCAGAAGGGGTATTTTTCGGTTCAGGTAACTGCACCGTGGAACAGGCTGCCAGAAGCCGTGGTCCGCCTAGAAACAGTTCAAGGTAGCGCTGGATGCATCATGGCCGCTTATCTTTGGATAATTACCCTTCATTTGAGTAGCATAAGATGTGTGGGGAAGCGTTTCTGGTGTAAAACATCATCGACCAAAATCTAAATATACCTTTTGAGAGGTTTTTCACCCCAGTGCCAAGTCGTGATCTCCGTGGAACCTGACAAAAATGTACCATAGTCGCTTTTGTCTCATTAGAAGAAAGGCAGCATTCTTTGTTTGCGTTTCTACATCATGGAACAGACGACCAGAGGTAGTGACGATGGACAAAACCTTCAAACGGTATATAGACGAACACATCTTCTAAGTGTCTTTTTACATAGCTTTGCTATTTTTTGCCAATAAATTTAATTTGAGATACAAATAAATATACATTGGTCTTTATTATAGAGTGAAGAATGAATAGAAATTACATAATTGGAGAATCGAAAATGTAATCGGGGGAATGCAATTTGGGAATAAATTTTAATGATATATTTAAATCTCATAATTATATTTTGACATTTGTGACAGAAGCAAATAAAATGATTGCTTTGATGATTAGAAATAGTTTTTCAAGGAAAACAAATATTATATATATATATATATATATATATAATAATTACACATTCTATTAAAAAGAGCGACTTAATGCAGTATTCTTAGGAAGTGGAAAAATACTAAGAAAACAGCTATGTTTCTATCGCCAGTAAAAACAATAACGAAGACTTCGTAACATTTTGGCGATAAAAAATCGTACATATTTCGGCAAGTGTTTGTGGTCTTGTGGTACAAAAACGCTAGACTGCAAACAGTAATTTATATATTATAGATAAGTTGCCAGTGGAATAGCCAAAATTCAAAATTTGAAAAATTTAAGGTAATGGAAAGTAAGAGTGTGCGTGTAAAAAGGTTATCAAAATATGGAGTCTGTCCAGTAGGTGAATGTCCGTTAATAAAATGTTCGGTGACAAAAGATTTAAAAAGATGGAAAAAGGGATTTCGTGGAGACAGCGTTAAAAATCTCCACTATGTAATTCCTCTGATGATAAGATTTTACTCTTTGAAAAGCCTGGCTTAAGGAAAGAAAAATAAATATGTTTTTATCGAGTACACCTTGCATTGAACAATTGAAGATGAAATAGATTTGTCATCCATACATCTTTATCTCTTTTCCTTCATTTATCTTTATAATTGCTCTATCTCGTATATTGAGCTTAAACCATTTCACTATAGGTTCAATTCTCTAAAAGTATACTTTTAGTTTCATATTTTATATATGTATATATATAGAGAGAGAGGGAGAGAGAGAGAGAGAGAGAGAGGAGTATTAGAAGGCTTTCAAGTGAGGTTTCAGTCCGCAATGGGAAATTTGGGAGGGAATGGCTTGCAGAGTCCAACATGGAGTTTAATTTTTGTGACTCAATGCGTTTTCTGGTCATCTCGGTATACCTTCTCTTAGTTGCGATTATTACAATTTTACAATGATTTATTGATGCTAAAAGTTTCTGTCTATTTGTAGTTAACTTATGGTGGTTGAATTGGCAGAATGCTTGCTGCCTATGAGCAATAGCAGCTGCACAGGTCAAAGTGAACCATTGGGGAGAGTGGGGATTGCTATAGAATTTTCGTGTGGGGACATATGTTTCAATGTTTACTTTGACCCATTCAGTTACCACATTTGCGCATTGATCAGCAGGGAGAGTAAAGGTTTTACTCCAAGGCACATCTCTGATATGATCTCTGATGGATTCCCAATCTGCCCATTTGAAGTATCTCGTCATTTTGATTAATTAGGGTCGAGACTTTAAGGTGATATCAACCATTATCACAAGGTAATCAGCGTTCTCAAGTAGGCTATGGGCATCCGTCAGACAAGCCTCGGGCAGTATTGTTAAGAATAGGTAGAGAAGTGAGGCTTGCTGATCCTCATGATCTGAGAGATGGGTCAGGAAAGTGACAGTCTGTGAAAGGGTGTGTGCAATGGAGAAACTATGTGTGCTGTTACCAGCTGTGTCTGTATAGCTGGAAAATTTAAGCGAATCATGGTGGTAGACATTAAAATCCCCAAATACATGTATCTTAGCGCTCGGATCTAATGAGAGCGCTGCATCTATGCTATCAGACACAAAGTCTACCAGTGTACAGTTCTGGATCGGAAAGGAATGGTAGATGGACTATAAGTAACTAACACTGTGTTGTAAACATATATTTATCAGTGTTATATTTATCTTACGGTAGAGTGGGAGGTATCCAGTCATGTCAAAACGATTAAAAGAGATTGAGGAGTGTAGGTTACTTTCACTTACTGCTAGGATATCCATGGAGTTTACTAAGATTCTACATCATCGATGTTGGTTATAAGCCCTCGGATATTTGTGAATGCAAGCCTCAAGGGAGCAGGCGAATGTGTTGTTTTTAGGTGAGCATCTGCTTTGATCTTGTTGCTTTTTTTGTACTGACATTTTAGTTTTTTATATAGTGGGTTGGGCAAAGTGGGTGTTTATTTGATGCCAGTAAGCTCACATAAGTAGACTATTAGTCGAGTCTTCATCTATGGGGTTATGCCTCGAGAAAACCCACCGGAGATAAGTGCAGGGTCCCTTTCCATGCACGACATGGCACTACAGTTACCTCGATATTATACAACTGCTGAAAGAGCAGCTGCTCTTAGCACTACCTAAGAGTTAAGGATCCTATACTACCAGTTAGAAACAGCAGCCAAACAAGCTGTCAAACCCGTACCCTCAACATGTCAGAACAAGAGCGGCCCAGACTAGTCATGTGAAACTAAGTGAGAAGAAAGTTTCCACAAATTGCTCAGATAGATAGAAAGAGAGAAAGAGAGAGAGAGCGTTCATTGTTCTAGTCACGAAACAAGGCCATGCACTGGGTATCTTGAAGGTGTCTCTGTGATGATACCTCTGTGCCTTGCTAATAGACAAGGAGTGCAAAGGCCAGGTGCAAAGCTGATCTAATCCTTAAGCAATTTTAGGTTTGCAAACCGGATATTTTTTTCGAGTCTCCAACTCTAGGAAGGTCGTCGACTAGAACTAAGATAGGCTTCCTCTCCCCAATGGTTCGGTGCCAAGACATATGAAGTCAGTAGCACAAGTTTTATATCAGAGTTTTCCTTCTCCTAGTGTATGATCTGACAAGATCTGTGGGTCCATCACACTAAGAGGTGTAATCATACGCTTGTGTACTATGCCCGGTATTTCTGCGCCCCACGTAAATAAATAAGAAATATTAAGTTACTACTTAAAATAAGTTTTCATGTGTATTCAAAAAAATGAAAATAAAAATAGGCTTCCCTCTCATAATAGGTAAAAAGAGGGCAAATTTAAAGCAGAGAGGTATACCAATTTGCTTTTATTATTTTTATTTTTTATTTTTAAACACCCACTTTATTTCTTGAGAGAAAAGAATTGTCAAATTACAGATGTGGCGTTTCAAATCTTTTTGGGATCTCCCCAAAAAACTTAAATGCACTTAACAGTCAATTCTCCGGACAGTAGGGAAAAGAGAGACGCATGCTAGGGAAATAATAAATAATTTTGAATTAAAATAAGAGTCAAGAAGAAAAGAAATTGTCATTTTTCACTTTGTCGAATGCTTTGCTTATTCTACAAAAAAGAAGCTTAATACATAATATACTGTATGCTGTCAGAAATAAATGTACAATATTAAACACACACATATATATATATATATATATATATATATATATATATATATATATATATATATATATATATATATGTGTGTGTGTGTGTTTTTGTTTATTATCTATGTACGTATACGTTTCTTCCTTTTTTTAAATCGAGACTCATCAGCATGGAGATATAACTATTCACTACTGGTCATGTGATTCGAAACCCTAGAACCGCTCGGCCACCGCTGGATATATGTGTGTGTATGTGTGTAGGTACACAAATATATTTATGCATTCAGTAGACCTATATTTATAAATCTGACTGAATGTTTCCTGTCTTGGTAACAAGACATGAATGTAGAAAAGTATGAGAGAAAGTTGTAGTTGTAATTTAACGTCGATACTGGTGCCAATAATTTTCAAATCTGGCCGTCACTCACCTCCAGTAATAAGTGTTAATGCCTTTAGGGGAAATTATGTTCTTTAAAATTATTGCTTATATAATTACATCCATCCATTTCAGACGGCACATAAAGAAGTTGAAACCAAAATTTTAAAATGAAGCCAAGAAGAATTACCTTTTATACTTAATATAGTAACGAGATAACATCACTTGTTTCTATCAATCGCAAGGAAACAAATAATTCTAATTCGTCAGATGTCCCTATTTGCTTGCCTCCCTACGAGGGGGCAATTAGACACGGTCTGTTGTTAATGTAGAAAAAAAAAACATCTCCCCAAAAAGAGACACTCTAAACTGTGACAAAAATAAAAATTGCCTCAGTCTAGATGAATGTTGTCTTCACAGACTGAGGATAGAAAAGATGAAGTGTAGCATCAAAACAGATAAATATACGATATCGGGGATAGGGAATAGAATTGAGGTTTATTTTTTGTAATTTCAATAAATCCTAAAGTGATTTTAGAAGAAAAAGTGAATATATTAACATTTATGTTTTTATGAATAAATAACTTCGACATATCTCTATTTATATAAACTTAAGTATGTGTATATGTTCATATCTTTGTATGTACGGGATTCACTCCTAAACTACTTAACAAATCATTATAGATTTTGGGAAACGGCTGCTAGGCATAAGTAGTTTTGATGTGGACTATATGTAGTTTAATTTAGTTTTATGCAGAGAAGATAAAAAGTGGTAGAAGCCCTTCATGAAAATTAAACACTTCCGATTTTTGTTAAATTTGAGCAATGGATATTAGACATCAATTACTAAATATTCTCTCGATTTCAGTTTCTTTCGAGTATTTTGAAGGGTTTTTAGGGAATATTATATAGACACAATTTCCCATTTGAAAATTCAAATATTTCAGATTTTTATTGAATTTGATCCATAGTCATCAGACAAGACTTAGGCAAGATTCCTTAAATTTAAATTTCTTCTTAAAACCAACGCCTGGCTATAAAGTTTATATATATATATATATATATATATATATATATATATATATATATATATACAGTACCGTCCAAAATTAAGGAACAAAAATAACATCTTCTGATTCTAAACAACATTATATATTAATTTTTGTGACAATTTCACGGAATATACACATTATGTAGTTGGAATTTTACTGAGACTTTCAGATGAATTAAAATAATATTTTTAAAGTTATATATTTATTTATATATATACATACATTTATTTATATATATATATTTATTTATTTATATATACATACATATATTTATTTATATTTATTTATATATATATATATGTATATATACATATTTATATATATTTATATATTTATTTATATATACATATATTTATATATTTATTTATATATACATATATTTATATATATATAATGTAATGTAAAAAGAAGACACGAATAGAAAAACCTTTTCTAAGGCTTTATTCAATTAATTCAAAACTACAATGCCAACAAAGCAAGAGGCCAAGAACGTATATATGGTAAAATAAAGAGAACGCATTTAAATTAAAAAGTCACGTGGACAAGAAAACCCAGTAATTTTACTTTAACGGAAATATATGCAAGTGCACGTAATCCATCTCGTAATCCCAAGGTGCTGAGTTCAATCCTGGGCAAATGCAGCTGAAGAAATATAATATACATAACATTCTCCCCCACTTGTAACAGAGATTGTTATCAGAAAGTTTTATAAATCCAGACGCTGGACTGGTTTGCGAATCCTGCTAGACCGGCGGGGAAGTAGTTCACTATCAGAAGCACCATATCTCTGGGAAGGTTGATTCTCTGAATTCTGATTCACTAATTCATTTTCTGTATAACTTTTCCTAGGTGAAGGAGTATTTGTGGAACTTGTATCAGGCAAAGGGCCCATGTCAGGTAGAACGTTTTCAGCAGAATCTTGAGATCGACCCGAGCGTGGAAAACGTGCTAAATGTCTTAGTGCTACTGAATCTTCCCGGCCATCATGATATCGTATTCTTGCATGTGTAGGGTTAGCCTCGAGGAGTTCCACTACCTCAACGATCGGGTCATATTTACTCCTGTTACCAAATCGCTTTAATAACACCTCCCCAGGCTCACAGAGCCAAACAGGTAATGCAGTGCCAGTGGAAGAGCGCCTTTTAAAATTGAACATGCGTTCGTGAGGCGTAGCATTTGTGGAGGTGCATAGTAGAGAGCGAATAGTTTGTAAAACATCCTGTAGAACATCCTGCCAAGCGCTAATGGGTAACCGTTTTGATCCCAAAGCTAATAAGATGGTGTTCCAAATAATGCCGTTATAGCGCTCACATTGGCTGTTACCTCTTGGGTTATACGCAGTAGTGTTACTGGATCCAATTCCAAGTCGCAGCAAAAATTGTTTGAATTCCTCCGACATAAACGAAGTTCCTCGATCGGAATGGATGAATGAGGGAAGTCCAAAAATAGAAAAAATATTCACCAGGCACTGAATCGCGGTTTGAGAGGAGCAATCACGACAAGGGAAAGCAAACGGAAATCGACTGTATTCATCGACGACTGTAAATATGTAACGGCAACCTGATGAAGATGCCGGGATAGGTC
>OY744515.1:67916477-67926477 GCA_963556195.1 Sepiola atlantica
TACAGGATGAAACTGCTGTAGAGTCTAAGTAAAATGCTTTACTTATAAACTAGGGATTTATCTCATATTATTATTTACAGCTTCATTGGGAAATCGTATTATTTAATAAAATTAATAATACTAACATCTATTGAACTTTATCTTTTTGTGTAACTGGTACTAATCAAAATAAACTTTAGCCTGATGATTTCCTTCGGAAATGAAACATGTAGTTTACTTCTGATAATTATATTTTTATGTTACTACTATGATCATATATATATATATATATATATATATATATATATATATATATATATAATGTGCAATTACAGAAAATTAAGACAACATCGGTACCAAATCCAAAGAAAGGGGACCTCTATAGATGGCATCCTATGCCGGACTCACTTCAATCTCTGTTTATGTCTGTCCATTTTGTAAAGAGACAGACATAAACAGAGATTGAAGATAATCCGGCAAAGGAGGCCATCTATAGGTCCCCTTTGTTTGGATTTGAAACTGACGGTACCGATTTTTTTTCAATTTTCTGTAATTACATATATAAATAAATATTACTCTTTTATTTTTGGATTTTTTCTTAATAATCGAGCACTCTTCTGAGGTTCTCTCCCACTAACTTT
This sequence comes from Sepiola atlantica, assembly GCA_963556195.1. Lineage (NCBI taxonomy): Eukaryota > Metazoa > Mollusca > Cephalopoda > Sepiida > Sepiolidae > Sepiola > Sepiola atlantica. The sequence goes on from OY744515.1 coordinate 67,917,098, forward strand.
ACATAGAAATATATATATATATACAATATATATATATATATATATATATATATATATATATATATATATATATATATATATTAAAGCGTCTATATTTTAGCAGCAGGTTGTTACTTAGGCATATTGAAGACATCGAAAATGTTTTCTTCAAGTATGTTTTATTTTATTTTTTATTAACTTTGTATTCTTACAAGATGTTTGTCATGTTTGTGTAAAATTGTTCCAAACTTGTTTTTGTGAAAGGGTTTCAGCACTTTAACAACATTGCTTATTTCAAGAATATTTTGGTCAGTTGATTAATTCATGGGAAGGCAGAGGAATGCTTTTATCGTCTTTAAGCATTAAAAGTTGTCAGAGGTTTATTTTACATTGGAGATATTTGCATAATTGTTTTTTAATTTCGGGTTGCAATAATAAATGTACACACTTATTCGAATTCATTTATATAAAAAAGATAATGGTAATGAAAAAATGTGATTTAAAAAAAATGTTCAGTTCGCACTCACTTTGGATGTCATTTCAAATAACAAAGAGCAGAATGTTAGCAAAAGACTCGGGTTTACATTCAATCAGGAATAACAGTCAAGTGGTCAATTTTTGAAAATAAGAGTTTTTTGCAATCATCTGGGCAAGATTTGAAAACATTTCGTGTATCCTATGAATAATTGCATAGATAATTTCTAGATATGCAGCCTACATTTTCAGACAGTGAGCAGAAAACAAAGGAGTTGATTGTCGGGGGTTCGAAAGTAGGTAGCACGACTCCGATTATTAGTCATTTAAATTTTACTTTTGTTTAATTCAAATTTCTTTAAAAGAAGTTATATCAAATCTTAGTAATTCGAAGTCATCATTAGAAAAACTGAAAATGTGCTTTTATGTGAGAAAATCAACGAAGATATTGTATTTGAATTTTTAAAATAAGGATTGATAATTTGGATTATTTGGATTATTCTGACTACTATTTTCATCTTGGATGTTATTCTCACAATGTAACCTCCGACCTTGTTCTGGTGCATCTTGTCGAACTAGGGAATCTGTACATGGACCTATGACACAACGGGTAAAGTTCGAAATAATAATCAGTTCTAAGTGATAATCTTCTGATGGCGATACTAAGAATATAATAAAATTACTTAAGATTTTTACCTGATCATGGCTGATGGAACGAGAACGATCTACTCTCATGGATAAAATAAAGGAGTTAGTTCTAAATTTTGTGTAGGTTACTGATTTTGAAAAGACGCACATAAAAAAGGCAGAGGTACATCAGCCGAAACGTTGTCAGAGAAGAATCCAAGAGGAGAAGAGTACTCCAAATAATACAAATAATACAAGATAATCAGAATAATTCTCTTTGTACATTTTGATAACCGTCAATTCTTTGGTGTTTTGTTTAGCAACTATAGAAAATGTCTTAGAATCAATTTGTCTTTTATGGTCATCAACTGCCATGAAGAACGTTAGTTTTGAAAGGTAAAACTGATTAAAAATGAAATAAGGAATAACATGCGTCAAAACAAATTAAACAATTGCATTCTAAAGATGAGCGTGATTCAACATGAACGGGTGTGTGAAATAGACATTTCCAGTATCATCAATTAAGTTGCCCATACTAAATATTGGTTTAGTTTGTGGGTTTTATGGCAAATCAACCCTTTTTAGGTTATTTAATTCCAAAACAGAATTCGACTTCTAATAGGTAGGGAGAGATAATCAGACTAGATGAGAACATCTGTTACTGCGATGTCACAAGTATGTGAGATAAGATCATGTCTCTCTTTCTTTAGTGGTTGATATCAACAAGAGCAGATGTGTAAAGAGGGGGGGGGGAGTTTACATGATGTCGTGAATAGCTACCGTGGCAATTTTTCTGCCAAGCTCCGTTTTAGTCATGACACCTTTCATACCATGTGATTTAAACTTCTGTAATATCATTAATAAATAAATATGACACACATATATAATAATCGAACCGTTTATTGGATTTCTTTCCACCACCCAACAGAACCAATTATATATATATATATATATATATATATATATATATATATATATATATATATATATAATGCATATATTTTGTTTTTACTCTGCACACTTTACTGTTTTGGTGGGAATAATTTTACATATGCAAGTTTAAAAGACTTGCTTCTTATGGACTTTAAAGCTTGCTCCTGTAGAAAAATAATTATGCAACTCATATAATTAATAATTTAACATTAAAGCAAAAAGAATTTGAATAAACTTTATGTATATTATATACATACACACACACACATATATATATATATATATATAATTACTCCCCCTCTCCCCAATAGATTATATATGATGGTGTCCCAAAATTGGAGGCAAAATTAATTGCTTGTCATCCAATTAGAACATAGATGGATATTTATTGCCATGGGAGTGCATTTCATTTTAGTTGATGTAGATGTCACATCATTATGTTAGGTGTAATCAGTTTTTGTGGTGAACGTCACTAACATGATGAAACCACTGACATGGATGTTGCCAATCTATTCTCATATTCACCAACTCTTGAAGACTCTCTTGTCATATTTTTTACAAGCACACGTACATTCACTTATTTTATAAACATATATCTTAAGGTTGTAATAAATTATAGATGTATTATGATATTTTTCAGTTTTTCAATATGACATTTCCTTTAAGAAAATTTGACTTGAGTCATCCTTGATTGAGTCATCCATTAATTGACGGTGAAACATTCACAAAGTTTGTGCACCACAATGCTCGCTTACTCATTATGGCCAGAAGAAGAAAAAAACATTAAAACAAACATAATGATGAAACATAAGAATATTAATAATTTCTAATGATTATTTGTAAAAAGAAAATTGCAAAATGACATATTAAATGATGTTTTAGATTATCTATTGGGATACAGGTGCATTCCTCCAGTAAGGGATCTGAAGCTAATTGATCCCATACTACAGTCAAGGTTTCATCAGTGAGTACCTTCATAACAGATTTACTACGTCTAGACTCACTCATACATATTACATGACATTAAATACAATTGACGGTTTTTAAATTTTAGTTACTATTTCACTACAAATAAACATGCAAAGCTCATCAATAAAATTTTAACAGATTTGTATTATTCCGACTACTATTCTCATTTTAATTGTTATATTCACAATTTTTCAGTTGATGTAACCTCTGACCTTCATCAGGTGCATCTTTTCGACTTGGGAACCTTCTAGTTGAAGTCGAGAACTTAACCCTTTATTCAGTTAATTTACTTAGTGTAAGACATTATTTAATTAGTAACTTTTGAAAATAACTCGTTCCTTGCCCTTTTGGCTATGATCAGTGTAGTATCTGTTCAGATGGATGTATCACTCTGTAGACCGGTACTGTCTTAGCCTTCGGACCTTCATTCCATCGGTCTGAGGTATTGTCCTATACAGTTCTAGGAGGTCCATCCTCACAGGCTTTACCTTCTCTTTGAGAAGGGGTTAGTTTATTGCTAATCACCTGAGGCGCCCCTACCGGGTAATGCAGCCGGGGCTGCTCAGGCATCTTTTGTAGGCCAGAGAGTGCTAATCTTAGTGCACTGGCTAACCACACCTGACTTTGTGTCTAGCCTCCTAGATAGGAGATAAATAAAAATACTTAGACCTTGTGTCTAATCTCCTCGAGGTAAATAACTTGGCCTTTTGTGTAGTATCTGTCCACCCTCCCAGGCTTTACCTTCTCTTTAGGAAGGGGTTAGTTTATTGCTAATACCTGCTCCTGGAGGGGTGTTGGTACAGTACCTGGGTATGTCAATTTCTATCTTTATCTAGCTTCTACTACTTAATACCCAGTATGAAGAAAAATATTTTTGAAACTCTGAGGAAAAAATATGCTACTTAGTATTTGCATGAGAGTAAGTAACTACGATGAATGTATTTACATATTGTTTTTATTGGGTAAAAAAACATTAGAAATTACGTTTTTAAGCAAAAATAATTCGCTTTAAACTAATACGAATACCTTTCATGTCTGCTTTTTTGGCAAATTATATTATAAAAAAAAAGATTACTTAGTTAAAATAATATTTATGCAATGTTTTTTTAATGTTATGTTAATATATTTAAATTTATAAAACATGTATCCAGTTAAAAAAAAATCTTTTAGACTTACGTAAGATTTGAACTTTAGTATTGACATCAGAAAATACTGTCTTGATAATGTGTACTCTTCCTATTCCTTTTTAGTAAACCAATTATATGTTTTTATTTATGTACGAACGGACACACTCTAAAACACCATAACTTTTTAATAGTATAATAGGTTTTCTCAGAATTGGTTTACATGAATTTTTGGATAAAGTTATATGAATATGAATGTATAAAACTGACCTAGTCAGATATTTGAGGAACACTCTTGTTCATTTTTGTGGAGGCTTAAATACTCCCTAATGGAATTATTTTTTGTAAAAATGACATTTTCGTTCATTTTTATCAAAAATCCACGAAAAGTTGTGATCAATGGTTATTTACATGCAACAAGTATCGGTGACTCTTGAAAAACCCTTCTTTAATCCCTAGGAAGCAGAGTTGCAGAGTTGGAGTCAGAGGTTTTTGAAGGAGTCAGAGTCGAACTTGTGAGAATGCTAGGAGTAGGAGTAGGAATAATATTTTTTTTGATTTATACAGAATCAACAGAGAGTTTGAATATTGAAAGAATTTAAAATAAGGAGTTAGAGTAGGAGACAGATATGTTGGAATTTCAAATGTAGGAGTCTGAGTTTTTTTGGGGGGAAATCCTAGGTGTCGGAGTTAGACATCATATCTTCCGACTCCGCAACCCTGCTAGGAAGACTGAAAAATGCTCCCGAAATTTACAAAAATTGCACTTTTACACAAATATATAAAAAGACACTCATTAGTTTTTTTGCTTTTTTTTACCGCAATGTGATTAATGGTTGTTTATATAATTAATTCAAACTTCTCTCTCCCCAGACCAATGAGGACGTTGCCTTATAGTATGCAAGACGTCCTCGCTTGTTGAATTCTTGCTGGGGAAAAAGACCCCATTTCTCGCTCATGACGTCACTGCCACACAAGACTTGCCCCCTCCCACCTCCTCTAACGCCCTTTAATATACAACACATACATTGACGGCCTTGCTGTGGGGTCTTATTATACACTAGGATGTCAGTTATTTAGATTTTTAGCTTTAGAAACAGAGTTGTGTTATACACAAGGAAATACAATAATTTGTCGGACCAGAACCCTTTTAATTGCTGTAGTCTTCTTCAGAATTTAATAGTCATGAAAGTAGATTGAATCAAGACAGAAAAAGAAATGAACGAAATAGGAAAACAAAAGACTCGAGAAGATAATTGTCTGAAAATGTTTTAATGCATTTTTTTCTTTTCTTATTTTTACAATGGCTGCTGCAATTTACTCATTACTGTTTTGCTTACTGACTTGTTCGCGTCTCATTTTTTCATGTGTCACTTGCTTTCACTGTCAATGGCAATCATTTTAATTGAAAAAAAATGTCTACCAGGGATTCTGTTCTCTATTTGTTCTATTTCTCGTGTCGGTTCGGTACGTTGCCAGCATTTCACTTTCCCATTGCATCTTTTGACAAAAAGAATGCCACCGAGAATTATGCAGTCTCAATTCTGTCACTTTTAATCTTGTGATCCATGATAAAATCCAAATGCCCAACTTGGCAGACAAAGGATTTTAAGCAAAAAAAAAACAAGAACACACTCGGGTTTCTGCCTCGAAAATGGCACCTGAAAATGTGATATGCGAGGGAATTGACAAATACATAGAGACGGTTAAAATGCTTATGAGGGAGGCTGTTCAGAATCAAATGATGCCATCAGTTTCTTCTCATCCTTTGTGTACCTGGTTCTCCTCAGAAGGAATGGGGAGCCACTTATTTCCCACCCTCTTCACGATTTAAAGTTGACAACCATGTCTCTCTAAGCAAAGAACTTTCCTTTCTTTCTATGTTTACCAAGAACCAAGAACAGAGCTTCTTTCCAAGAACTTCCCAGTTGTGGAACACAATACTACGGGAGTGCTTACCTTCTGACTACAATATAACAATAAGATTAGGAGAACCAGGAAATGACATCTATATCCATGCACCCAACGATTCAGTGTATGAATAAGGAGTAGAAATACTGCATTTTATTAGTACGACAAATTGTCTTTTAGGAGGATTCAATCTCAGCTTTTTGATATAGGGAGGAACAAGTTATTAAAAAAACATAAAACTATAAATAATAAAAAAAGAATAGAAAGAGAATGTAATCATTGAATAAAAACTAAATGAATGGACTGATTATGGAATGAAAGAAAAAATCCAAAGCAAAACTAAAGACATTAGAAAATCCTAAAGATGAGATGATGCATATAGGTTATACAGAAAATGAATTCAAACCTATAAAATATATGATAACGCCATGTTATTATCAAAATGCATCCAGAAAATATATTAAAGAAATGGAAACATCCCAATAATACAATGGAATACATTTTTTATACAGCTGTATAACAATACAATTTTTTTCCAAAAAATATATTTTGTTATGGAATTTTTTAGATAAGCATTAATAATTATATAGATTATTCAGACTACTATTCTAATACTTCACAACGTTTTGGCGGATGTGACCTCCGACCTTCTTCGGATGCATCTTTTTGAACTTGTGAATCATTTTGTCAAACTCAAGAACCTATACAGAATTTCGAACTGAACCCTTTATTTAATCCACGGGGATAGATTGTTCTCGTTCCATCAGCCATGACCGTGTAGAAGTGTTAATTATTATATTATTGTGAGTTATTATCGCCTGAACTCGTGGCACAACGGATAAGGAAGTTAATTAACAATCAGTTCTAAGTGACAGCCCTCTGGAGGTTGAAGGTTCAATTTTTGTTATAACTAAGGATAATATAATAATTAACAATTCTATCCGGCTATGGTTGATGGAACAAGAACAATATACCCCCGTGGATAAAATAAAGGGTTCAGTTCGAAATTCTGTATAGGTTCCTGAGTCGACACAAAGATTCCCAAGTTTGAAAAGATACACTTGAAAAAGGTCAGAAGTTACATCAACCAAAACGCTGCGAAAATAACAACCAAGAAGAGAATAGTAGTCTGAATAATACAAATAATACAAAAACCCTATTGTCTTGAACTTTCTTTACTTTTCATTTATTTCTTGAACGTTTGACTAATTTTAGTTATCTTGTGAAGAAATTAGAAACATATGCATATAATTCAATCGAATATGGAAAGCACAAACGAAAGATGTTTTAATTTTGAGTGAAACAAAAAGAATTTGAATTTGAAGGAAATCTACAGATAGACTCATGCAAATAATGATGGCAATATCAGTAATTATTATGGTTCATCTACGAGTGTGAAAACTTAACTAATTTTGTAAGTGAAGATTATCATCATCTAGTCGTGGTTGCGTCACAGATCCTTCTGACACTTTCACGCCATCTCGCACTATCCGTCATCACACCAGGTAAGTCTTCATAGGTACATTGTGAGTCCTCTACTAGTTGCTTGACGTAAGTTCTGTACAGTTTCCCCTACTGAACCATAGCCCTGTTTTGCCATCCACAAGAGAAAATTGCTGACGATTTCATCCTTAGTCCTCCAGCAAGTTTGGTTCTTCTCTCTCATATCAGAGCTGATATCCGAGGAAGACGTCCGTAAAAATTCTCTCGTGTGGGTTGTTGCCTCCAGGAGATGTTAAGAGCAGCTCTTAGCATTCTGATGTACAGACCATCAATTTACTTCTCCAATCCTCTGGTAAAACTTACTTTAATTAGATATAAATAGCCTCCAAAATGTTTAATATATTAATAGATGAGCATTTTGTTTTTACTAATGAGTCACCACTTATCAAGACCCAAAGGCCACTCAAGGATAAGGGTTAACAAGTTTGTGAGGTGGACGGTGAGACAACACCGTGATGATTAGTAACAGTGGTTAAAATTGGGCAGAATTTGATTATTTAAGAGGATTTTGCTAAGAATCTTAGCATTGTTTATGAGAAACTGTCTAATGTTGTTATAATTATTGTACTGCCTTATAACAATTTGTTCTCATAGATGGCATGTAAGTTTCCATCTGTCTCTTTTTCTTCCTTCTCCTCCTTCTAAACTGTATGTCAATGAACGACGTACAACATAATTTTCTTTCTTTTCTTTCTCTCTATTAACTTTCCCATTGATTTATTTTCCACTTAACTGTTAAACCAACTAAATAGTTGTTTGCTTCTGCCTAAGAAGAAATCCTTCTAGACTTAGACAATTTTTATTTTGTTTAGAGAGGGGGATTTTCCACACACGAAAAACTGACCTTGCGTGTAACTCTGAAATTGAATCTGTCAGGAGACAACATCTTTAATCTGACTTGATATCGGTAGGATAGTATTTGCTTAATAAGCCAATTCAAAACACCATTGAAAAAATTAACTAACGTGTGAATGCATGCGGCCATCTGTTGGCTAATGTGTAATCCACTAACCCCAAATGTTTACAGAACATATAAGCAAAAGGCATTCAGAACAGCTGAACGATAATTCGTTAATCCGTGAAAAGGGGCGATTGTTATTTAGATTTAAAAGCTAGTGTATTATGTAGACAATGTTAAGAAGGACAAAATGAAATAATTACAGTAATTTAAGCGAAAGTACCTCGATTAAGGAAATTCCCTGGGAATGTGAGAGACATGAGAGTAGATAATTGTAGGAGAGTGAAAATGTCTGTCACCTTCTTTGTGAAATATGTAGTTGGGAGAAGCAGATAATGCGGAATAAATGTAATAAATTTGGAAAGAAGACGAAATGTACGTATATTTTCTAGAAACACGCATTAGGAAGTGCTCAAAGTGGTTCGTGGAACAGATTAGCATATGAAGCTTTTGGTTCAACGTCTATAATAGCCATATCTGCAGGGGAAAAATCGACTTTACTTTATTATATCGATTATCAATAAATGTAAGCTTTTACTAGCTCCAGAGAAAGTATACTAATTAAATAATAAGTTTCTTACTCCTGGGAAAATCTGTGAAATATAGTAAAGTGCTTTGCTCAAGTTATTATAAATGTTGTTTTTTTTAAGTTTTTACAAATTGAGAATATACTAATCATTAAGAAAAAGAAAGTTATGCCATAATAAAAAGTCATTAGGTTAATTTCTAATATGAAATTTTGGAAAGGTAAGTGATGTACTGGTGGTGGTACAGTAGTTAGTGCTGTGAGCTGTGAATGTAGTGTTCAGGGTCTGCTGTGGATATTGCATCACTCTTGCTAGTAAGGTATGTTTATATATTTGTATGTATAGGATTCACTCTTAAACTAATTAACTGATCAT
>OY744515.1:67933977-68108977 GCA_963556195.1 Sepiola atlantica
CTAAGCAAATAACGAGTCCAAACGAGAGTGACACGTGACTTCACATTTCTGAAACAGATGACAACAGAAGCTGAGGAGAGTCGGATAGCTAAGTCCTTCCGTGCTTGAAACCGACGGTACGAATGTTGTACTAATTTTTCTGTACCAAAATAAATATATATATATATATATATATATATATATATAGTAATCCAAGTAAGTTTACATCCACAGGGTAAAAATCAGTGAATTCTTACTGTTTTTATATAAAAGTGCTCAATAATAAAGAAATAAATGATTTTTAGAGCCTTATATTTATAAATAAAAAATATTATACCTTATAAATTATATATTTATAGTAGTATGAAAATATACTTATGCAAACAAAGTTACACAGAAATTAATGTGTATCTTGTTTGCCATTAGTCTATTTTAATGTTACTTCTAATCTCTACGCATGTACTGAGCACTGTTGAAGTAAATAGTGAAACATGTAAATATATTTACTATACGTAATATAATATTTAATAATATTAGTATATAATTTAGAACAGTAATATATATATTTCTATTAAATAAAGACGTTTTCCCCTCCAACTTTGTCTATATTAAGAAAATAAGCACATGAATCATAAGCTACTAAACTCACCACTCTATTCACCTTATTCACTCGAGTTTATTTTAAGAAATTTATGCTTATTTTCACCATCTAACAATAAATGCTCTCTTTAGACTGCCATCACAGACTCTCACAAAAACATACAGATGGTAGCAAAATCTTTTCCCTCTAATATTTTCTAACACGTTACCTTTCATCACCGGGAATTAATATACAACGGTTACTTAAAAAAAACGTACCCGTAATACTTTTTCTAATCATCTTCCATGAGTTTAATACATAATACACTACAACATGCACAAAATTTATAGATGCTCCCTCATATTCCTCTAGTTTTCTAGAATATTGGATTACATATCAGCTATGAGGCCGACGCATAGATATTATCTCATTCCGGAATTTATAGAATACAATAAACTAACTTAATCATTTCTAATCTACATTGATTCAGAATGGCGGCTGCAATCTATTAATCCAATCTATTTAAGACATTTCCTTTGGCATCTTCGATTGCTTCAGGTATAATTTCATTTTTTTAAATCAAACACTTAAACAATTTTATCCATAACACTTTTACGGCTAAAAAATCAGTCTTTCATAGAAGAACTATCCAGGGCAATAGACAGACTGTCATCTGGAAAAGCCCCAGGAAAGGACTATATTCCAGCAGAGGTCTTAAAAAGTGGAAAAGCTAGCCTGTTTGAGCCCCTTCATAACATTTTGATACAGTGCTGGAGAGAAAACTCAGTGCCTCACGACATGAGAGATGCAAACATCATCACACTCTACAAACACAAAGGAGACCGCAGTGATTGAAACAACTACTGCAGTATCTCATGGTGAGCTTCGTTGGCAAGCCTATTTGCATGCATAGTACTACTGCGATTGCAAGTTCTTGCCGATCAAATTTACCCGGAATCTCAATGCGGCTTTCATTCAGATCGATCAACCATCGATATTATCTTCTCCCTACGCCAGCTGCAAGAGAAGTACAGAGAGCAAAACCAGCCTCTGTATCTCGCCTTTATAGATCTGACCAAAGCGTTCGATCTTGTAAGCAGATACGGTCTATTCAAGATCCTCCCACTAATCGGATGCCCACCAAAACTCCTCAGCATCATAAGATCCTTTCACGATGGCATGATGAGCAGTGTCAAACAAGGCTGTGTGTTGGCCCCGACACTCTTCGGCATCTTCTTCGCCCTAATCCTAAAGCATGCTTTCAAGAACACAACTAATGATATCTACCTTCACTCCAGATCTGACGGTAGTCTCTTCAACATCAGCAGGCTCCACTCCAAGACTAAGATCAGGTCAGTCCAGATCAGAGAAATGCTGTTTGCCGATGATGCAGCCATAGCATCGCATCATGAAGATGATCTCCAAAGACTGATGGACAGGTTTGCTGATGCTTGCAGCCTGTTTGGCCTCACCATTAGCCAGAAGAAAACCCAAGTTATGAGACAAGCAACCGCCTGCCCACCCAGCATTTTAATTCAAGGTACACCACTGGAGGTCGTTCACCAGTTCCAGTACAAAGGCTCCACTGCTTCAGAACCCTTTCATTGGACGTAGAGCTCAATTAAAGGATTGGTAAGGCATCCACAACCCTCTCTAAACTAACTAAAAGAGTCTGGGAAAACAGCAACCTTATCACTTTTACCAAGATGACCATCTACAGAGTGTGCATTCTCAGTGTCTTACTGTATGGGAGTGAGTCCTGGACCACATACTCAACACAGGATAGGAAACTTCAGGTCTTCCATATGAGGTGCCTATGTAAGATACTTGGTATCACATGGCAGGACAGATTGAGCAACAATGATGTTCTACAAAGAGCAGGCATCCCATCCATCTACTCTCTACTGTGTGAGTGATGTCTTCGCTGGCTGGGCCATGTGTGCAGGATGGATGATGGGCACATCCTTAAAGATCTTCTCTGCGGCGAGCTTGCCTCAGGCTCAAGAAAAAGGGGTCGTCCCCATCTCCGCTTCAAGGATGCCTGCAAGCAAGATATGAAGGCTTGCTTAATTGACATTAATACATGGGAAGCCTCTGCAGCTGATATACCTGCCTGGAGGAAACAGATACGCCAGGGAATGATCATCAGTGAGAAGACCCTCCACAATGAAAACGCTGTGAAGAGCGCTAGGAGAAGAGCGAGCCCAACAAGCCGAGGCGACACATTACACAACAGCCTTCGTATGTCAACACTGTAGTAGACCATGCAAATAAAGAATTGGTCTCTACAGTCACACAAAAAGATGCACACAAATTATATCCACATACGGCGCTGATCAATAGTCGTTGCGACTGACAGATGCCAACATTTCCTCTTCTTTAAAGTCATTTTATTATTATTATTATATAATTGTACAGTAACCATATTAGGCACTATTGGATTTAATACTAATAAATACCAACTTGGTATTAACTTGGTTTTGGATTTATACAGTCATCTATAGACACACTGTTTCGCTGTATCACAGCTCTTCAGTGTGGCTAGACAGACAATGCTTGAAGCCAGGATCAAAGTCAACCGTCTAGTTGACAGTCGGCGATCCTAAACATTCGGTCCACAGACAGGTTTTGCATTATCGCTAATGATAGTTGGCGATTTCACTTATCACAGTGCTCAACCCAATAAGGGGGGCATATATAGTCATCCACAGACGGACTGTTTCGTTGTATCATAGCTCTTTAGTGTGGCTAGATAGGAAACTGTTTGAAATGGACCATGTAAATGTCTTATTGCCCAGTATTATGCATTTCTAATTTCATTGTTTTATTGTCATACATATGAGCAACATAGATTTCATGAAAAAGACATTGAAAATAAAAAGAAAGAAATATTAATATTTGTATATGTATTCGCAAAATATTAATATTTGCATCCATAGGATGCATCCGCTTGCAAGTATGTATAACAACAGGTGTAAATATTTGTGCTGTGCTTTCCAAGGTGAAAATACAACTACTATACTTTTTCAAGCTCACTGATGTATTTTTTCATGTTTAACTATTAACGTCCTATACAGTCAAAACTATCTTAACCGGAAGTGATGTTTATATTCCCAATGACAACATCATATTAAAGAACAATGTCTTTTCAGTCACACTGTCAAATGTCATAATAATCTGTCAAACAATAAAGGCATTATAAATATTAAGAAAAAAACGTTTTTAGCCATTTTAGGTAAATGCTTATATGACTAAGGATGGCAAGAGTTTTTATTTATCTCCGTACAACGGTGGGAAGATTAGACACAAGGTAAGAAAAGTGTGATTTGAAAAGCCAACACACTAGAGGAGTAACACTTTGGCCGAACAAAAATTGCCTGCCTAACCTCTTCTCAAATTGTGAGAAGGCAAAGCCTGAGAAGGTGGAGTTCCGAGAACTGCACAGGATCATATCTCAGACCGACAGAGAACAAGCCATCCTCAAAAATAACAGAGATTTTTCAAAGAACTTTGTAGCATCTGCAAACATCTTTACTTTTTCGTTGTTGTTTATTGGCAGTTTCTTCTTGTTTTACTGACAATCGCTGTAAACGTGATTCCACTTGCATAAGAAAATAAATAAAAGATTCTGCAATTAGAAAGACAATTGAAATATTTAGAATCGCTTTTACTTCTCATCCATTTAGAATTCAAGGTTAGAAACTTCAATTGTTTTTCTGTTTGCTTTATTTTTATTTATTTTTTGTTTTTATTTTTTCTGTTTCATTCATTCTTTTTTTTTTAGTGAAATGTATGACAAACGTTCCAAATTTGCAAAATCCTTAGAAAAGTTTAAATCTACTGAACTTAAGGGTCTGTTCTGCAGAATTTTGTCTTAGAATTGTTTATTCTCCTACAGCAGTTCTTCACATCTGTCAAATTTTTTAAAAAATTATATAATTGTTTTGCTAGCTCTACCAAATTCTGCATTTTATGGAAGAAGAAAAGTAAAAAATAAAATCTATGAAAGATTCTGATTAACTAAAATTAAATATACTCATTTTAAAAGTATTATTATTTATGTATGCACGCTCTCTCTCTCTCTCTCTCTCTCTCTCTCTCTATATATATATATATATATATATATATATATATATATATGAGAGAGAGAGAGAGAACTTCTTTTGTAAGATGGTGGGAAAAATTCCAGCAGAGTGCTCGATTAATTGAGAATCAAAATTAAGAATGTAATATTTATTTATTTTTTGGTAAAAATTAGTAAAACATCAGTACGAGAGTAATACATGAGTTCCCATTTCTTTACCAGGTGACAACATAAGCTGAAGAGAGCCGGATGGTTAACGCCTTCTGAGCTTGAAACCAATGGTACTGATGTTGTACTGATTTTCTGTACCAAAAAATAAATATATATATATATATATATATATATATATATATATATATATATATATATATATATATATATATAAGCAGGAGAATACACATCCGACGACTGGTAAAATTAATTCCCTGAACAAAACAGGTGTGCACCAATTTTATATCCTCTTACTAAGATTAAAAGCAAGATACAATGATGCTAAAGCTTATGTTTAGAATCCTTATTCTAATTTTGATCAAAATCCATTACATGTTTTTGATTCTAGAAAATGTCTAAAATTTAAGCCTTATGCTTAAGGGGTCTTAAAGAAATTGAAATTCAGGAAATCTTGCTTAATTAATATCTAATGACTATGGATCGAATTTAATGCAAATCTGATATAATTGAATTTTCAAATGGGAGGTTGTGCCCATAAAATGTCCCTTTAAAACTCTTTTAAATGCCCCAAAGAAACTTAAATATGAGGAATATTTATTAATTGATGTCTAATAACTATTGTTAAAATTTCACAAAAATTGGACGTATCTGAATTTTCACGAAGGGCTTCTATCCTCTCTTTGCCCCAAAGTAAATTAAACTGGATATAGCCCAGATTACGCACCTTCATCCGTAGAAGCTGTGTTCCAAAAACCTTAATGCTCTGTTAAATAGTTTAGGAGTGAATCTTGTACATACAGATATACAAACATATAAACATATCTAACTTTATAGAGATATAGAGATGAGAAAAACAGTCGTAAACATGTAAATAATGTAAATAAGAAAAATACTTCATCATCTCAGAAGTATGTATCATCAATCAGTCTTACCATTATAAAAATAGCATGCCTTTCCACTCTACAGGTCTGTTAATTTATTTCACTATGAGCGATGAAGAAGTAAATTAGTCTTTATGGATTTTCGGCTTGTTCTGGCAATTTCTTTTATAACTTACACAATGATTTACAGCATGTCAGAGTTGTAGTAGCTTAAAATTGCTTTCTGATAGATGGGTGTGATCCATAGCTAAAGTACTTTGTTTTCATTGCTTTTGAATTTGATTATTGGCATTTTTTCAGATATAATATTGATTATTGAATATTTTTCCAAATTTCATATTGCACACACACATATATATATATATATATATATATTAATGAATAAATGCGAAAAAAATTGCATTTATCACTCCTATCTAATAATCAAAACGAGTTACTGTTATTTCAATCAATAATGCAACATAAAGACTTGATATTCTGTATATATAGTGCAGATAAACGATTAAGAGAGAAACTTTTGACTGCCTAATTAGCATCACTATTTTTAAACCATTCATAATTAATTAACATTTGGTATTATTAATTCATAATTGCATTTGCTTATGTTTGTCATCTATATGCAATAGTTTCGTCCATATTAACAGTAATTACTTAAAGTTATTTAATAAATAAATCGGAAAAATAACTAAAACACCTTAAGTTTAAACAACCAGCGAGAGGAGGAGAGAGAGTGTGGCTGTCTCGCTCACTTTCTCTCTGATCCCTTTCTATCGCCCTCTTTTTTCAGTTTTTACATTTTCCCTGAGAGATAGATAAATAACTTTTTTTTATTAGTTAAGTTAATGCCTATATTGTAAAGTTTAACAACAAACTTATTGTTTAATGTTTACGAAGACCTTATCACTATTCTGATTGACAAATTAAAACAATAGTTTAGTAGCACTGTGATCCGTCACAATTACAAAAAAAATATTGATTTGTACTTTGGTATGATTGTAGATTAACATCCTCCACGAAATTACCCTCCCCCATCCACCCCAAAAGTATTCTACCTGTTATAGGCGATCACGTGTGAACACCCTTAAAAACTTCACGAACAGATGAAAAGAAAAGTATTATTTTGGAATTTAAAGTGGGGAAATTTTTTGTATATAAGTTTAATGTAAAATGATCCCCATTTTTGGGTCCAGTTTTAGGGAAGTTTACTAAATTATTTTTTTATGGGAGTTAAATCTGCTGCGTTTTCT
Source organism: Sepiola atlantica (assembly GCA_963556195.1). NCBI lineage: Eukaryota > Metazoa > Mollusca > Cephalopoda > Sepiida > Sepiolidae > Sepiola > Sepiola atlantica. Next base: position 67,940,920 of record OY744515.1, read on the forward strand.
TTTTTTTTGGGGGGGGGGGTGCTACTTCAATTACATGTCGTTTTATGACCTTGCAACCCGGACTTAGGGTTAGTAGTAAAAACTTTTGGTAAGTTCCCTAAAAAGATATAATGGCCTGGAAATTGGGAATATAGTATGTTTGATATATATATATATATATATATATATATAAACACAACTGTTTTTCTTTATTTTTATGGTATAAATAAAAATATTAAAAGCTTGGGTATTATTGTAGATGAACACCCATCTCCCGATAAAATGAGATTCTACTTTTTTAGGTGATTACGTGTGAATACCCTAAAAAAACTGGTGGAAAGAGAAACAACAAAAAGTATTTCAGAATTTAGACTGGGATTAGTTTCACAAATAAACTTAACATAAAATGACCATCCATTTTCGAGCATTTCTAAGGTTTTATGGCAGTTAATCATTTTTGCCATTAGAGATGAATTCTGTACGTTATTGTTTTGGGGCGATTGCATGTGGTTTTACGACCTTGCCGGTCGAACTTAGAATTAGTGTTAAACAATATATATATATATATATATATATATATATATATATATATATAAAAATTGCATAAGCAATATTATAGCCTGACGTCAATCAACCAACGTTTCAATTCGCTACTGCATAGTGCGTTAGGCTATGTTGAAAAGAAATCAATAAAGTACTCGATCGCAAGATTGCGAGAGCTAAAATGCAAATGATTTATTTAAAAGCTATTTATTTAAAAACTATTTATTTAAAAACTATACGTTGCATATTTCAGAGACGTACCACGTTTTCATTGACATTTTACTGTTTAGAAAATTCTTCGATTCATTTTCATTTCGTGAGTCGGATTTGAATGGATTGTAACGGTCTTTTCTAAACAATAAAAAGTCAATACATGTCAATGAAACCATGGTACGTCTCTGAAATATGTAACGTATAGTTTTTAAATAAATAATCTGTATATATATATATATATATATATATATATATATATATATATATATATATATATATATATATATATATATATATATATATATATATTCTTGGAAGTTTTTCAACCATTAAAACTATATGAAAAAAAAACATTTTTAATCCCAATTAAGTCAATTAATCTCTTGTAATCACTACATTAGTTTGCTTCCAAGAATTTACGCTAATCTTAATAATCTTAATAATAATATATTATTTAATATATATATATATATATATATATATATATATATATATCGGAAATAATGATAATATAAATCAAATTTATATAGTTCAGATCGATTCACATGGGAATCTGTTTCCAATTGCAAATAACAAGCTCGATATTTAGTAATGTCAAATAGAGCTTGTAAGTGTATTTATTTCAAGATTTTTACGATATCATCTTATAATACCCGAAAAAATTCAACAGGTTTACATGTTTCCAGAGGATCTGTAAAGAAAACAATGGTTATCCAAATTCCCATGAAAGGGGTCTCTTTTTTTTTTAGTAAACTGCCTGAATAACAATTTTATACTTGACAGATTCCCTACAAACCCATGTAAATTCGTGGAGTTGCTTTGGGTATTATAAGATGATATAGTAAAAATCTTGAAATAAATACATATGTACATATATATGAAGAAAACAATTTGCATAAAATACAACAAAATGTTGAAAAATGAGTAAAAAAGTGAATAACCTTACTAAACAATCAAATGAAACTCCTGTGCATAGCTTATGTTTCGTCTTTATTAATCAAAAGACTTCATCAGATGTTGAATTGTAATTACAAATTATAAAAGATATGGTAAAGAGGAGCAAAGCGGGAGTAAAAGCAAAACAGAAAAAGAAAATAGATAAAGAAAAAGAAAAATAGAACCGACAGGTTGATAGAAAATGTTTTATATCTAATTCAATGACACGTCTAGGTACGGAAAATTACATCATAGCCTAAACTCCATCAAGACTGGATGATACGAAAGAGAATTAATATAGCAGGATTGTTCGGTGTTAGATATTTTTATGTATATCGGAGGGTTGGGACAGAAATGTAAAAAAGTTAATAATTGGTATTTTTTATGTATAGAATGACCAAGCAGTTCTATTTGAACTTGATTAAAGTATATCATCATGTAAAGACGAGAATAATTATGTGCTTTTGTTTTTATTATTCATTCTTTATTTATTTGAATTATAATTTTAGCTAAACTAAGTGTGATGTGATAGAAAAGAAATCGTTTGATGATGTGATTAAACTGTGAAATGATAGGGAATTCAGTAGTGGAAACTTTTGTTATGGATTGGTTTAATTAATGTGGTTTTATGAAAATTAAAGGTGTGGTTGAAATCTGATACATTAGAAAAAAGGGTGTTTTTATAGCTGTTTATTTTACTGATTGTTTCATGCTCGTATATCCTTTTGATTAACTTAGGTTGTGTTTCCATGGGATCGAATAAATGGCAGCTTTTGTGGTGGGTGCAGTATATGTGTATTTTGAGTTGTTAGTGAAAAATATTTGATAATTTGTGATGTTTGTATTCTAGAAATTCGCAGTTTAGTCAATTTGCCATAGAAGGGTTTGTTGTTTATGTTTATAAGTAGGGTGATTAGTCTAAGAGTAACAGAAGTTGGTGTGATTTTCTTCAGTTATTGTATGTTGGGGACATTTTTTTCCAGCTTTTAAAATAAAATATTTTGCGTTATTTTAAAGCTTTGAACAAAATTTCAATTTCTTTGTAAGCTGTTGTGAATGCATATTATAACTGCTCATAAATAGAAACTTATTATAAGGCCCGTTTTAATTTTTTCTGTTTCGGTGGGAATTTTTATTTTTTATTTCACTTTTTTCCCCACTTATTTCTCAACATATATATAATCAAATATTAATTGATACTTTTGCACTGAGTCGAGACTGAGAAAACCCAGAAGGGATAGTTTCAGCAGGAGTCTGGCTGTGTTAGTTTTATATTTGTCACCTTACTTAAAATTTTGTTTGAAAAAATTATACAGAATCACTTTTAACAGTAACAGCATATTTAAAAAAGAATAAAAAGGTAATTGCTTTAATCGAGACAAAACATAAACTTACTCTTTTGAAAGTTGTTGTAACGTTCATTTGAAAACTTGGATTTTTTATAAAATATTAGATTTATTGAATAAATGCTTAAAAATTAATTCGAATTGGATAATTCCTTGATTTTTAGTGATTAATAGAATAACACACTTGTTTGTTTGCAGAGTGTACTCTCCTAGTAGGGATCCTGTATCATAAAGATTAGGTGGAATCATGAATCTCTAGCATAGCATAGACACTGTGTACAACAGTAATTCTACAAAGTGATTTTATTCAGGCAAAAATAAACATTTACAAAATATTTTTAACTAAAAGAATATTTACAACTCCATTTTTTGTCTTAGACATGAAACTCTAATTCTACAAAGTGATGCTTTGTGTCAATATGAGAAGCAAAATCAGTTTTTAACCATTCAGTTAACTGAACAAATTCTTCATCAATTCTTTATTGTATATGTTGTGGGTATGATTTGGTAAGATCTGATGATGTATAGTCTATTATATAGTGGGAGGTCACATATTGTTACATATTGAGCGAGTTAACCCACTAGTATATAAGACGGTTAGTCGTTAATAACAGGAGATAAAAGTTTAGTCGTGGTCAACTTGCTGAACTTGAGGTTAGAATTACTGAGGCTGTGGGAATTGATAGATACGTATGTGACATCAAATGGCTCAAATAGAGAGTAAGGGAGAGAAGTCGGTGGTTCGTTAGGAGCACTATATGTGCGAACATGTGATTTTAAAAATGCGCTGATAAGATATGATTAAACCGTGATTATCGATCTCTCTCTGTTTCTCCAACCCAACTGGCCAGTAATTTGGAATGAGGGTCAAGGCGAATAAACCTCCTCTGTCTTCAATAGTTTTGTTTTGACTTAGTCCTTTTCGAGGTATGGAAGAACTTATTTTTAGGCGGCATTCCCTCAGTTTGGAAAGATAGCATAACGAAGCAAGCAGCTAACAAGGTATGATTATGGACTTTTATTTATGTATGCCACAAGGTTGAAACATAACTGGATCGTAAATGTAGAGGGGGGAGGTATGAACCCTTAACGTCTGCACTGCTTTTGCAACAAATGTTGTATAATGGGTGAGAAGGGGAGACGCGATATTGTGGGTGTCATCACAACGACAGTTGGCTGATGGCGTTTGATCTCGTTTTCCAGAAGACAAAGGTCTGATATGCATGCATATTGAGGGAACTTATATAGAGCACTCACCTCCTGACCAAGTGGTAGGGAAGGGGGTTAGTACAAATAAAAACAGCAGTTTTGAACATCGGCTCAAGTTTAAAAAAGAATTCTAAAAAAGATCTGAACTCTAAATTATTGTGTAGTATTTACAACATTCATTTATAAGCACACAGTGTCAATCAAAGATGATGGAGGTGCACGTTTAGGTACAGGCAAATAAGAACAACAGAAGTAAAGCGCAATACAGTATACACAAAATGATTAATGTTAATTCTAAAATATTTGTTCAAAATATTTATTTGGATTCAAAATCCATCGTGTTTTTTTGTTTGATGTTTATTTGTTTGTTTTTCTAAATAACCGAATATATTAACCAAATAAAATATAAAAATATAGTAGATTTGATGATTTTCGTCTTACAAAAACAAACAATTAAAATATAAAAAATTGAAATAACATGATTTCTGAAAGTAATTATTTTAATTTAATTACTTAAATATGAAATAATTCCTACAATTTCAGCTCCGTTGTAACTTAAATAATTATTTTCAAATTGCATAAACATCATTTTTCCTCTTGCAATCAAATAATTCTAATATTATAATTGAAACTAAAAGAACACTTAATAAATATATTGCAATTATATAGTAAATGATTGAATTATTACCAAAGTCATATATATAATAAATGGAAGAGTGCATATATATATGAATCTTTTATGTATGCATACACTATAACTCCAGAACCATTGAACAGGTATCGGCAAAAGTAACATAGGTTATATATATATATATATATATATAATATTAATTTTTTAAATATTTTACCTATGTACGACGTCGGTTCAAGCTTATGGCTCTCATCAGCGAAGGGAAGTAACAATCTCAGATGGTCATAGGACGCAAGTATATATATATATATATATATATATATATATATATATATATATATATATATAAGGAAAAGTTTAAGTTAAAGAACCAAAACAATTGCGATATTTCCAGGAAATCACATAATACAAAATGTATTTATTAATAAATCAGATCTATTAAATACTGCAGATAAAATTAAGCACAATGGTTAGCATGTTATGAGAAGCAGATCTTTAATATTATAATCACGCTACGAAAATACACATGCAGAACAGGCGGCTGCGATTGTATGACCATGTTGAAAGAATGGATGAGAGTTCCTGGATTACTAGATGTAGAAAAAGTGAGGTAGCAAAGTCAGTCCACAGGGAAAGGCTAAGAAAAACATGAAAGGAAGTAATAAGAATGGACTTGAGAGAAAGAGGGATAAATAAAGACCTGGTAAGAGATAAGTTAGTTTGGAAGTTAATTTCTGAAAGCCGTCTAACACATGCCAGTATGTAAAATGGACGGTAAACTGATGATGATGATGATGATGATGATGATGATGATGATGATGACGATGACGACGACGACGACGACGACGACGCATTTATTAAAAATCGAAGAGTGTCTCAATATTATGAAGCCAGCCTGGGATGGGTACTCCAGTTATAAATAATAAATGCTAATACTCTGTTTTATAAAGCTCTATAAAGAGGTATAAGTATTTTAAAGATTATAGTTATAACTAGAAGAATACCCATCTCAGGACAGGTAAAATAAATTCCCCGAACAGAACAGGTTGCACCACTTTTATGTGGGCCTACGAAGATTAAAATCAAGATATAATGATACTAAACCTTATGTCTAGAATCGTTATCCAATTTTGATAAAAATCTATTACTTGATTTTGATTTGAGAAAATGTCTAAAATTTAAGACTTAAGCTTCAAGGCTCTTAAGAAGAAATCGAAATTCCGGGAATCTTGTTTAATTGGTGTCTCATTACTATGCATCAAATTAAATGTAAATCTGATATATTTTGATTTTCAAATGGGAGGTTGTGACTATATTATGCCCCCTAAAACTCCTTTAAAATGCTCCAAATAAACTGAAAATTGTGGAATTGATGTCTAATACTTATTGTTGAAATGTCACAAAAATCGGAGGTATCTGAATTTTCATGAAAAGCTTCCATCCCTTTGTTGCCGCCTTTGTACAAAACAAAATTAAACTAAATATAGCCCACGTTACGCCCCTTTACGAATCTCAGCTGTGTTTCAAGACTCATAATGATTGGTAAATTAGTTTGAGTTAATCTTGTACATAGAAATATCTAAACATATACACATACCTAACTTTATATATAGAGAGATTTAATTATCAAACATAAATAAGTGCTTCAGCTAATATTTAATATTGCAGAGAGTGTTTGTATGCATGTTTACCTATTAATTAAATCTGTTTTATGTAAGTACTAAATCTAATATTGTAGCTTGATATTAAACATGAGAGCCCTTTATTAAGTAGCGTATTGTAATTCTCCAAGATTCCCTCTTGTTAAGACCAATGTTTGAATGATCTAGAGAGAATGTCCACTCATATAGGAATTGGAATTTTGAGCTGTTTAATGGCTACTACTATCCAAATTATTAAATCATAAGACCACTAGAGAAATCCTTGTCATTTGCTTTGAAATATTCGAGTACAGCTCGGCATATTTGCATCCAGGTTTGCATTTGGGCTAATAATTCCAAGAATGTTACAATGACTCACAATCATTTGAATCATGAGTCGTCTATGTGACAGTAACTGTGTGTATATATATATATATGTCTTTTTTTTCATTTTACTACAGTGTAAGTTCTCAGAAACCAAGGGAATCCTTCCTGGGGCTAACTCTTGATCTCTATATGAGATGCATTAATATTCAAATATTCCATTAATTTCTCCTTTACTTGAATTAGTTAAGAACATTAATTTTCCTCTCCCCAATTGACAAGTTAACTATGTTATAGTATATCTTTCTTATGGTCTCTTGGTCTTACCGGATTCAAGGACAAGCATTCATTTAGTCTGGTGGAGTATCCAGCTTAGTGACGTTACGAGAGGCAACATTACTTCGAGAAGGTGCACCATTGCTTGTATGAACCAGTGTATAGCCGTGTCGAGGGATTATTATTTGGGCTTCGAATACTATATTATTTTGATCAGGGTTTACTTGTAGGGTAAAGTGTCCTCATGTCAGGTTGTCCTGACAAACCCTTGTACAGAGAGACCGAAGACACTAGAGGATGGTGTCTGGTAGGTAATATATATATATATATATATATATATATATATATATATATATATATATATATATATATATATAATGTATAATGTGTGTGTGTAATTCAATGTTATAGGAGAAATAACAAAAGTGATGAATTACTTGTGCAGAAGCATATATATATATACATTTTTAATGATCACTATACATAATTATGTTTATTTCACGGAAACATTGGAAACTCAACCCGCAAGGTTAAAGATACCAAATATGACCGGTTCATCAGCCGATGTAATGATAGTGTGACTCACAATGGTAATTCTCCGTCTGGTTAGTAAAAAATAGTTACCAAACAGAGAATTGTAACTCACACTACCATTACATCGGCTGATGAACTCGTCACATTTAGTATATTTAACCTTGCAGGTTGAGTTTCCAGTGTTTCCGTGAAACCGAAGGTACCGATGGATGATCATAAATATGTATAGTGTCCATTAATATATATATATAGTCATCCACAAAGAGACTGTTTCGCGGTATCACTGCTCTTCAGTGTGGCTAGACAAACAAGTATCTCAAGACAAAATTCAAATTCAATCATCTAGACAACATTCGGCGCTTCTAACCACTATGGTTAATCTGAATGTAAACATTGTCAATTACCTGAGATTCCATTCGTTTGTACAAAGAGCAATGCATTATAAACTGGTGGCAATTGGCGATTTCACTTACCAGAGAGCTCAAGCCAAGAAGGGGGGCATATTATATAGATATATATATATATATATATATATATATATATATATATATATATATATATATATATGAGACGAACTGTCAAGATCCAGAGTTCCTAGCACACTACTAAAACTCTGTGGATCTTATTATCTTGTATGTTTGTCTCTGCGCACACTCGATAATGTCACAAAGAGATGACATGACCGATTAAAACAGGTATCACACAGTGAAGATCCTTTATGACGTCGTAAATGGATTATGTCATCATTTTGTGATATTATCCATTATAGAGGAGGTTGAAACATCGAAAAGAGATCTTTTATGACGTCATAACTAATTTAGTAACAATCCATTAAAATAAAAAACATAGACGACACTTCCTTGTCCTTTTGGATCATGGATCTTCTGTGGACAGTGACTGTGTATGTATGTGTATATATATATATATATATATATATATATATGAAAAAGGAAAAACCAAATTTATTTACATATTCAACAATATTTCGTCTTTTTTTCAAGACTTCCTAGGGATGATTGATTTGAAGAAATAAAATACAAGTACAATCAGGATTTGAGCAGAGAGTTTTTTGTTCTGTGTTCAGTTGGAAGGAACTGCTGTTCGGATTGCATGTTTGTCGTTTGGTAAAGAAACCAAGTATCATTTTAAACGTCTCAAAATAAGACATTGTTGCTTGTTTTAAAACTCGGAGTTGTAATTTTATTTGGAAGAAAAATCCATTTGTTACAGCATTGACCGAGACCACCTGATTGACACTACAGCCAATGGAGAAATCAAACCCCGAATTCAGACAGACACAAGCGGGCGATTACAGCCTATGCAGTGAATGCACACAAACACAAATTCACATAGGTATGACATTATATCTCATGATGAAGTCCCAGTTTGGGAGCTCTGGGATGGGGAGTCACTTCTTAGTTGCCATTACTCTCAGGTGTACTCTGCCCAGGAGTGATAGTATTGATCTGTGGGTTAAATAAAATCTCTTATTTACAGACTATTTTTTTCAAAATATTTACCTAGGAAAAAAATTAATCTACAAAGCATTTTCAGAAAAAGTTCAGAAAAGTTAAGAACTTGAAGCATAAAAACTTTTACTAAAATTACTGGATTCAGCATTAAATAACCAAAAAAGGTTGATATGCCACAAAAAAAAATTCCTTTCTTGCTCTACATGCCTAGCGTCAAGCAGAACTTTCTACAAACAGAACCTTTTTGCAAGGGCTTCCCATATGTGTAACACGTTACCACTGGACTGCTTCCCTGCAGATTACAACATGGTCATCTTCAAATCCAATGTCATCAGATTCCTGCTATGAACTGTCCCCACTAAGAATTCAAGCTTGGTCCATCCCATCAATCTTTCCCAATCCCCTCATAATGTTCTTCATCTCTCATCTCAACTGACAATCATTCCACCTCATTATCCTCAAGTGACCTTTGGCCTTGATAATAGTGATTCTTTTAGTAAAAAAAAAGATCATGAATGAATAATTATTTTAAGATATTAAGAACTTGAAGCATAAAATATTTTACTAAAATGATTGGATTTGGCATTAAATAATCTGAAAAGGATTGATATGCTGTAAAACAAAGCAAACCAAACAGAAATTAAGACCATGAATAATTATTTAAAGATATTAAGAAATTAAAACAAAATATTTTACCAAAATTAATGGTTTCAGCAATGAATAACCCGAAAAAGGTTGATATGCCATTTAACAAAACAATCAAATAACCAAATCTTTCTTTTTTTCCCCCTAAGAAGCAAAGTGTTTCACTGCAACCTTGGTTCATTCTCTGTTATTTTGACAACTTCTTCTACTGTCCTTTATTCCTTCTTTTCATCTTCTTATGAAGTTGAAAGTCCCTGTCATGTTCTGAAGACTTTCTTTGAGAAAAGTGTCTTTCAATGAATTTCCGCTTTCTTCTTCTTTTGCTGTCTTTTTATCCTCGAGAAATCTCACAGCATGGTCTCTTCAATTCAAAAGAGTCGCCATCTTTGTATTCGCTCCTGTAAGTATACATGTAAGTAATACATAGTGGACCTCGGCTAGTGCATCTCCCTATTTTTTTCTTTTACACAATGCTACACTGACCTGGAAAAATACATCAAACTTTTTTTTTCTTTTCTCTCAGTAAGTTTGTCGGCATTAACCAGCCTATACAAATGGAGCTGCTTTCTTTGGTGTTCAATGAGATTTTTGTGCCTAGCAAATAGACATTTTGCTTCTTTTTTTTCGCCTTGACGTCCAATGGTTAATCATTTTCTACAAGTCAAACAGGAAGCCCTTAAACCGTTACGTGTTAGATGCGATCTGTCTCTTTCCTTGTAAATGAATAAATTGACTCAAATCAGCTATATCAATCAGGTGTCATTTTTAAAATACATCTGCCAATGACAAGATTAGATTATTTCCTTTTCACTGAGACTTATGTATTTTTGGATGTTTTTATTTTATTTATTTTTTTGTATCTAAATGAATAAATGCCAAAGATTTTTTCATTGATCACACCTATATTACCCTCAAAACGGCTCACTGTTATTTAAATCAATAATACATAGTATTTTGAAACACTGTATATATATAGTAGAGAGCAAACACCAAAACACGGCTATTTGTATGCCTAATTTGCATAACTATTTTTTAAACAGTTTATAAAAAATGAATGTTGGGTCTATTCATTTGTAATTTTTCTCAATATATATGCAATAATTTTGTCAATAATAACAGTAATTAAAGTGATTTATTAAAAAAAAAGGATAAATTATCAAAACCTTTCTAAAAATGTTATCTTCATTAATTTTCAAGGAAGGCAATTTGAATACGCCTATTAGTTTTTAATAGCTGCCAGATGACAGGTACAGTTTTGCTTATTTTTTAATATAGATGAAACTGGTTTTCTTTTCAAATGCTTGTGGATATTTAGTAAACCATTCATACAACTAATTATATTTTTGGATGCGTCCAAGCATCACTGTAAGAGGCTCTGTCCACTAGTCACCCTCTATTTACTTGCCCCCCCCCCCACGAGGGTGCAGTTAGATTTAAGGTCGGTTTTTAATGCGAGGAAAATACAGCTCCCCAAAAACGGGTACTCTGAATTCGGATAAAAATTAAATTGCCTCAGTCTTAAAAGAATTCTCCTTCACTAATCGAGGACAGAAAAGATGACATGTAGTATCAGAACAGATACTACACTTTAATCGTCCACTAGTAAGTCATTCGCACATCCCTAAACTAATTAACTGTTCATTATGAATTTTGGAACACAGCTGCAAGACATAAGGATGGGTAAAGTGGGCTATATTTAGTTTAATTTCGTTTTATGCCAGTGGGGCAAAGAAGGGTGGAAGCCCTTCGTGAAAATTCAGATACCTCCGATGTTTGTGAAATTTTAACAATGGATATTAGACATCAATTAATAAATATTCTCCAAATTTCAGTTTCTTTGGAGTATTTTAAAGGGTTTTAGGAGGTATAATATTGGCATAACCTCCCATTAAATTATTTCAGATTTGTATTATATTTGATCCATAGTCATTAGACACCAATTAAGCTAGAATCCCTGAATTTCAATTTCTTCTTAAGACCCCTTAAGCTTAAGCCTTAAATTTTAAACATTTTCTAAAATTAAAATCATGTAATGAATTTTTATCAAAATTGGAATAACCATTCTAGACATAAGGTTTAGTATCATTATATCTGGATTTTAATCTTCGTAAGAGGACATAAAAGTGATGCAAAACTGTTATGTTTGGAAAATTAATTTTACCTGTGTTCTTCTAATATATGAAGTAGATCCAGTGTATTCACCGTGTTTTTTTCTTTTGTGTTGTTAGGTAAATATTTAAATTTGTTTTGTCAGTTATGTATGGTAAATATTGGTCTGTGTTAATCATATACAAAAACATATATTTACAGCAGTAATAAATATTTGATGATATTAAGAAGTTGAAGCATAACAATTTTTACAAAAATGACTGGATTGACATTAAATAATCCGAAATGGTTTGATATGCCATAAAACGAAACAGCCAAGCCAACTAAAGTCTCTTTATTGTTTTAAATAAATGAGTAACAGCATGAATTATTCCAACAAAATCCTTATCCAAAATTATTTCACAAGTGATATGCTAAAGAGATGTCTGGTTGACTAAAATTTCCATTATTTTTTAAATTAAACTTAGAATCATTTATTTAGGAGAATGTGTGAGCTTCTTTTGTTGGTTTTTTTTTTGTAATCGCTGATAAATTTGTGGAAAAAAGATTGTGAAAAGCCTAATTGTCTGAATGGTGGAAGACAAAAGCTGCTATCAGTTTCTGAGAACCTCATAATGCAAATGTGTCACATTAAGTCATTGTAATGGTTTTTCTTGTGAATCGTACAAAACCAGGAATAATTAAACCGCTTTCATTTCGATTAGTTCAGGCAAAGATAAAAACTGCATGTTAACTCTTAACTTCATGTGAAGAATTGCCGGCATTGTCTTACAAACTCTGAGAAGCTGGTTGATTTTATTGATGTAATGGTTTGCACAGATAATATTACTAAACAAACCATTATTTAGTCCCCTTGACTTGAAATAAACAAAGAATATCACAAAGTGAAAAATGAAACTCATACAGGATTTTTAAATTTGTGGTATTATTTGCTTATTTTCAGCCCCGCAGACTAAATAATCGCTTATTTAGTAATTATTATCCAGGCAACAGTGTCCGATCATTTGAAGCAAATTGGTAGGGTGAAAAGTTTGAGAATGGATCTCACATAAGCTCTATGAATAAATGTTTGGTTCTGATAATAGGTCATTAATTTCTAAACAATCAAATAGTTTGATTTTGTTCCATAATGATTTTAGTGAGAATAAAGTATAGAATTACAAAAGGATGGCGAGTGCTCGATTGACCTAATGGATATTACCACAGACTGTGGAAACAGCTATACAGAGTTCAAATCCAATTGAATTACACACTTAAACTATTGTGAAAGGCATGAACCTGCAAAATAGCATGAAGTATTCTTGTTACATTTTCACTTATTGATGAATGTATAAACCATTATACATCCATGTCATCGTCGTGAACCCAGGGTCTATTCGTCTTCTGATAAACCCACTTGGACGCCGATGTTTATAAAAATGGTTTATTTAAAAAGAGAGACAGTCACAGAAAACATTAGAGCGGCAGGCCACTCGTGTACATGCGAGAGAGAGGGAGAAAGACAGACAGATTGATAGATAGACCATCTCGCTACACCCAGCCACACTCTGCGCGCTGCCCCCCGCTCGCCCCCCCCCCCCCCGCTGTAATAGCTTCTTTTCTCGGATAAAATTCGCTACAATCAAGCCAAAGAAAAAACAAAATACAACATTTCAAAGTTATAAAGCTGCCTTTGGAATTCCCTGCCTGCTCCCTATTTTCCCGACCATAGCAAAATGTAAAAATTTAAATGTAATGTGAACAAACATCTTGCTGCCCAATTCCTCATCCAGGTTGTCGCCCTATAAATCTGATCCTTATCATAATAGCTCCTTACACTTCAGTGGCAAACCGCCTTATTTGGGGCAAACAAAAGTAAAAAAACAAAAAAAACAATTGGAGATAAACCCCCTTCCCCCTCCCCCCCTCTCCAAAAAAAAAAAGAAGTTGTTTTTTCGTTAAGTAGTAAAACTAAACCAATAAAAAGGTGACTTTAAAAAACAATTCTTATGACTTAGCATTATCTTTGTGGCACCATAAGAAAATGGCATTCTTAATCTGTGGATGTAGACAATTCATTTAAGTTTATCGATAATTTTAACTCTTCTTGTTAAAACTTTGTTGATACAGGGTGAATCTCTAACTTTGTATTCAACGTTTTTTTTTAGTTGTTTCTTTTTTATCTTTGATTCTTTTGAAGCAATTAGCACTTGGAGTGAATACATTCAAATTTCTATGTCGTATATCTAGATGAAGGGCATCAACATTATAACACATACGATTATTTGTTTTGTTCAGCTATTTTCAGTGTAACAGTTTTATGCTCTGTTCAATGTCTGCCTCAGCCAACTGTCTAATTTTCTTGAAACTTTTCTTTCAGATTATAAAAGTTAAGCATTGATAGTTTCTCCAATTTTAAATGGGAGTTGATGGGTGAGAGGCCTAATACATACAGTCTGTAGAATTGACTTCAAATTGAATCGGTTCTATTGTGTTTATTTATGTACTAATACTGTTGGAAAAGGTATGAGCCTGTAATTTCCTCCCAACTATAGCAACTGTTTATGTGTTTACATTTTTTTTTAGATGAGGAGTGATAATTTGTACAACAACAACGCATATGTTGGGTGACAGTGAACTCCTACGTAGACCTAATGCAATATGGGAATTAATAATTATAGATAGTAAATTAGAACAATAGTAAAAAAATAGTAATAAGTAATAATACTACACATCTAGATAAGATAAGGTATGAAGCTCCCAAATTCATACTAGAATTGTTCACGTTAAAGGTGTAGACTGAGAGTCAATCTTCTTAAAGTTCAAGGTTCAATTCTTACTATAGGCGATAATAACTAAGAATAACATAAAAAAAGTTTGTTTTTAAATCTGACACTTCTATAGATGACGGAACAAGAACAATCTACCCCGGTGGATTAAATAAAATGTTTAGTTCAAAATGTGTATAGGTTTCCGAGTTCAGAAAGGATGCAGCCAAAGACAGTCAGAGATTACATCGGCCGAGACGTTTTGAAAATAACAACCAAGATGAGAATATTAGTTTGAATAATCTAAATAATCCATTATATAAAGGCAGTTGTCTGTTTGTGTGTGCTTGTGTGTGTCTCCACCTAAAAGTCAGAACTACACAAGACACACACCCACAAAGCTGATATATTCTCTTTCAGTATTGCCTCATATGTAATATTCATCCTTTTGGTGATCAACAAGTAAAAATTAGCCTGAAAGGAAGGGGGGGGGTAACATTTAGAGCGATTTTTTTGTCCATTGACTTTTGATGTTAAATGGTACATGTGAAAAAGAGAAAGGGGTCATATGGGGAGCGAAGGAGAGAAAGGGGGAGGGGAGAGATATAAAAAGATGAATTTTAAAAGAAAAATGTTGCACACACTTTTTAACTCTTCTATTTTGTTATCCATTCCCTCTGGGCAACGCCGTGTAGCCATGCTAGTACATGATATAAGAATAAGATTTTACTATTTTGAAATAGAAGGAAATGGAATATAATGGAATAGCTTCTAGTTATACTAATTTCTATTTTTTATTGTTATTATGAGGGGGAAACAGGGTGAGAGGGGCTAGATAAATAAAGAGAGAGAGAGAGGGAGATAGATAGATGGAGAGAGCGAGAGAGAAGTTTTAAAAGAAAGATGTGACAAACAATTTTTGGTGCTGGTACAGCTTTAGAACCAGACAAAACCAACTTTTTGTTCGGCATTTTCCGGCCATTTATGTAAACAGCCGGGATATGGCGAAGCGCTTAGCCAATCAGAACGCTCGAGAAGCAGACGACAAATTTACCTGTAAAATAAGTAACTCTTAACTTTCCTGGCAGGCTAAATGAACTGGATAAAAAGCGAACTGTTTTTTTTCTGAAACACTAACCCTAAACTAAGCCTTACCCTAACCCTAACCTAACCCTAAACTAGTCAGTTTTTGTCCGTTTCAAAAACTGTACCAGTATCCAAACAATAAAACGCAAAAGAAATCTGTAAAAATCATTGTTGCATTGATTATATGAAAAAAAGAACACAATTTATCGAGAAAATAAATTTAACTTTCCTGTAAAATATTTTTCAAATTTCTTCATCAAAAAATAAATAAATTGTCATAAAAAAAACATACGGTGAGTTTTTTTTCCCCATTATTTTTTTTTTTCATGTTAAAAATCAGCCTCGTTTTGATTTTGACACCAGTTCGTTTTGATTCTGCTTTTTCCGTCTGCTTACGTATTTCGGCCTCGGCAAAAGTCAATTTTGTCTGTTCAAAAGCTGTACCAGTACCCAATTTTTTACTCTTCTATTTTATTGTCTATGCCCCTGGGAAACGCCGGGTAGCCATGCTAGTACGAAATATAGCAACTTGTGTTCAATAAATCATATTAAGTATTGTGTTTCAGTATTGTTAACTTAAAAAGGGGTGATTTGTGATAAAACAGACAAACGAAACCTAAATAGCAGGACACAGGTGGTGTAATGGATACCGATATGGACTGTGGAATCGGCTCAGCTAAGTTCAAATCCAATCAGCTTAATCACATTCATTTATACTGTAATAGTACTGGAAATGCTAGAAACTGGGTGAAATAGCAATTTGTGTTTAATGAATCGTTTACAATAGGTATTGTGTTCTTTTTTTCAATAAATAACCGAGAAAGATGGAAACACAAACTGTTGCAGGTGTGGAAAGACTCAATAAATTCACCTACCAAATGTGATTCTAGTGGGCAAACTGACACGTCTATAAGACCACATAGAGAGACTTCAGGCAGCTGTTGGCAATTTTACAAAACGCAGGGATCCTATCGTTTCCATGAGATGCAGTATACAACGCACATGTCCAACTTCTACTCTTGTATGGCTGTGAGATGTGGTCGACGATGACAGTCTCATTCTACAGGCCTCCATGAGAAAGTGCGTCGCACAACAACGTCTCAACTGGTATGATCACATCGACCACCGTCAGTCATCCGAAACTCTCCAAAGTGTGTCCCACCTTGATGTTGATAGCTCAAAGTCACGTGGTATGCCACTTAAGACATGGAGGTGATCAGTTGATGATGACCTGATCCTAGTTGGCAGCACAATAAAATGGCAACAGACAGAAGTGGGAAGTCATTCATAAAACGTCTAACCTTAGTGTTATGGTACCTAGCTTTACGGACTACATGAACTCTTCCGCATCATTATAAATACCGGGAGCACATACCTATCTGTGTTGGAACTACCCCAGTCTAATACTGGCAGTAAGACAGACGTTTAACCACTCTCTTTATATGTTGTATTTATACTTTCTTCAATATACTTTGTTTCACTTAATCCCAAGTTCGTGTCTTCTGTCCGGACCCCTTACAGGTCTACAACACTTAGCATGAGACTAGAAGACGAAAAATGAAAATAACAATAATAATCATAACAATAACAACAACAACAAAAGCACTTAAACCAAACCAAACCAAACCAAGCCAAACCAAACCAAACCAAACCAAACCAAACCAGTCTGAAATAGGGGACTGACTGTCCTGTAAGTATGGGACGACACATTTTCAAATCATTTGAAAATTGGTCTTAACTTGAACTCTTCATGAAAAAAAGTTACAACTTGTATTTGAAGTAGAGAAGATTGCGATACATCTCTAAGTGAGTTCAGGACAACAAGAAGGACAAGAACAAATATTTCTAAAAGCTGATAATTTTCTTCGTTTTAATTTTGTCACCCAATAGAATAAGTTGCCAGAAAAAAAACCAAAAATGGTAAAAAATGGAATTAAGAGGGCAATTTGAGGGAACTATCTGATGATATCTCTATATTAATTAAAATGTCTCACCACTTCTCGTGTGTCTCTGTGTGTGTGTATTTGTGTGTGTGTATTTGTGTGTGTGTATTTGTCACGTCAGTGCAACTTTGATGATTACACAGTTAATTATTAATATTTTTTATTTACTATTAGATATTTATTGAAAGCAAAAATGTAAATAAAATAATTTTTTAAAATCCTGTTTTTAAAAAAAATAATTACGAAATTCAATCCATCAGAATGCATTTGGGTTTATCCATTTTAATCTTTTTGTAAATAATTGAAAGAAAAAGAATGTATTACTTTGTGACACTTTATACATTTGAAAGGAATTTGAAAGCATTTAAACTGTAGAATAGAAAGTTATTTCTGGCTTTAAAATTCTTAGCAAATCCTCATGTATTAAGAAATTTAAAGTTTTGGAAGCTATTTACATCCAATAAATGTGTAGAATTTAAAACAACATTACTTTAATAGACATTAATTATAGTTTTATAACAATTTTGTTAAGTTAATAATTTAATGACCAAACGATACCATAATAATTACATTTAATTTAGAACATTTTATTTAAAAAGTAATAATTTTTGTAAAAAAAAACGTCATAGTTTTTAAAAAAGCAATAGGATTTTCATCACTAAAAACACAGAATAAACGGGCGCATCTAGCCGTTCTTATTTCTTGGCCCCTCTCCTCAAACTCCTTTATAAGCAAATAACGTGTCCATTCCGTTCTAGTGATTTTCTTTATTTTTAAAGGATATCAACTCATCACAGTATGAAGTAAAATCTGAACCAATAACGAAAGATGCTAGAAACTGGAGTGCATCTCGGTAACAGGATTATGGTTTCGCTATAAGTCACACACCGACACGCTACCCAACATGACATTACATCCATTGTGCTTATCTGAGAGTCCTTATGCAAGAAAGGACACCACCACTCAACCCTTCATCACAAAATTGTTGATGATAGAATCGCCCGGGAAACATTTTTGTTCCCTGCAGTGGCTTATTGGGAGGCACAACAGTGCCCCACCTGAGAATAATGGAGTAATTCTAATCTTTATAAATCCTCTCCCTGGACACAAGGGTAAAAAAAAAAGTATCCCCCCCCCCCACCGTCTCTCGCAGGGAATCATCAGTTCATCTAAAAAATGAATGTAACAAAAAAACTGATTGTGTTCTATTATTCCTTAGTGTAAAGCCATGTGGATATTGTTACTTTTACACAATTGAACTGATTAGAGTAAGTATTCGTTTAGATGCATCCTCGTATCTACAAGACGCTCTGTTGGTCAGTCTGTCACACTTCAGTTCATAATAGCATTTTCATCACTAAATGTGCAGATCGAATGGACGCATCTTATTTTAGATGCCTTCAACCATCTTTATTATCGGTTAGTCTGTCATGCTTAACTTTCAAATAGCATTTCAAGTGGTCTGTCATACTTAACTTTCAAATAGCATTTCAAGTGGTCTGTCATACTTAACTTTCAAATAGCATTTCAAGTGGTCTGTCATACTTAACTTTCAAATAGCTTTTTCGTTAAAATAAAATAAAATTAATTGGTAAAAAGTAGCAAAGTGCAACAAGCCATGTAAAAGACAGAATATGTTTACATCTATATATCGTTTATATGTTTTTCGAAGGCGACTTTAAACTTGGATATGCTAGTCTATCACACTTAGGATTGAAAAAGTATTTTCTTTGATTTTTTAGTTTGAAATAGCCTTCAATGATCCCAATAGGAGGTTTATTTCTGTCCGTCTGTTGGTCTGTTGCATTTAAGTTTGAAATATAATTCTCTTTGGTCTGGAATGCTTAAGTTTAATATAGTATTTTCTTTGGTCTTTTCTGTTTTAGTTTGTTCACCTAACCAGCAGATTGAATGTACTCATCATAAGAATTTCTGTTCTTGTTTCTTTTTCTAAATCTTGTATTATGTTGTGATTTTTATTTTTGCTGTTTAATAATTTGTAAACATTTAGTAGTAGTAGTCTGTTGAAGTCGACGTCACTCCTCACAATTAGACGGCTTGGACGGTGTCTGGAATCAGTTTCCTCCTCACTAATGGGCTCTTTGGTAACTGAGTAGGCCAATTTTCGATCTGCACTGTAATTCACAGATGTAAGTCACATTTCTTATCTATCTATGAATTTAGAATTAAAGGTTAACAGCTATTTGTACAGTTTACAAAATCTCACCCCTACCATTTGGAATAGTCATTAACGATTTTTTTTTTTTTTTAAACAAGGCAAAGGTATTGATGCGATATTTCTTGTATTCTCCTAGATTTTTTATGGTATCACTTCTTTTTCCCAAACTTCGGACCAGACAGAAAGATTTGTTCCAGCCTACATCGCCTGAGGGTCAATTCATTTTTGAAAAGTAATACAAACACCTGCCGAGGTACAGGAAAAAAAGAGATTTTTCTTTTTTATGTTTGTTGTAGAAAACGATAATAGAATAGAGATGATAAAGATCAAATCTTGTGGCATTTATTGTGTTCGACATTATCTTCAAGTGAGAATTAGCGAACAAATATTCTTAGTTTCTTTTTCGGTACTAAACGAAAGATGATAACGCCATGAAGAAAAGTGATTGCCGACGGCCAAATTCTATCTAATAAAGGAGAACAAAAACACAAAAAACACCTGCGCTTAGATCAGAAAAACATTCAAATAAAAATATCGATTCTAAACGTAATGTTTTTGTTACATTGAAGCCACAATTATGGAAAGAAAGAAGCAGATGTTAAATAAAAGGGTCCCATAATAAAATGTTGTATAATGCTTTTAGTACTTAGCGACTCTTATGAAATTTTCACTCTGGAGAAAAATGTTCTCTATTAACGGTCGTATTGGTCCTGGGTATGATCTTAAAGTACATCCAATGATAAGGCCTCAATTTGCGAGATTTGGGGAGTGTGGAGTCACTTTATGGTTACCATTACTACCATGTCCACTCTGACTGGAGTGGTAGTACCTATCAGAGTCCCATGTATGGATTAAATAGAATTTATCCTGAACACGACACTAAACAGCCTTTCACACTGTTGGACAAGGTGTTCGCTTCCACCCCATTCCATTATCCTGAAATCTATTTTTCCCACCCCTTTTTACCAATTTTTCTTTTTGGTCTACCCTATTTCCCAATTTTTCTTTTTGGTCTACCCTATTTCCCAAAGTTATCAACTTCTCAAACTTTTTTTACCCCAAACTGTCCTGAGTATGACACAAAATTGTATACAGTAGTGAGGCCCCAATTTGGGAACTTTGGAGAGGGGTGAATGATCTTTTGTCACCATTACTCCCAAGTCCACTCTGAGTAAATATCAGGGTTCCATCTGTGGGTTAAATAAAATCTATCGTTTACAGACTATTTGTTTACAAAATATATGCCTACAATGGTTTGGTTTGGTTTGGTTTGTTTTGTTTTACAGCATATAAACTATTTATGGGTTATCTAATGCTGAATAACGTTGTCAAATATAATTCTATAGGTAGGATTATTATTTATATTCCTAGAATACATTGCTCTCAGAATACATTGCTCTCGGAATACATTGCACTACTCTTGGAAAACATTACTCTTAGAAGGAAATTTCATAGAAGGTATAATCATTACTCAAGAACAGGAAAATGGAGCACCCCAAGGAAGCACTCCACCACTGACACTACTCCCAGAAAACACTACTCCCAGAAAATAACATAATACTCTTTGGCATTGGTAATCTTCTTTCTTCTCAACATGATTGACCCTCAGCTACCACCTTCTAGTATCTATTTGGGGAGAAAATAAAAAGGAGAAATAAGGTTTTGATTTTTTAGAGAATCAGATTGAATAATACGGTTAGGGATGAACTTATAGATACTAAGACATGACGTGACCAGCTGATTGATCGGATCATGGCTCTCCGATCTCCTGTTTTGTTGAAGTAAGGGCCAAAGTCAAAGAATGACTCAGCCACCAGGATCCTGTCCTAAGGCACCATGGGTTGCCACCCACGGCCTACAGGTGGACACTTTTTTGTTTTTTTTAGAGTGTTATATGCCTACAAAACAAATTAATCTACTAGCCAATCGTATACAAAATATGTAAAGTTTAAGCAAAAACTGACCCAATAACAGTTGACATGCTGTAAACCTAACAACTAACAAGAGCCAGATTAAGGGGAGGGATGAATAGGATACAGTCAAGGGCACCAATATTAAAGAGTTACCTAAATTATTAAAAAAAAACATTTTTGTACAATAAATATGTAATACTTAGATGACTGATGAATTCTATAATGAAGACAGGAAAATGTGTATTTCAAAGACTAAAAAAGAGATTTAAGTCCTGATGTTTATTATGATGAGCGATCAAAATTATTGTTCTCTTTGAAATATTGGAAAAATTGTCCATAATTGTTATGTCTGTTTAACATTTGAAAGAATTAATGAGATCACTACACATTATTGAAAAAGTAAAAATATATAAATAACAAAATCTAAATTGATCCGGGGGAATTATATGCCAAAACGGATGATTTTTAGAAGGCTTATCTATATATTATTAATAGTGTAACAATTACCTACACATGGCAGAATAAATGCAAAGGAGATAACTCGGATATAAATCCAAGCGAGGTAACTCTGAGGAATTTACATCTGCAAGATCGGATTAAGCTTGCATGGACACCCTGGCTGAAAATCCATCAACATTTATGATTAGATAAGGTTGATACACTAGTTCAAGATAGATTTTCGAAGTTAAGTGACGTTGAGCCTGGTGAGTACTTGGGAGGGTAACCATTTGGAAATACTTGGTGCTGTAAATAAAACACTGCACTCAAGAATATAAATGGGTACCGACTAGCGTCCTGTTACAGAGTCGTTCAAGCCATCCATTCCACTTAGTGTTATAACTCTTGGGTTAAGCGCCGGTCCTATAAGCCTTTAGGTTGAGAATGGAAATTTAACACTTTCCCTCAACAGAAAAAGGGGGCACATTCTGGTTATTGCCTGTCACACTCACACAAATGCAATTTGTATGTCAGTATGGTAAAATTTCAGTAACCACTAATTGTATTCACCGCTGTGTCTAACTGTGAATGACTTAAAGTCTCCTTGGCCTTTTGGCTGGTAACAAAGTGTAATATCTGTTCTGATTCTGTCCTCGGTCAGTGAAGAAGAAATCTTTCTAGACTAAAGTAATTTTTCATTTTTGTCCCATTTCAGAGTGCCCCTTTTTGGGGAGCTAGATTTTCGACACATTAAAAACCGACCTTGTGTCGAATTCTGTCCTCGTTGGGAGGCAAGTAAATCGGGACTAAAAGCAATGATAAACATAGTCAAATAACAATCCTGATGAATTAGTTAAACATTTTGTCATATTTAGTCATAAGGATGTCCACTCCAAAGTATTAGCAGTAATGGTGTCACTATGTACCATAGAGAATGAGCATGATAGCAAGTAGATGCTTCCGTAGAAAATGTAAACCATTCATAAAATGTATTATTTAGATTATTCCGACTACTGTTCTCAATGCTGCTATTTCGACAAGGTTTCTGCCGATGTGCCCTCTGGTCTTCTTCATGTCCATTTACAATAATTGTTTTTCTATTTATATATGATTGGTGTTATTTAAATCATATTTAAATACAGCATGAACATTTTTTTGTCTGGAACGCATTTTCAGAATAAAAATTTTATCACAGACATTAATTTTTTTTATCTGTTATGTTATCAGGATACCATCCTCCCAGATATTACCTCCTCCTTTGGAAGAGTAGTGTAGTATCTGTTCTGTTGTCATGAGACCATCCTCCCAGACATTAACTATTCCCTTGAGGCGTAGTGTAGTATACGTTCATTCGTCATGATATCATCCTACCAGGCATCACCACCTCCTTTCGGGGAGGACAGTGTAGTATATGTTCGTTCGTCATATATACTAGCAAAAATATGCGACCAGAGGGGGGTATTCTTGCTAGTATAAATAATAATAACTCCTCATTCTCAAAATTCAGACAAAAGCACTCACAAGACGTAATTCTAATAAACAAGAAAAATAACTCACGTTGAAAAAGAGTCATTTTGGGCAATTTTACAACAGTATTTTGTATTGCTACTGCATTCTGGTTCTTTTAATCTCAATTTCTTTGCAGTCTTTTTGTAGCTTTATGAATGACATTGTTTTAATATTCTCACATTTTCCAATCATATTATAAATTGATAATGGAATTGACAAACAAATTGACTTTATCCCAAGTCTATCTAATTATATTAGGTGGTTGAAGGAAGGATGGAAATGTCACGTGTATCTATATATCTCTATGTTTCTCTCGATTGGATTTAGTGGTCTATTACAATACTGATTGCAGTGCAAATTACAAATATATTGTCATTAAGATCAAATCTAATTATTATTTATAAATATCTCTGTATACATGCACACCACATTATATATATATAACACCACTCAATAAGTCCCGGATCTAACATATAGAGAGCGTCACAAATAAAAACATCGATACGATTTTTATAAACTACTAACCTTCAAATGGCATGTGTCAAAATTTGAGTCCAACCCGATTATTAGTTTACAAATTACAGTTATCTAAGTGAAGCTACTGTTGCAAATTTTCAAAACAATGGAAAAAACTGAATTTCCTGTGTTGATAAAGCATTGCTTTCTGATGGGAAAAATACTGTTCAAGCAAAGCAATGGTTTAAAAGTGTTATTCAGACTCTACTCCGTCGGAAATAATGGTCAAGAGGTGGTATGGTGGCTGTAAATGCAGTAGTACAGACACAAATGATGTTGAATGGTCAGGTCGCCCAAATTCGGCAGTTGTCTCGGAAAACACAAAAAAGTCTACAAACTCGTTTTGGCCAATCGTAAATTGAAGTTGCGTGATAGCAGAGGAGTTGAAGATTTCAGAAGACAGTGTCTTCACCATTTTGCATGAATATTTGTTAAGAATAAGCTGTGTTCAAAGTGGGTGCCGCATTTGCCCATAGTCAATCAAACAAACAACAACACATTAGCGATTCAGAATTTTGTTTTCAACTGTTTCAATGCGACAGACAGGAGTTTTAGGATCCATGTGTGACAATAGATAAAACATGAATCCACCACTTCACTCCAGAGTCAAATTGGCAGTCAACTTTGTGAAACTTTAAGAATAGTTATTAGACATCAATAAATATTACACAAATTTCAGCTTCTTTAGAGAATTGTGAAGGGTTTTCAGGGGCATAATGTAGGCATAGCCTCTCATTTGAAAATTCAAATATTTCATATTTGCATTAAATTTGATCCATAGTCATTAGACATCAATTAAGTAAGATTCCCTGAATTTAAATTTCTTCTTAAGACCCCTTAAACTTAAGCCTTAAATTATAGATATTTTCTAGAATCGAAATCAGATAATTGATTTGGTTTAGTATCATATCTTGATTTTAATCTTCATTAGGGGACATAAAATTTGTGCAAAGTTGTTCTGTTCGGGGAATTAATTTTGCCCGTCCTGGGACGGGTTAGTGATTTTATAGGACACAATAGCTGCCTTGTTTATCTCATGGGTAGATAGTAAATATTGTAGAATTAGATCTGGGATGCAAATAACTTCCATTTCAATTGAGAGTGAATACATTTAGTCTTGTGAAATCTGCAATAAAAACAAAATTCAAAATCCGGGTGCAACTGAGCCAGTTTGCACGAGAACGAGGAAGCATTTACGACCAAGAATAGCATTGAATATGAACAGCAGCAGCAGCAAAGTACTTCTGTTTGGCTTAAGACTAAAACGTAAGCAGCTTATCTGTCTGCTTGCCCCCATTCGTTAGGATCTGTTCATCTTCTTAAAGCTGGTGTGCCATGCATCTTCAAAAAGTCCTTCACGTCTGAGGATCGTGTTGCATGCAAACACACACGTATATGTATGTGTACAGCAAGTGTCACTTTCCTTCCCACGGTGAAAAGAGAGGCTGGCTTTTGGTTTACTAACATGATTTTATTTTTCAGATCTCGTTTCGCGAAAATCTTCAATATAAGAGATCTACCATGTCCGTCTTGACAATTATTGGCATCGAGCCTGTCTGCTGGAAATTGAGACTAATTTGGTTTTGATTACCAAAGAAATTATTCGACTGAGTTTCATGCAATTTACAAGGATTCGGTATTGGTCAGATTAGTATTTCAAAAGGACTTCTATTTTTTTTTTTAGTTCTTTCATTTAGCATTTAAATGTCTCTACGAGTAATAATAATATAAATTCTATCAAAGATAGTCTTTTCTGTAACTAATCATTATTATCGATTTACCTTCTTTTCCTCATCGACAAAGCAACAATAATTCACCAAAGTTTAATAGTTAATGGTACTAAACTTTATTTCAATAATAAAATGGTTGACAGTAATTCAATACATGTCCGTTTTGTCCTCAGACTTTTCGCTCATTCGTCTTACTTGAAATAAAAATATTTACACCTAAAAGAAAACAGTTTAAAAATTACGAATTCCTTTTTATTTTAGTTTAAGGTGATCTTTTGTTATTTTTTGGTTCTATACGAAACTCATTTCAAACTGGTAATACACTTGTATCTTAAATATCTATTAATAATCGAGATTTTAGACTATTGTACTATTTTTTAATGCTCAATTCAGTTTACTATACTATTTCAGACTAATTTAATATCTAGGAGAGAAAGTAGTGTAGTACCTGTTCTGTTGTCAAGAGACTATTCTCCTAGGCATTACTTATCTCTTCCTTTGGGGAAGGTAGCATAGTAACTGTTCTGTTGTCATGAGACCATAATCTCAGGCATTACCTCCTCTTTGGGGGCTTAATGTAGTATATGTTCGTTCATCATGATACCATCCTCCCAAGTATTGCCTCCTTTTTTGTTGGTGTTGGAGTTAAAGTAGTATCTTTTCTATGGTCACGATACCATCCTCCTAGGCCTTACCTTATCCTTTTTCTTGGTGCATGTGGAGGGGGGGGGGTAGTATCTGTCTGTTGTTATGATACCATCTTCCTAGACCTTACCTCCTCATGCGACCATCCTCCCAGGAATTACCTCCTCCTATAGGGGGGGGGGGTAGTGTATGTCAACAAGAAATTGTCACAATCGGCTATTTATTAGCAAACTCAGCACTTACAGCAAAAATATTCAACCAGA
Organism: Sepiola atlantica; assembly: GCA_963556195.1. Classification (NCBI taxonomy): domain Eukaryota; kingdom Metazoa; phylum Mollusca; class Cephalopoda; order Sepiida; family Sepiolidae; genus Sepiola; species Sepiola atlantica. The sequence continues at coordinate 67,967,746 of OY744515.1, forward strand.
CAGATCATATGTTTACTACTTTAAGTAATTAAAGACTCTTGATTTAGCATTTACACAATATCCATGGAGCAGATTTTTATTTTTCATATTAGATAGAAATTTTTTTCCATTTAAAAGAAAAACAAAATATTGAAATTTTTAAATCTTCTATATTGGAACATTATAGGCTGTATTTCCGTCAATAACATATTCTTCGGGGCACAATATGTTAAATGGTGTTAGCCAATTTTACTACTAGTTTTCTATAAGTTAACAAACTTATTTATTTTATAAGATTAGAGCACATAATAATATGACATACTTTATACATGGTATCGTACTTGTACAAATTGTGTAACATAGGCATTGTTTGAGAGCTTATTCCATGACATTTTTATTTTCTTCGTTTCTGAGTTGCCCTTGCTGAGTTATTATTTTATCACTTGATAAAAACACGGGAGGCGACTCTATTACGATCGGCACCTCCTGCTAAACTTTAATTACCATATGTGGTATATTAATAATTGTCAGCCTTTCCTTATTTCCGGGGGAAGTTGTTCTTTTGATTCTTTTCTCAAGCAGCATATACACGCATGAAGAATAAAACAATAACGATTTTAAATTAAAATATATTTTATTAACTTAGCTAATGGATTTGCTTCGGACTTTAGCATCTCCACACGGTAAAACGTTTTAGCATTCCCATTTCTCAAGAACTTTACATAAGATGTACCTTAGTTAACATTTTAGCAACAACTAGTTCTAATTTCAAATCTTTCCTAAAGCGCATGATCAAACTAAGTAATCATATATCTATCTCTACTGTTGGGCTAGCTGAGCCAAGGTTATTCCCCTGTTAATCCTACGATATAATCCAAACAACTGGGGGCTTGTATCTATACTTGAATTCGAAAGTATATTACTGCAACACTTCCACCGGACTAAGTTTAATATTGTTTTAATTGAAAATTGTTTTATTTAAACTAGTCTTAGTCTTAAGAATCAGTTGTTATTTTGGGAGTTTTTTCATCTATAGTTTCGTTCTTTTTTTCTTTAATAAATATGTATTGCTTCACTACCTTGCAACAAGAATGGTGCTGAGATTTCCCTAGAAAATTTTCTGGGGCAGCCATTGTCACTCCCTGTCTCCCCTCTTCAAAATAGCAGCACCCAATTAATTCAATTATTCTTGGACTGAAAACCTGCAATCTTCACTGGTTGGGACATGTTTTCTCAGGTTGCATATTTTAAGAGTTTATGCTCTTCATCTCGCCAAGACACCGATCCTGGGTCAACTGATAAAGATTCTACTTGTAGAGCAGAATGTATAATAATAATCTCTAAAAATTCTGTAGTTGCCATCTTAGTTCGAGTAGTATATAAATAGATTAGACCTAGTGTGTTGACCAAACCCAACACATCAGGTCACAGAATTTGCCCGGCATAGAGGCTATTCTGACGACGAGTGTGAAATAAATTATATTACAAAACCTTATTCTAACATATTTATCAACTTTATTTCACATCTTCTTTCGGCAAGTAAATGAAGGATGTTTATAAAAAGATTATTAAAGAAGTTCATGTGGCTTGATGGATGTCCTTGAGTCAAAACAAAGAAAAAGTTATTATAACCATACGTACACAGGTTGAAGTAGGGAGTTAGTGAGACTGGCAGAGTTCATATTATTATTAGTAGTAAGTAAGTCCATGTTCAGAGATGTCGCCATCTTAGGAAGGTAAGTCCACATACCAATAACAATATCTAGAGGCTAAAGGAGGGTTTTATTTGTGCGCTAAGAAAGAAGCGTTAGTGTTCAGAGTGACAAAAGTTCGTTAGGCAACTTGGTCCTCTTGCCAGCTAACTGCTTGAAAAGCACAGATGCACTTCCTTACAAAAAGATTTATGAACAGATGCTCGGCTCCAAGAGAGATTGTTTCCGATTGGTTAAATCCTGATATAGGGAGCCAATTGGAATTGAGTATTTTATCCAATCAATACCAAACATTTAAGTCAAGAAAATATCGAATGATTTTAGACATCGTTATTGTGCGGTTGTTGGTGTTACTACTACTGCTACATTAGGTTGGAGCATTTTCCCATCATATAGGTTATCCTGAGGACGAATCGGCTATGCTGGAACGTTAATTCTCCTGGATAAACCTTTGCAGAAGCATGGATATCTTGATTCCAGGGAGGTTGCCGACGACCAAGGAAAACTTAGAATCAAGTGATTAGACAATACTGTACAGAGTGGGATTTGGAAACAGTTGACCTGCCGAACACTGAGAACTTGGGGGGGGGGGGGGCTTGCAAAATATCAAAAAGCGTCTGGTTCCTGGACAAGGGAAAAGTTAAATTAAATGAATAGAAGAAAAAGAAGATTCTGTTAAAATTATTTTAGTCAAAAAGTCAAACAAGAACAGATCCTTAAGATGATGCACAATAAAAATTGTAATTTCAAACTTAAGCATAACATACCCCCCAAAATTCAGCTTGAACTCAGCTAAAATAAGATGCATCCATTCAATCTGATTATGTTATTGTCATTTCATCTTGAAGCATAACCGACTACTGAAAATGACATTTCAAACTTAAGAATGACAGATTAAAGAAAATATTTCAAACTTAAGCATGACATACCGACTGATGGACGAAAGTTTTATAAAGATTCTGAAACATATCTAATATATAGAGTAAAGTGAGTCTGTTTATCAAATTTTTTTAGTTAATAGTTTCTTCTTACAAAATCAATATTTGAATCTGATCCGACAATTTTGGGGGTTTTTGTGGAACATTGGTCCACGTTCTTGACAACTAAATTGTATTCGATTTAATTTCTTTGAAAATATAATTTATCCGCCTCGAAAGATTAAAAAAATGGACGTCATCTTAAATAATTACCTAGATAGTAGCAGTTAATATGGACCTGTATCTGAAAAAGAGGGAAGGAAGTCTTGATGTCCTTTTCGTTTCCTTTCACTCCTTTCTTACGTTGCCTTAGAGAAAAGAAGAAAAATAGACAGTCGACCTTGTGTCTAACACTGTCCTAGCACTGGTAAATAGATAGAAATCTGCTCTTAAAGATAAGGATCTAAAAAGCAATAAACCGTCTGCTTTATGTATTGAATTAATAGCATCACCATATTGTACTTGCCCTGTAGGTCAAACGATAAGCACAGTTCGGTTGGTTTGTTCATAGAGGCAGAGTCTTTGAGTTCAAACCTCAACAGAGGAGGATAATTATTTGTCTCATAATGAACTTACACATTTCAGATTACAATATTAAGCAAATTGTTTTACTCTTATTTTATTCTGTAATCTACGTAATTTATGGAAATTAGGACTCTAAGCGATACCAGGTATCCCTGCTAGTCTCAAATAACATGCATTCATTTAATTGACACATTTAGTGATGAAAATTTAAATTTAAAATTGAAGCCTGACAGACCGACTAAAATTATATTTGAAACTGGAGCAACTGATAAACAAAGCCTCTCCTTGGCTTACTGGCTAGGAACAAAGTGTAGTATCTGTTCTGGTACTGCGCTTCATATATTCTGTCCTAGGTCAGTGAAGAAATCCTTTCAAGCTGAGACAATGAGGCAATTTTTATTTCTGTCCCAATCGAGAGTGCCCCTTTTGGGGGATCTGGATTTCTCCCACATTAAAAACTGACCTTGTGTCTAACACTGCCCTCGTGCAGGAGGAGGATGGAGGGGGGGATAGGAACAAATCCTCTCTTAGAGATAAGCATCTAAAAAGCAATAAACTATGGTTATCAATGTAGCTTATAACAAATTTGTTTTATTTATGGTTGCAAAGATTATATGCGAATTTTATTATTTGGGTGTCAATCACTTTTCTAAATTCCTTACTCCCTTTCTCTCTGATTCTTATTTATTGCTTCCTTCTTTTTAACTTTAAACAAATAAGAAAAGGTGATAATTTTATTAATTCAGAAGATATATATATTAATTTCCTATTGAGAACACTAAAAAAGTCTCCTCTAAAAATAGGGGTGAGGGGTAATTAAATTTGCCGGCTAAGTGGGTTAAAGGTTCTTGTGTGCCATAAAAATAAAAACCAAGAGACAATCAATATGTGATATAAAAACAGAGAAGAACTTAGAATGCTGCTGGAAGATCATAACAAAACGTATTGACAGTTTTTTTTAGTTTCTTTAAGGTAAATCTTTGAAGTGCTAATTATAATATATTAGCAGGACCGTCCAGGCATTGCCCAGGAAAATTGAAGAACCTAAAAAATGCATGCTACCAGCTCCAAAGTAAAAGTACTTATATATAAATACTTTTACTCAGCTTTTTCGTCTCTCCTTTGATGTCAGTTGCAATTTCATGATGGCTAAAAGATTTTTGGGTTAGAATAATTAAACAAGGCAAAATAAGCTATGCAAGTCGCTGAACTTTGAAGAAAACTAATCATCACAGCAGTGAAGTCGTCACTCTTGGTCTGAGAAGACAAGTTGATTTCTCGGTTGGAGTTGTTAAACTTCCGGCGAAAGAAAAATATTACTTCTTTAACTCCTGATTGTCGAATTCTGTTCTACATTTTGGACTAGTATCTTTAAATGTATAAAATATGAACATATGGAGTGTGGCAATATATGTAACTAAAATAATAAACGTTGTTAATTGTTAATAGCACAGTGCTGTCCCTTTATTTGGATGAGCCCATTTATTACAGCTAGTCAGATGCATTGCCATGTCCACACACCAGAATCGAACACCTAATGATCGATTCTGGACAAGACGTGTACACAACGAAAACAATCATGGACCTCACATGATACCACAATGACGATCATCTTACCGCATGTGGATCACATGATGGTCGCAGTAGGTACAGCTAGTTCATTATAATATAAAGACTATTATTATTTTTATTTTTTGTCTTTATGTCTCATGCTCAGGTTACATGTTTTGTGAATGACTTCCAACTTCTCCTGTCTGTTGCCATTTTGCTTGTGCCACCCACTAAGAGCAGATTATCATCAACTGATCCCCTCCATGTCTTAAGTGGGCTACTATGTGAGATTGGGCCATCGATATCGATGTAGGACACACTTTAAAGCGTTTCAGGTGATGACATTTGATTAATAATAAAAAAGCGATTTGACTCTTCAAGCACAAGTAAACTAAACAGTTTAAAATAATAGCTTAAAAGGCACCATTTTTTTTTAATTGCACAGGGGAACAGTCGGTCATACTTGGGGTCAGATAATTGGTTAATCAGGCCAGATAAAAGCTACAAGACATTTCACGAAGGAGTATCCAACACACTGCTTCCAACAAAACCAACCAAAATTAAGCTAATAAAAGTTTTATGCGGCTTTTGTGCCGCTATTTAAATTAGCCTTGTCATTATACCAATTCTCTATAGCTTGTATCAGTAAGTTTGCCCTTGAAATCACTTTTGACACCTTATCTTTTAATGGTGTGCGTATGAAAATCAACAGAACGCCATGCTCTATCGTTCATTGCATCTCACGTTTAATGATGTGCAAAATTACTCACTTGTAATGGGAAGACATAAAATAGCTGTGATCGCTCAGTCATGAAAATAATGGGAACTGATCCATTTTAAAATTGGCAAAATCATTTGTTTCTTTTTGAAAATCATTTCAAGATTAGAAATCCAGTAGAAATTGATTACCTCTTTCCAACTAACTGAAGACAACTTAGCCAAATTGGTGTTGGTAATAATCCTTAAGTTAGCACTGAAAGAAATTTGGTGCTGCTTGATTTAGATATAACAGTAAATGGCTGTGTTTAACAATAATAATAATGATGATAATAATAATAATAATAATAATAATAATGAACAATATATATATGGGAAGAGAAGGATAAAGGTAATCCGACGTAATAGGAAAATGAAAAAGGAAAACCAAAAAATGGATGTTTTTTTATGTGTACATCAACGTTTCGTCTTTATTTATAAGACTTCATCAGGATGATAATATAAAGAAAAATGTCATGCAAGTACAAACACATATAGGGTTGACATATTGGGAAAAAGGAAGAAAATAGTAGCCACTACTGGAGAAAACAGTAGGGTGGACGTCCGTACTTGGTGAGGAATGAAAAATGAATGTTTATGAAAATGAGTGGGGAAGAAGAGGAAAGATGGGGGTGAGCAATGTATTTTGTGATTTCGGCTTGTTAAAATTTGAACAAGCCGAAATCACAAAATACATCCACAACAAATCTCGGCAAAGATTATTGGAAACTGCACTCATCACCGCCTCCACCACCATCAAGCAACGAAATGGCTTCTTTAACCTATCACCCTTAATAAGCAAGATCATCCTTACTGAACAAAAACTCATGCCAGATCATAGATAACATTTATTTTTATCTCTAAACTTAATGACACTCTCCCATTTACTCACAACCATCCTCTTTCTCCATGAATCTTTACTTTTTCCAACTCATTCCTTTTTCCCCTCACATTTTTAACACAGCAAGCCGATGAAACTTTCTCATTTTCCAAATATTTCAAATATCTCATACCCTATCACAACAAATCTCCCCTCTCCCCCTCACCCATTCCCCCTCTCAACCACTTTCGTACCCTCACTCTTCCATACCTCCCATTCTCAAATCCCCTCATTTTCTCAAAATCCTCTCTAACTTTCGCCCATCCACCAAAATCACAGGCCCCCCCTCCTTCTCTACCCACCCTCTATTTCTCTGCATACACCCCCACACACAAACATTCCAACTTACTTTTTCCCCTTCAGTCTTGACCGCAGCCACCTGTTCAAATACCTCCTTCCTCCCTCTCCTCCACCCCTCCACTCCCTCACTCATTGCCATCCACATTATTCCTGCTCATCCCCCCCACCTCTTTCTCTTACTACCAGCCACAGTATCCTTGCTCACCCCCATCTTTCCTCTTCTTCCCCACTCATTTTCATAAACATTCATTTTTCATTCCTCACCAAGTACGGACGTCCACCCTACTGTTTTCTCCAGTAGTGACTACTATTTTCTTCCTTTTTCCCAATATGTCAACCCTATATGTGTTTGTACTTGCATGACATTTTTCTTTATATTATCATCCTGATGAAGTCTTATAAATAAAGTCGAAACGTTGATGTACACATAAAAAAAACATCCATTTTTTGGTTTTCCTTTTTCAATATATATATATATATATATATATATATATTCGTCCCGTTACACAAAAGTTAGCGAGTACAAAACTGCTGAACGAATAAGGGAAGTCAGACACCCGCACACACCTTCACTCTATTTCCATGATTCGTTTTCTTTCTCTTTCCTTTCTGTTTTATATACCGATTTATACATTTTTCTTTCCTATTTTTCTTTTTTTCTATATTTTTTCATTATTTTCTGCAGCGCCTCCTACCTCTCAGTAATCAATGGAAGGAAATTCAAATTCCTCACTTTCATATATATATATATATATATATATATATATATATATAATGAAAATATACTTATGACAATTAAGCTACACAGAAACATTTCTTCTTCTTCTGCTTCTTCTTATTAATAATAATGCGAAAATATTCAAATAAAAAATAACTTACGTCATTACTTATGTCCCCGTGTAAGGTGTTATGTAAAGTATGTCTTTAAAGTAGGCTTGTTTATTATGTATTTGTTTTTAATACGAATTTAAAATGTAAATTGAATTATTACAGTATTGTGCTGTTATTCAGTTATTAATATAGCACAATTTTTATGAAGCTGTTATTATTCATGGTGAAGGTAAAGTTGTTGTAAACGTCACAACTGATGAGTTGTTAGCAACACAAATTATTGTATCGTGTGTTTTGATTTGCTTGTGAAACAAAGACAACATTTTGAATACTTTAATGAAAGCAAAATAATAAGAAATACATAAGTTAAGCAAATGTAATTGTTTATCAGAAAGTTGAGAAAGTTGTAACAATGTAGATTTTACTTTATTAAGGACATAAGCAACAGCAGCAGCCGTTTTCGGTCGTTAGCGAAAAGGTCTCCATTTTACCCATCTTCCTAGCTGGAATAAGTGTTTTGTATGTGATACAAACACAGCATTGCATATATGTCTTGCTAAAGCAAATTATCGTATCGTCTGTTATGATATGCTATAAATAGTAAGAAAGAAATATTTTAATATTAAATCTAAACAAATTGAATGGTTTATGTGAAAACTGTAAAAGATGAGGCACGGTTGAATTCGTTTTTTTTTATTAATGATCCAAGCGACAGCACTGTTTCGGTCATCAGCGAAAAAAGTCTCCATTATAATAGCATAGCCAGAATAAGTTTTTTAAAAGGAACTGAATCGAAATACATTAATTTGTTGCAAAGTACATGATGGAAGACATAAAAATAAACATTGGCTAAGCAGAATAAAATATCGATTCATCAGATGCAATGCTATGTATGTTTAAAGCAAGAATAAAATTGAATTTTCTTAATGAAAATGAAGATGATAACCAATGTCTTTTCTTTCATTTTATCATGAAATAACTGTTTGTCAAGAACTGAGAAACGTTTTATTTGTTGTTGTTTTGTACTTGTAACTTTTGTGTTTTTGAAAATTAAATTGGAAATACTAATTCTATATTTGTCACCGGAAAGATTGGCCAACGAAAGCCTAAATATCTGCTTGATGTTGTAGAATCAATACATCGTTCTCTCTTTCTCTCTCTCTCTCTCTCTCTCTCTCTCTCTCTCTCTATCTATCTATCTATCTATCTATCTATCTTCAGCATAGCTTGAGTGTTCTTCAATCCCCACAGTGCATCCACTCCGTCAACAGAATCAGCTGGTCACAGTGGTGAGGTGGCAGCCAGCGTGCCCATCTTTTATTCTGTCTGTCATTCTTCTTCTTCTTCTTCTTCTTCTTCTTCTTCTTTTCATAAATATTATTAATAAAGAAACATCACAAATGCAATTGGTTTTTTAAAATCTCTTTGGGTTTTTATTCTTTATTTCTAGCATACAATACATATATACACATAAAACACCGAAAACCTTCCCCATGAAGGAGGCAGCAATTATCTATACCCACCCACCCCCTCTCTCTCTCTCTCTCTCTCTCTCTCTCTCTTTCTGTTCAGTCAAAAGAGAAAAGATCTTCTCTCTTCATTCGCCACATTAGCTTAGCAGGTGACTGTGACGTAGCCCTTACGACTCCTACTTGGAAAATTCCATTCTACTTAATTTTTTACCTTACGTAGAAATTTATCATACTAATCCTTTCTTTACACATCGGCATCTAAATATTATTAGATCTCTTGTGACTTTTATTTTCATCAAATTGTTATAAATGTCCACACTTTGGTTACTGATTTACCAAAAGATAGAAATAATCAGAAAGCTTTGAATGTCGTACATTTTCCATTCATGTATTGAATAAGACTTTTGATTCAAATGCTAATCGAATGAAAACCAATTCATTCCAAATGAGATGGACATATAAGTAATACTTGGCTTAAAACTTTGCCTCATTTTGATTGATTTATTTCATACAAAATGATTGGGAAAGTGGACGTCATGGCAGTTTTAGAAAGCAGACTGTGGAGTGATTTAATTGAATCATTAAAAAAGTTAAACAGACATAGCAACAAAACATAAGTTAGTCATGAGACGACATACCTCCGTCTGGCAATGTAAGGATGGGCCAAAATCTTATCTGGGCCATATCGTATGAAGTAATCCCGAAGTTGATAACTCAAAAACTATTTATCTAATCAGGCTAAAATTTTGTGTGTTGATTCTTATTGAAGAGCATCAGTTCTATCCATCAAATTTGGAATAATCAGAAGTTGAAATTCCGTCAAAATTTCGGCCATGACTAAACTTTTTACGGTCAATGTCATATAACATGCGGGACTTCATTGCCTACAATATGGGCCAAGTAGCGAGTTTCTACGAAAAAATTATCGCCAAAAGTGTGACTTTCACCTTTTATGTGACCTTGACCTTTAACTTAGATATCCCAAAATTAAATCAGTTCTAAGTTAGACCATGACCGATATTTTGATCACGTTTGGTGACGATTAGTCAAGCGATGTGTGGACGCTAGGCTGTAAACAAACAAACAAACAGACATAATGACAAACCAACAAACAAACTCTACTAAAAACATTACCTCCTTGGTGGAGGTAACAATTATGAACATTTTTTTAAAAATATCTAATAGAATAAACTATTTGATTGCTCACCCCCAATAAACATCAGGATGCATTTACCGAGACAGTGATTGATTACTGGAACAGGTTAATGGTGTATGTCAAAGGTATAACTAATGTAAATGTTTTTTAAATAATACTAGCAGGACCTTGTGGAACTTCTGCAGTTGCTTACTTTTTTTCTTCTGACCATAAAATTAATTGTCAGCTAAATATTTTTTTGACTAAATAAAATGAATATCATTTTTGAGTAGACAATGATAATAGAATTCTATTTATGGCATCTTATTTGATTTTAGAACAATTCATTTTTGAAACTGCAATAAAGTGTTAAGATAAGCTTCTTTTAATTATATATTATTGTTATAAAGCTCTATCTGAAAGGATATTGAGCACTTTGTGTGTCCAAGGTCTGCTATCTTGGATCGGATCTGTTCCGATTCCAAGAAATTGATATATATATATACACATTTGTAGCGCTACCCGAAATGACCCTGAGTCCTAATTTGTGATGCTATCAAATATATAAACCAGACTGTTTTTTTCTTTTCTCCCCCCCCCTCTCTATGTCTTTCTTTCGTCACATGATGGTCAGCTGAAAGCAACGAAAGAAAGGAAGTCAAAAGGCAAATTAAGCTTTTTTCCCCTTTTTCTTTACCAGTGAAGATCAAAAAAATATCTGTTATTAAATTAGTACTTAATGATTTGAGTAGCAGTATTAGAACCTTTGACTGTGAGGGTTAAATCTTCCCTGACTTCTTAATGAAAATAAAATATTGATCAAGATTAAATGTAAAAATCGATGAAATCGATTGAAAATAAAAATGTTGTTTTTAACAACATGGACAAATATTTGCCATAAATCACTGACGAAACAAATTTTTTATGTAGTAGTAAAAAAGCTATTAATCACAAAACTAGGGGAGGGGGGTAATGAACTTTACTTTATATCTAACATATCCATATTAGACATGACTCAGAAATTATAGATGAAGAAAGATTGAAAATTTTAAAAAATTTTCAAGCCCAAAACTGAAAAAGCCGGGATCAGATAGTTGTAAACAATAATACTATACACTTTGCAGATAAAATAGATTTGATGCACCCAGACTAAACAACTAAAAAGAAAACATTTTGTCTTACACAGTTTTTTTTTTACTTCCGGTTAAATTATAAAAAAAGAAAACAATACAGCATATATGCATATTGGTAAAAAAAAAATTTTTTTAAGTTTTGTTTAATAAACTTTGGAGATTTCTAACAAAAAAATAAAAGTTACATAGGTTTATTTACAAAAATTTTAATTGGAGCAAAATGTATAAACAAATGAAACAAACAAATATTTAAAATACAACATTAAAATAAAATGGTTGTTATGCCACAAGAATTCCTATTTTTGTCACTAAATGTAATGTTTTACAAAAATATGTTTTTATATTTTAAAGATATTGGATTGTATTAAAAAAAAAAATTTTTAATATTGGACTTTTCGCTATAAAAATCTTTAATTTATTATAAACGATAAAACAGGAAGTCAAGCATAAAAAATCAATGTTAAGACAAAATGTGTCCATTTGGTTGTTGCGCATTCCATTTGATCCAACTTTGCTTTGCATGAATTCTGGCAATCCAAGAGAAGATTGTTGTGGTCCTTGACTTCTTCTGGACGGTTATACAGTTACAAGAATAGTTTGAAAATTTTAGAACATGTGTAAGCTAAGAATCCATTTTGAAATCCAGTCTAAAGTTGTAATGTTAATCTAGTTTGCAATTTTGTTCTTATCTCTAAGTATTTTGACCCACCCCTCTCTCGCTGCCATTTAGTCAATTTATCAGTCTATCCTAGCCTATGACTAACCACTAATCCGATCACTGGAACGGCTTCATAAATAAATCAACTGGAGGAAAATATTCTATCTGTTTAACAAAACTTGCATATATGCATGTGCGTGTCTTTCTTTTAAACATCATCTTTATTGAGTTATAGCAATTAGTGCCACATGTTTTATATTCCACATAGTTATCATAAACAGGTCGATTCTGAGCCCAATCCAGTACTCTATTTTCACGATCACTCTACACTTTTTATTATATGAACCATTTTTGATTAAAGGCCCACTTACATAAGAAATGGCTTCTTTGATCTTATCTTTTAACTTTCATGACCATCAAGATTGACCTAGGTTAACTTTACAGAGCATGTGATACTCCCTGTGTCATCATAGCCGAGATACATAACAAGTTTAGTTGAAATCCACTAGTAGTTTCTAGAAAAGACAGAGACAGAAAGACACTTCATTTCATTTATATTAGATTTTAATTGAAAATCCTTAGATATAATTACTATTTATCATGAGAGTGGTTATTGTTTTAAAGCCATCTACAGTGAAATAATAGTAGATAAGGAACTGAAGCTTTCATAAGATCACTAGACTAGGAGAAAAAACAAACAACATCTGTGAACTCTGAGCCAGGATATAATAGGTAGTCAATAGGAAGGACTTCATTAACCTATTGTCTAGAAACTCTTTAGGCCAGATACATCTCTCTATATAATAAGCAGGACTACCCGGTGTTGCCCAAGAAACAGGGATAGCAAGATAGAAGGAATAGGAAAAAGGTTTGTGTAACATCTTTCTTTTAAAACTTTGTTACTACCTTTCTACCTGACTGCCCCCTCTCTACTTCTTTCTCTTTCTTTCTGTCTGTCTCTCTCTACCTCCCTCCCTCTCTCTCTCTATCAACTTGTTCAATATAGGGTGTTTGAGATAAATTTGATATTTTTTTATAATCTTTCATTTCAGAACCATTTGAAGTATTTAATAGTGGAAAAGTGCAATGGATAGCTATTTCTGTTTAGTATTGGTGAGTTTGAGAGCGGAATGGAAACCATGGACGACTGGAAAACACGGGGATATTAGAAGAGAGTCGCCAGCATCATCATGATTCGCGCTGGATTCAATAGTTGGGTAATCTTAGCTGCAGCTCAGTGCTCCTTGGATAATGTGAGAGATGTAAGTTGTAGAATTGTGATAGAGTGGCTAGCGGGAATAATGATAGCAGATGTTCTAATGAAATTGGTTGAAAAGCTTAAAAAAAATGGTGCGCCAAAATCTAGGCAAGACAATACGAACCTTAGCAAGAGAGGTGGGCGTTGGAGTGGTGACTATGAATAAAGTGCAGAACAAGGATCGTCGTTATTCCTCATACCAGAGTCACAAGGGCCAACGACTCACTGTCTTATGAAAGCCAAGAAACGTCTCAACAAAATCAAACACCCAGTCGAGCCGGAGATGCTCTGGTTCCTCTCAGGACTCACAATGCAGAAAACAACTAGTGGCTAGCTTACAGTCTGCACAAAATTAAGACCAAGTTCCCTAATACTGTGATGATCGTTAAGTGTGTTTTCAGTGAAGGCCACGTCATGTCATACAACATCTTCGAAAATATACTTAAACTCAATTCAGATGGCAATATTGCTGTCCACTGTTAGGTGGAGAGAGTGGTTATGGGAAGACCATACGTGTGGCAGCAAGACTCAACTCTGTGTCACACCTCTGAGAAAACCAGGAAGTGGCTGTCTGAGAACTTCCATCTGCAACTCGCCTGATTGTAACCCTATGGAAGACACTAACGATATCGCCTGCAACACTAAGGACGAGCTGATTGGCAGGATCAAACTGGTGTTCAGGTATCTCTTGAAAGATACCGTGAAGGACGCATGCACCAGGCTTAGGACGGCTTCTTTGAGTGAGCTGTATTGACAAAAGATCCTCTAAGAGATGCACTTTGAATTTTGAGAATACATCAAATATTGGCCAAGATATAATGTTTTTTTTCCTTTCTAAAAGTGTCAAATTTATCTCCCACACCCTGTATTATAGAAAGAAAGAAAGAAAGAAAGAAGAAATTTGACCTAATTTTAGTGTTATTCTTGAAACAACTAGCAGTAAGAATGAAAAAATTAATTTTTGACGCCCTCCCCATCATGGATTAATTTGGCCACTGGTGACACCAAACATATGAATATTACACTACCTTTTTTATCATAACGAGATAAGGGTTACAGTGAATCAAGTGATGTAAGATTTTTAAGCATATCTTGTGTAGTTTCTGACTTTTAGCCGGACACACACACACACACACACATACATAATCACGACTTTTCTTTATACAATAGATGAACTTCATGCCAATTGATGTTGACTTCTGAGGTTGAGAGGGTAAGACTGTGTGTATGCCAAGGCTTTTCCATATTAATCTTTCAAAGCTCCTTCAGTTGTGCATCTTGGTGCAACATATTCATCTTCCTTTTGAGAGATTACCATATATATATATTCTTATATGTATTATATTGTTATGAACCTGTTATGCCCAGCTTGTGTAAACTCAGTTTTGTATACAATTGAAGTATAATCAATGGCACCTTTAAGCCAAATATTAATAAAACTGGCATGTAGCCCAAATCATAATCCGTGTATGACATCCAATGCGCCAATCTACTATCAGACTCTTTGATTCTGCCTTACTCGTGTTTTATCTTAATACTCATAATCTCTTGGGCTGGTCCACTTTACAGGAGGTGGTTATCCCCATCACATATTCTTACAAATTATTACTCACTTGGGGTTCTCACACCAGCTCTTACTAGTGATTTCTCACTGATAATGATTAGTGGTTTTCCTTGAAGTTTGAGTGATAGTCTCCTCAATATTACAATAATTTATGTTACATTGCATTCTTATTATTATTCCCTTGGTTTTCTCACGCCAGCTGTTTAACGGTGATTTCTTGCTGAAAACAACCAGTGGTTTTTCCTGGAATTTGAGTGACAATAAGTCTCCTCGATATTTTAGTACTCTCTATACCCTTTTAGTCAGGGTCTGGATGATGCTGTCCCTTTGGTAACAGTGCATTGTTGTTGTTGTTTTTCTTCTTATTATTATTATTATTATTATTATTACTATTATCATTATTTACTCATTAGGATTCATTATCAGTGATTGCTCACTGGCAATAACAGGTGGTGTTCCCTGGAGTCTGAGTGACAACAAGTCTCCACAGATTTCCATCAGTCTCTTCGTCTTCATATAACTGTTGCAAATCACTGTACATTATCACAGCAGCCATTGGCTCTCCCTTGAAAAATGAGTGACAATAAGTCACCCCAAAATTCCAGTACTCTCCATGTTCTTTCAGTGGATGTTTGGATGGGCTCTCCCTCCTTGGTATTTCCATAATTTTTGATCCTTCATGACCATTTTTTCACACATGTGGTGGCACCAATCGATGTTGGTGCCACCACATGGGTGTGTGTGTTGTAAGGAGGGGGGCTCAGATTATGAAATTTCTGTCAGTTTCAGTTCTTTTTTATTCTGTATAATGTTCTTTCTATTTTTCTTTTTTTGTTGTTGCCTATTTCTCTTTCAACTTACCTGTGATTGGTCGACATTACATATAATTAATATTAATATTATTATTATTGTATATATAAAAATAGGTTAAGCATTTCATGTTTGTACGTTACGTTATCACCTTTCACACACATTTAAAAGAAATGAGATGGTCCAATCAGCAAAGAGTATGATTGGTGATTAATCTGATGTTGCTAAGGTAACACATTCCGACTTTACCCATTTTGACAAGAATTGTTCCAAAATCAAAGTACGTGGTTCCGTTGAATAAAAAAAAGTACAATTTTAAATAAACACATTTCAAAAAGTGACAGTTGATTTTCATCGATTTGAAGAATATTTAGCTAACAATTATTTTTACGGTAAGAAGACAAAGAATATGTATAGTTTTCAAAATAATTACATCGCTACAATTTTAAATAAAGAAATAAAGAAGAGACATATTCGTTTTATTTATTTAGACAATATTTAGCTGACGATGGCAATTATTTTAGGGAAGAAGAAAAAGTAATTTCTTCTTAAAAGTATTGACCCTGAGAGACATTTATTATTTCAAAAGGAATATTATTTTTAACAGTAAATTATATAGATTGATGTAGAAGGCACAAGGTCTGCTAGTAGTAGTAGTGGTGGTGGTAGTAGTAGGCTTCTTCTTCTGTTTAAGATGTTAATCTGTTTGCTTTTCTATACTAGCGCTACAAATAAAAACAAAATGTATGTTTAGAAAAGCAATTTGTTTTTAACTTGACTTCTTGCAAAACAGATTTTCAAATAATTTAAAAAAAGAAGTTATCAAGCAGAAAAAGTTTCCTCTGTTTTTCATTTCTTGGGGCCATATTTATGATTCAAGGTTCGCTTCTTAAGAATAACACTCAGCAAAAATGTTTTTGTAATCAGTGACCAAATTACCTCTGACTTCTCCATTTTGAATTGACTCTGTAACATTGTTTTCTCATCCTTTGTCCTCCTTTCCCATCCCTACTGATGATCATATGCCTCTCTGCATTTGTTCGCCGTTAAACAGGAATCGAAGTTTATTTGCCCACCACACGGTGTCTCTCTTGGTTGAATTTATTGATGGCTGACTGAACGTCTGCCCTCAAGAAAAATTCTGTCTGCCCAAATTGCTGTGTAGAAACGATAGAGAAAGAGAGACAGCGAAACCCACACATAAACACACGTATAGTTTGAACAACATACTTTATCGCCTGCACATTAAGTATAGATGCAGCCGAAATGCACACTTAGCCTGCAGGACTAAAAGAGGTGACCAGGAGGAGGAAGGGGGTTAACCATGTTGGAGACCCTAAGCTAATAAAGACAATATTGACGCCAGCCTCATTTGCTAACATCTATGTTCTTGTCATAAGTTGCATCTATAGAATTAGCATTTTCAATGGGTTTACTATTCAGATCAACAACACATCTTTGTGGTGACCCTCTCCAGTCTCCATCTACTTTTTGTGCTCACCTTATCCCCCCACCAAACACTTAACATCAGCAGAAATAAGTAGATATTGTGTCCATCTTGCTATTTTGCTCGGGGCTGGCTGAATAAATCAAATCAAATCAAGATACTGGAAAGCAAAAAGACTCCATTAGTTTACAGATACATGTATATATATATATATATATATATATATATATATATATATATATATATGCATGCGTCCTTACTCATGCATGCACATATGCATGTTCTAATGTCCCTTTGGCTGAGAATAAAAATGTAATAAAATCCAAGATGTCACCTTTATGAAATTCTTTGCTAACTTTTAATGTCTGCACAAATGCCCGTTTCTGATGACGGAACCTTTAAGAGAAAAGCTAATTTTCTTTTGAAAACCAGCCTCTGATTCCATAACTCTTCCATTTTAAGCTTCAATTTATGGGTTTCATGTGTAAAATTCAGGTCACGTAGCAATTTGTAAGCAGATAGCACACATTTTATCTGTTAACGATGTTCAACCTATTCTAAATGTTTGGACACAACATCGAACAATGATTTAAAGAAAAACTATAGATATGCTAAGCAAGCAAGCAAAAAAAAACTATCCGTTAATAGAAATAATTTTCACTTCGTTTTTTTTTTCTTCGAATCTGTTTATATTGTTTTTATTGTGCTTTTATAGATATACATTTTATGTTTCATCCACGCATCAATATGGATGGGTGAGTCAATACCGGAATTCCTTCAGGGCAGCTGCTTATATCAGCCACCTTGAGATAAATGCATGTATCTTTTCTTATAAAGGCATTCAACGTGAAATTCTGACGTTGTTCTTAAAACTGTTGATATATACCTTTAAAATGACGTCCTTTTGTTTGACTTTCTTCTCTCTGAGCAACTGTTAAAGATTCTCC
The DNA here is from genome assembly GCA_963556195.1 of Sepiola atlantica. Classification (NCBI taxonomy): domain Eukaryota; kingdom Metazoa; phylum Mollusca; class Cephalopoda; order Sepiida; family Sepiolidae; genus Sepiola; species Sepiola atlantica. The sequence continues at coordinate 67,985,681 of OY744515.1, forward strand.
CGGCAATAAATAAGAGTTCTGCTTGATAGAAACTAATTTAGTTTTTATATTTTTCCACTGGTTGAATTATTCTAATCAAGAGAAGTTTCAGATCTATCGAAAGCATAATTTTTATAATCTAAGAGTAATGAGTTCAATCCTTAAGCTGAGCAGTACTGTTTTATTTTAATTTCCTCTTCAACTACAATAATAATAATATTTTATTCAGCGCTTACTTGAAAATACATTGTTACCGTATGCCAGATGGCTTCATCCCCAAAGATCTCCTATATGGAGAGTTGGCCTCTGGAAGGAAACCCACTTAACAGTCACAACTGCGGTCCTGCGATGTCGTGAAGCACGATATGAAGGCTGTTGACATCAAGCTCTGAGAGAGCCTGGCAGCCAACCGATTCAAATGAAGAGAAACCCTGACTAAACACCTCAAGTTAGGGGAGAAGCAGACACAAGTCGCTACAGAGAAGTGGACCAGCAGAGGGCAAAGCGATGGCTCCAGCGGACCAGGAACAGAACACACATGCAACTTCTGCAACAGAGACTGTCACTCCTGCATCAGCCTCTACAGCCACTGACGTCGATGCACCACCCAAACAGACATCTGGGATGCTACTCATGATCAACCCTGACCTACATTGTTAATAAAATGTTATAGTCTGTTGGAGGCATTGTTAAAATACAAATTGTATGTATATATATATATATATATATATATATATATATATATATATATATGAGGTAAGGTACACGATAATTCATGAAAAAGAAATGTCGTGGTGGACAAAATGTGTGAAAAAAATGACAAACGAAAAAACAAGTTAAAGTGAAGGAGAAAAACAAAAACAAAAGATTTTGACCGGTTTCCTTCTGTTGGAGAACGTCTTTTGTTTTTGTTTTTCTCCTGCACTTTAACTTGTTTTTCCGTTTGTCATTTTTTTCACACACACACACATATATATATATATATATATGTGTGTGTGTGTGAAAAAAATGACAAACGGAAAAACAAATAACAGTCGGTAACAAGATTTTAAGAGGGTATTATTATATATAATTTTAAACAATATTTTGGAGTAATACTTCATTATCAAGTTAGTGAGAGCAAGATCTTTTTTGTATAATTTGGATAATTCGGACTACTGTTCTCATCTTGAGTGTTATTCCCACAACGTTTCAGCCAATGTAACCTCCTACCTTCTTCAAGTGTATCTCGTCAAACTTGGGAATCTTTCTGTCAAAATTTCGAACGGAACTCTTTATTTAATCCACGGGAGTAACATGCTCTCATTCTGTCAGCCATTACCAGGTAAAAGTTTTCAGTAATTCGCAATTTTTAGTATCGCACGCACTGAGGATTGAACCTTGAACATTCAGAAAACTGCATCTAGTAAAATTCAGTTCTAAGTGCAGTCTTCTGAAGGTTGACGGTTCAATCCTCAGTGTAGGCGATACTAGGAATTGCAAATTACTGAAAACTTTTACCCGGTAATGGCTGACAGAACGAGAGCATGCTACCCCCATGGATTAAATAAAGGGTTCCGTTCGAAATTCTGTGCAGATTCCCGAGTTCAACAGAAAGATTTCCGAGTTCGACAAGATACACCTGAAGAAGGCCGGAGGTTACATCGACCGAAATGTTGGGAGAATAACACTCAAAATGAGAACAGTAGTCCGAATAATTCAAATTATACAACTTATCAACCCTCAACTGAAAAATTCAGAAACAAGATCTCTTTTGTCACTTATCTATTGTTTCTGATTTTTTTCGGTCATAGGAACAATTTCTCGAAGACAGTAGCAAAAAGTAGACAAGCCTTGACTAAGCGTATAGGTAATAAAATGTTATGGTCTGCTAAAGGCATTTTTTAGATACGAATTATATATATATATATATATATATATATATATATATATATATATATATATATATATATATATACATATATATATATATATATTGTTTTTAAAAGCCATACCAGTGCATATATTGAAAATAAAACCCGGTAACTTTCGCTGATGTCTTCAAGGAATTGTTCCTGCGACAGAGAAAGTTCAACTTTTGGAATGTGGAATTCTTACCGGATATACAGAAACAATAGATACGAAAAAAAGGGAGAAAAATGACAAAAATAATCTTGTTCTCACTAACTTGATACTGGAGTATCACTCCGAAATATTTTTTTTTAATATAATAATATACCTTTTAAAATCTTTTTACCAGGTTTTATTTTCAATATATGCATTAATATAGCTTTCTAAAAAATATATAAATACATTGTTGTATTATCATGAAAAGAAATAAGAATTTATGCGTTGAAAAAACAAAAATAAGGGAGATTAGACATCTTGATTGTGTACAACTAGCATACTGGTTGGTGGGTTGATTGGTTCGTTGGTTTTTTTTATGACATATCAACCCTTTGTGGGTTATTTGATGCCAAATTCAGTTGTTTTGGTAAATATTTTGATGCTTCAAGTTTCTTTTCAAATGATTTTCAAATATGTAAACATGGCGCAAATTTCGGAGTGATTCTTTTCATGCAGTATTTTCCAAATATAAACTTGTATTTATTTACTTTAATAATGCTTGTATTTTTCCATTTGTCAGATCTTTAGATGTTTCTGTAAAAATCAAGTGCTTCTAGCAAAGATATCATAGCGTCTATTTTAGAATTTCAAAGCAACAACAATTCTTTCCTCTTGCTTGTGCTACAAAATATTTCTCTTTTCGAAGACAGATCAATACATTCGGTGAGAACATGTTTTATTGTTTATGTAGTCTAGCATATATGACATATATGGTTGTTCTTTTGGGGCTATTAATGGATAGAAGATAAAGTTTTCCAAATGGATTTCATAACATGCTACTAAAGGATTATGATTTACCTCCTTTGGCCATGAATCAAACGAGAAGACATAGCAGAATACAATTACCTTCCTTGAAACAAGGCTCTCATCAGTAGCTGCCATATTGGATGAACAAGCAGTATGGGCTCCACGCTCCCAGACTATTTGAACATTGGACTGTTATATGTAAAGATCTTCTTCGAAAAAATATATGGGATTATTATTTCATCTGTCTATATTTGCTGGCTGTATGTGTTTTTCCTTGTTTTGAATGATTTTCTGTTTTTGTTTTCTGAGGAGAAGCGTGTTTGTTTCTAAACGACCGGAACAAAATCCGATCGTTTATTTATTCTTGTATTACCTAATGCCAGATTTGAAATTAAAAATAGGCTTCGAAACGATTGTAAAAGTCGGCTTTGCATGAACTATGTTTTCTGAAATTTGATTTAAATGCCATTTAAAATCTACATATATACACATAGGAAGTTTACTAAAACTACTACTACTTGGTGCAATCAATATTTTTATGCTTTTGTTCGTCAGACGAGTCCGAATCTTGAAGGAAAATATTCTCCCTTACAACAAGTTCTTTCTTTAGAGTATCATGATTTTTTTTAGTTAGCTTCATTCAAGCTATAAATCTGTTGACATAGTTTACTGATTCAAAACTTTTAGACAATAAAATGATTATTTTTTTAATTCTTCATATATTCATGTCTTTTAGATATGTTTCATTCTATAAGATTTAGTCTAGTCTTTTTTCATTAATTTCCATGTGTTCTCAAGATTGACTGGGTATTAGCAATACATTTAGCATTAGTTTTAATTTTTAATGTTTTTCCTTTCTGTTGGGGGTATTGTACGGTTTCAGTAACACTCCCCTAAATGGTAAAGTTTACAAAAAAAAAATAATATGCCCACGTTACTCACCCTGTCGACTAGAATACATTGTTCTAGGATGTGCACCCTCCCAGGCTTTGCCTTCTCACTCTTTGAGAAGGAGTTAGTTTATTGCTAATCGCCTGAGGCACCCCTACCGGGGAATGCCGACGGGGCTGCCCAGGCAATTTTTAAACAACCAGAGTGCTCAAATTCTCGAGCGCTGGTTTTTTTCCCACTTTCCCGACCTTGTGTCACATCTTACCTTGTGGGAGGAAGATAAATCAAGTTCAATATTTTAGGATTTTACCAAGCATATACATATTATTGATGCTCACGTGCGTGCACCAATCTTTTAAAAAATTTATTACTTAATATAACTCAAAACTCGATGTAGAGCAATTCTTTTCTCTATTAAATTTTTTGTATCTAACTTATTTTTAAAAAAATGTTGGTGCGAGTTTGGGTGGGTGCACCCCCTAAATGGTAAAGATTACACAAAAAAATAATGTGCTCACTGGGTTGCCGAGAATATATATTCTAAAATTCATAATGATCGGTTCATAAAAAATATTTTTAAAATTAAATTTTTTTTAAATTCATATATATATGCTAACATTTATTTAAAAAATTGTGCCCATGTTACTCACCGTTCTGCCTATCACAATATAATTTATTTACATTCAAACAATGAACATCGCAAGTTTCTTCTCAGATATTGTTTAGTGGAACTTATTTTTAGGTGTGATTCAAGAGAAAAGGAGAATGTATTGCCCTGTGCAGTTTACTCACCGTCTTCCGATTATGAGACTTTTGTGTTAAAGACGCGTCCCTTATTCCCCTCCTCCACTCTTTTTTATCCCATTCGCCCTGCATTGTCACTTGGACAGAAAAGGCATGAGTAAACTGTCTACTCTATTATTATTTCCATTGAAGGTGCTCGACTGAGCTTAAATCTTTGGTTTCTCCTTGGAAGACATTCACAACAAGAACTCGTCATCTACCGCAACTGGGAAAATTTTTCACTTCATTTTCTATGTGCCTGATCTCAGGTAGAATTTCCATGAACAGTTTCTTTCGAAAAACATCCCGTTTGTGCAATACACTGCCAGGGGACTGCTTCCCTAAAGACTACATCTGGGGCGTCTTCAAATCCAATGTCAACAAATACTTGTCATAAGCTCTCCCCATAAGCAATTCAAACTTTGTTTATTTCATTCATCATTTTCAATCCGGTGATAATATTCTTCATCATTTAACTGCCGATCCATCAATCTCATAACCTTTATCCTGAAATGGCTTTTGGCCTTGATAAGGGATCAGTCATTAATAAAGAAAACAGCCACACACATATTGTCATTACTGTCTAGTGATTGCTGATATTGACATCAATATTAACATTTAATTCCTTGAAAATGGCCAGTGAAGTAGCAGAAAGCCCCTGAACAAATGGAAATAAAGAGATTGTAACATTAATTAGAAATTTTCTTAATTTCACCAATGGGGAAAAACTCAATACTCGTGACAGCACATGGGGAAAAGAAATGTTCCTTCCGTGTCTGTCTAATATAATGCAGCAAGGTTTGCCACCCAAATATACTTTGATATGTGTGTCTGTAATACAATATTTATATAGTGACAATATATACTCAAACACACCTTAAAAATGTTTTAATGTATTGTCAAATTTAATTTTATATATTATATTTTGATTCCAGAAGTAAAATTGTTAGTCATTGTAATCTTTAAGATGTAAAAAATAATAATATATAAATATATATAAAAATAAAAGTAAAAACATTTATTTATTAATAATAAGTATGTATATATATATAGATATATAAATATATATAAGAAAGATGGTCACATTTTTAAACATTGTTTTCATATGATATTTTTAGAACTTTGAAAACCAATAACAATGTTTTTTTTGTTTTGTTTGTAAATAAATAAATTTATTTATTTTAAAGCTGAGCTTTCGGCATGAAATACGCCCTTTTCAAAGCAAGACTTTCTTTTTCATTTCATTGGTATTAACTGTTGGAGCGGAGTATACACCCCTATATAGATATAATAAACTGTTCGTCTGATGTTCTTGATGCATGGTTTTGAAAGAAAGTCTGGTTGTGTCCATGTGGTTGGTGCTTTTTGAATTAAGAGACATTGTTTTTGTATGATATTTTTAGAAATTTGAAAAGCAATAACAATATTTTTTTTTAATAAATCAATTTATATATATATATATATATATATATATATATATATATATATATATATATATATATATAATGTTTTTTTTTCAAATTCAGAAAATCTTATAGTCTATTAAATAATAAGATTAAAAGATTATGTATTTTTTCTTACTAACTGGCAAGATCCCTTTTACAAATCTTGTATTTGTCTACCAATGATTTTGTATATATTTAAATAAAATCAATGAAAACATATATTAAACTTGTAATTCAGATAGGAAAATAGAGATGGAAAGGAAGAGATTTCTGTTTTTTATTTTGAATTAAAATAAGAACACGTATTAAGATGTGTCCATTTAATCTGCACGTTTAGTGATAAAAATGCTATAACCAAATTTAAGCATGACGGACAAATAAAAATTGTACTTCAAGTGTAACAGACAGACTGGTGGACAGAGCCTTTTCTAGAGATGCTTGGATGCATCCATCTGTTTAACAATGGAAATGCTGATCATGTTGGTTTAACTAACCTATTGATATGCTGTTTAAGAATACTATTTCAAATTTAAGTAGGACAGATGGACAGGGATGCAGAATAAGAGGGAGTAGGAGGTTAGGAAGAAGCTGGACTCGTTAGAATGCTAGGAGTGAGAGACGATGTTTTCATCGCTGAAGAATCAACAGAAAGTCTTCCAATGTTCAGAATTTAAAATAAAGAATCGGAGGCAGATATTTTGGAATTTTAAGAGTCGGAATCGGACCTTATACTGTCCAACTTCGCAACCCTGCAGATGGACGAAAATACTATTTAAAACTTCAGTCATTTTTAAATAACTTCAAAGCTCTTGAGTCAATCTAACAAAAATTTTAGGCATACTAGACATGCTCGCGACCCTTTTGGTAACAACCAATACCACTATTTTTCAGGTTTGATTCCATTTGTAAATTCATAAACTGATAAAATATATATATACATATATATATATTATATTTTTAATGTGAGATGGTATATAATTATTTTTATAATCAGACAACGACGTAGCCCACACAAAGCATGAAAGCCACAGACCGGAAGTCCTAGACTCGAGTTTCACATTTATTTGGGCTTATCAGTAGAACATATCTGAACTAATCCTGATTGTGGAAATAATTATATATATATATTTATTATATAAAATAATAAGTCTTTTTACTTTAAGTAAAGCGACCTATTATTTTGCTATCTAATTTACATACGTGTTTATGGTGAATACGAACACACTATGTAAATTAGCTAAAATGAGAGAATCACTCTTTCTATAAATGCTCACAGAGACATTAAGAAATATTAGAGAGTGGTTGAATCAACATAGATTTAAAGAAGTCGGAAGAAATAGAGATAGCTAAAAGGGAGAGATGGGTGACTTGTTCTGTTAATTATTAATTACGTCTGATTAGTACAAAAAGTTTTTTTTCCAACATAACTCTATCCCAGAACTAAGGTATATTTTAGCATGTATTTTGTGTTATTAAAGTATATAAGAGAAAAGCTTCAGAGAAACAAGCATTGGTTTACTCATATTCAGTATGACAATAGGCATATGCATGCCTGTTGTCATAATTGGCATACTAATTTTCATAAATCTTCACCGCATAGTTTTTAAAATATTAATAAATAGTTTATAGCCGTTCTTTGATCAGCGTTGGTACAGTACCTGGATATGTCAATGTTCATTTTTACCTGGTTTCTACCGCATTATAGCTCGTATGAAGAAAAATATTTGGGAAATTTTGTGGAAAAAAATATGTTACTTAGTACTTGCATAAAAGAGTAAGTAACTACGATGCATGTATTTATGTATTCTTTTTATTGGCAAAAAACATTAGAAATTATGTTTTTAAACAAAATTAATTCGCTTTGAACCAATAACGTTATGTCTATAAAAAAGTTCACTTAGTTTAAAAAATATATTTATGTAATTCTTTTTTGTATGTTATGTTAATTTAATATATTTATGTAATATTTTTTTGTATGTTATGTTACTTTAATATATCTATGTAATATTTTTTTGTATGTTATGTTAATTTAATATATCTATGTAATATTTTTTTGTATGTTATGTTAATTTAATATATCTATGTAATATTCTTTTGTATGTTATGTTAATTTAATATATCTATGTAATATTTTTTGTATGTTATGTTAATTTAATATATCTATGTAATATTTTTTGTATGTTATGTTAATTTAATATATCTATGTAATATTTTTTTGTATGTTATGTTCAATTTTTTAATTTATAAAACACCTATCCAGTTAAAACAATTCCTTTACACTTAGACTTATGTGAGATTTGAACTCGTGCATTGACATCTTAAAAACTACTGCTTTAGTAATGAGTATTTTGTGTATTCCTTTTTTTGTCAACCAATCACATGTTTCTATTTGCATATGAACAAACTCCAAAAGCAGCATAATTTTTTAATAGTATATAGATTGCGAAATAAATGACAGCCTGAACTTAAATATGACAGACCGACTAACTGATAGAAAAAAGGTCTATCATAGATATGCAAGAATGTATCTAAAAAAATTATTTAAATAATGGATAATAATTGTAATTCAGATACCAAAATAGAGGTCGAGAGAAACCTCCATTTTTTTTATTTAAAAAGTGTATAACATTTTTAATTGTATATATATATATATATATATTTAGATTTGAGCTTCATACATTGATTTAGTCATTTATTTTGTCGTTTTGATTTTTCAGGAGCCATAGATGCTAGCAAGACACGATTTATGAATTACAGTTCAACTGTGGTCTGCACAGTAGGCACATCTCATCCATTGACCATTGAGACAAGAGACATGTTTGGGAACTTAACTCCGTACAAAGCTGACCAGCAAAATTATTTCAAAATACGAGTAAGAGAGGTGAGTAAAAATGAGATTCTAAGGGATTATTCGAAACTTCAAAACACACACACACACACTATACCATCTCATGATTGTTGTTTCATGTTCTTTTGCAATTTTCAAGCAAGATTGATGCTCATACATATTAACAGGTTTACATGGTGAAGAATGTGGCTCTTCACCACACACAGACGGTCATTCGCTATGGAGAGGCTGTATTTTCTGCGTCACATAGTGCTAAGATGCCTGGAGAATAGTCGACAATGCCATGGTGGAAAGGTACGACTCCTACTATTGGTGTCATTTATGTACTAACTAGCTAACTTTGCCGGCTCACTATCGCTTCGCAAAGTTTGCTACTTGAAATACTTGAAAATCAAAATTAAAATAATAAACATTTCATTCATAACTTTGTCGTAAACACGAAAGGAACTTTTTCTCATTTATTCATATAAACATTTTGGTAATTTCGATAAAAGTTTCTTTTAAATGCGACCATAAAGAAAGTAAAAGAAAAAAAAATCGATTTACCTTTTCACTTGCAATTTAGAAATAGATCGCAACTTGTTGAAAATAGGAACATTTGAACACAAATGCTAACTATTTGTCACGGAGATAAAATATACCGAGACAGAACTGTTTGTTTCTTAAAATAAAAACATTCATTGAATTAAAAATCAATAACAAATAATAGTTAATTAATAAAATGTCCTTTTTCAAAACGAATATGCAAATTAATAAACCTTGAGACTGATATCGCATATACGTAAGTAGTATGTAAAATAGATGGTGCGTCTATTGTGTAGAGTTGAATTCACTTGAAATAGGGCGTTTTGACTTTAAACGGGCCCAACGTTCGCATTTACTAATTTATATACTGTTAAGAAAGATACTTAAAATTTAATCACAGAGTAAAATGACAAGTTATGGTCAATTAATCATATGCAATAAGTATTGTATTTCAACACTAACACAAAATAGAATGGTTTTACTGTTAAACAGAAAAGGTGGACTTACCCACGAGGATGAAAAGCTACAGAAATCAATTGACCCATAGTTTCTTTATATTATTTATATTTCTTGTTAGTGTAATTGCAAGAGTTCGGAGTGGATGTAATAAGTTCAGATAACTTCTTTCATTATTAGACAGCAGAGCGTTACCATTATCGATGAAAGGAAGAGTTTATCAGACATGTGGACACAGTGTGATTATGTATGGAAGTGAAACCTGGTTAGTGAGGGTTGAGGACATACGTTGCATGTAAAGAAATTATATGAGAATGATATGATAGATGTGTAATGTGAGACTTAAGGACAGGCTTAGATCTGGTGATCTCAGAGGAAGACTAGATAGTATAGGGAGATGTGTGCAAAACACGAGACTTCGATTGTATAGTCACGTTGAAAGAATGGATAAGAGTTTTTGGGTTAGTAGATGTAGAACAGTTGAGATAGCAGGGTCAGTTGGCAAGGGAAGGTTAAGGAAAACATAAGAGGCAGTGATAAGGATGGACTTTAGGCCAGAGATAGGTTAGTTTGGAAGTCAATTTCTAAATACTATCCAACACATGCCATCATGTAAAATGGACGCTAAACCGATGGTGATGATGATGACGACGACGACGACTCACTTGGAGTTCTTACATCAGTCGTTATTAGTGATTTCTCATTGATAACAAACAGTAGCTTTCACTAGAGGTTGAGTGACAATAAGTTTCCCTAGATATCCCAGTAGTCTCCATTGAATTCCACTACCATTGTAGCTTACTTGGTCTTCTGACGCCAGCATGTACTAGTGATTTATCGCCGATAACATCTAGTGGTTTTCCCTGGAATCTGAATGGCAATAAGCCTCTTCAATACAATATTCCAGTAACCTCCCTTCCCTTTCAGTCACCGCCTGCACGGTGTCATCCCTCTACGTTCTTTCCATCTTTCCAGACCCTCCATGGTACCAACTGATGCTGCTGCCATTGCGTTTTTCTTTGAGGAGGGAAGCAGGTATTATCATTTCTTATTCACTGGGAGTCATTACCAGTAATCGCTCACTGGTAAAAAACAGGTGGTGTTCACTGGAGTCCGGGTGACAACAAGTCTCCCCTGATTTCCAGTACTCTCCGTTTTTTTCGATCATTGTGCAAATCACTTTGCATTCTCGCAACAACCGTTTACCATAGATTTCCAGCTGATAACGGCTGTTGTTTTTTCTAGAATTTGAGTGACAAGCAACCTCCTCAGGATACAATACTTTCCGTAGCAGATCTGGATGGTGCTTTCCCTCCTCAGTCATTCCATCCTCCTAGATCCTTCATAAACATTTTTTTGTGGTATCACCCGATGTTGATGCCACTGCATTTGAGGCGGGGGGGGGGGCAGATTAGGATATTTTCTTTACATATCTACCCTGGCAGTTTCAGTTCTCTTGGTTTCGTGCAATGTTCTTTCGGTATTTATAGTTGTATTTACACAGCTTTATTCGATCACAACTAATTTGCAGTTGATCGGTGTCACCTGCTTATTATTATTATTACTAGCAAATATATTTGTTTCCTCCGGTCACATACTTTTGCTAACTCTGGAGGATAGTATCATGATGAACGAACATATAATACACTGGTCCGCCCCACTCAAAGGAGGAGGTGATGTCTGGGAGGATGATGTCATGACAAACGAACATATACTATGCTACCCCTCCTCCAAATGAGGAGGTAATGTCTGGGAGGATGGTCTCATGAAAACAGAACATATACTACATTCCCCCCCCCCCCCCCCAAAAAAAAAGAAGAAGTAATACCGGGGAGGATACTCTCATGGCAACAGAACAGATGCTACACTATCCTCCAAAGGAAGAAGTAATATCTTGGAGTATGGTCTCATGAAAACAGAACCTATACTACATTATCCCTCACCCCAAGCGAGAGGAATTGCCGGGAAGGATGGTCTCATGACAACAGAACAGATACTACACTACCCCTTCAATAAAAAAAGAAAATATTGAAATTACTATAATAGATGCTATTTTCAGATATATATTACACTGAACATAGTATATAGGAGTAATTCCCTCCTGTATTATTTCAGACGATGCTATACTACCCCCTCCCCCATACTATTTGATACTAAGTACAATAGTCTTAAATAGAATAGTTTCGGCCTTAGACAGACCGATACATAATCTCCATTATTAATAGATTTATTTTTTAAATAAAATCATGTTTATATATATCACCGCAAAAGTTAATAGTTTTTTTACAAGTATTACGCTCAAACAAAGAAAATAATTAAAAAGCGAAAATGCTGCATTTAAATTTTTGTTAGAAAAAAAATAATAATATTAATGAATATTCCAGCCGTCAGATTGTATGTTTGTGTTGTTATGGTATATGTTAATTATATTGTAACATGCTGATCAGAGTTAATTAATAAAAGAAAATTATCATTGAATAAAGAAGGTATTTTCTCTTATGTTATTTTTTTTTCTTTCTTTATGTTGAAATATTCTTATTATGAAAGATTTAACAAAAACCAGAGTCGGTTTTAATTAAGCAAATTACAACTTGTTTCCTGTTGTTTGAAATTCAAGCGGAACGGGGAAAATGCTGCTCGGCAATTGTGTTGATTTGCAGAAAGATAATTAAACTTGTTCGAATTTTTATTTTGAGTTTGATAAAAAGAAAAGAATAATTAGATTTTAAAAACAAAACAAAAAAAGACATTCAGCGCATTTTTTTCTGTTATTTATCTTTACAAGTTTTTCATGACATAAAATTAATTTCATTTAAATCCTTGTAAATAATTTGACTGCAATTTTAATTTCTGCCTTAATTTTCCGGTCAGTTTCCTAAGAGCATTTGTTCGGTTCTATTTTTTTTTTAAATTATTTTTTCATTGCTGACATTTAGAAAAATCCTAATTTTCATCTTCTTTCTCTTTCCATAAAAATCTCTTTGTTCTCGTCTTCCCTAGGGCAATATTAAATGCGCATGCAACCGAAGCTCATATTTTAAAACAATAGATATCATGAGAAAACATTAATTCTCAATGAACAACTTATTCAATGACCTTGTCAGATCTGAGAGAACAGCAGCTCCTGCATCTGTTATAACTTTCACACAAGCTGGAATAATCAGTTTTTAATTCTGAACTGAAATTGTTAAATTAAAGAACTTATTTAAAGGTAATCAATATTTCAGACAAGAAAACGTGATGGATTTCATGGATTTCAAATTTTGAATCATTGATTTTTGGTTGTGTTTTGAGGTTTAAATACGTGTAAATATAAAGAACAAAAACACAATTCAGTCGTGAGACTGCAAACCTCTGCTAGATAACATAAGTTGAAATTCCATCAAAATGTCAAACTTGACCGAACTTTTCAAGGTCATGGTCATATATGATGCGGGGGTGGGGGACTTTATCGGGTAGAATATGGGCCAAGTGGCGAGACTCTACAATAAATAGAATCAAAGTTATTACCAAAAGTGTGACCTTTTAACGTTTTCTGTGGTTGTGACATTGACCTTTGACCTAGATATCTCAAATTAATTCAGTTCTAAGTTAGACCGTGAAAGATATTTTAACCAAGTACGCTAGGCTATACACAAGACGCTAGGCTATACACAAACAAACGTAGTGACAGATTTGAACGAATACATGACCTCCTTGGCAGAGGTAATTAGATTAATACCCTCCCCAGGACGGGTATAAGCAATATGTATAGAATTAGTTTTTAATTGTAATTTTTTGGAGGGGGGGGGGTATGGTGCAGTTTCAGGAGCACACCACCTAAATGATAAAGTTTATAAAACAAAATCATGTGCCCACATTACTCACCGTGTTGCTTAGAATAGGTCTCCCATCATTCATAATAAGTTAATTAGTTTAGTAGTTTACCCTGAACATACTTATTATTGACGCTCAAAATTTCATATAGAGTAATTCTTTCCTCTCATAAATGTTGTGTATGTATGGAAGTGAAACCTGGTCAATGAGGGTTGAGTACATGCGTTGCATGGAAATAAATGGTATGAGAATGATACGATGGATGTGTAATGTGAGTCTTAAAACAGGCATGGTTCTGATGACCTCAGAGGAAGATTAAATCTGGACAGTATAGGGAGATGTATGCAAAACAAGAGATTTCGATTGTATGGTCACGTTGAAAGAATGGATGAGAGTGTTTGCATTAGTGGATGTAGAACAGGTTTAGTTCACAGGAGAAAGCCAAGGAAAACGTGAGGAAATGATAAAAATGGACTTGAGAGAAAGAGGGATAAATAAAGAAGTGCCAGAGATAAGTGAGTTTGGAAGTCAATTTCTAAAAGCTATCCAACATATGCTTGCATGTAAAACACGTCAAACCGATGATGATGATGATGATGATGATGATGATGATGATGATGATGATGATGATGATGATGATGATGATGATCAACATCATAATTATCATCATCATCATCATCATCATCATCGACTAGTTTATTTTAAGAGATCTTTTTTAGGGGAGGGGTGTGAGTTTAAGGTTGCAGACCCCTAAATTGTAATGTTTAGGAAAAAAAATATGCCCACATTACGCACCGTGTTGCCGAGAATATATATTCCATCATTCGTAATGATCGACAGTTCATTACTTTAGGAGTTAATTCTGTACATGGAAATATATAAACATATACACGTACTTAACTTTATATACTTTATATATTATGTATAGAGATGATGATGATGTATCTTAATACATCATCATCTCTATAATGTAAGGTAAGAAGAGATTTAGGAGACAAACAATTACTTTATTTTGGCAAGTGGACTTTATAAAATATATATATATATATATATATATATATATATATATATATATATACAGAGAGAGAGAGAGAGGGGGGGGGAATAAATGACTGCTAATGATGGGGCAAGTTTTGTCCTGATGCAGACGGTGTGAAAATGTTAAAGGTACATTTAATCTAGATGGAATAAAATAAGTGATATTTGATGCTTGATTATTTTATCTGAGAACTTTTTAAGAGTTAACAAAACAAAATATCATGTCCGCCATTTTGTTTCTTTTCTTTCTCTCTGCTGCTTTATAATCTTATCATTAATAGTCAATCACTCATTGATTTAAGAATAGATTTCACACCTTCATATGAAGAAAAATAAAAGCTTTGACTTATATTTAACAAAGAAAAACAATTAACCAACAACACAATCCATCCTCCACCCTTTAATAAAAAGCAATGTATATATATATATATATATATATATATATATATATATATATATATATATATGTAGAAGGATGAAAAGGAATTAGAAAAGCAAAAGTCAAATCTTTTTTCAATTCAGTTGCTCATAGCAAGGTATATTCCGCAAAAAGGAAAAATTTAACTTGAATAAATTGCCTTTTTGCGGAATATACCTCGCTCTGAGCAACTGAATTGAAAAAAGATTTGACTTTTGCTTTTTTAATTCCTTTTCATCCTTCTACATATCTATCTGCTCTATCCTGGATATTAAGCTGTATACTTTTCACAATAGGTTTTACCTTTCCTAAAAGTTCGTTTTTAGTTCACCACTTTATATATATATATATATATATATATATATATATATTAATTAATTAATTAATTAAGTTCAAATATATTGATAACATGAACTTAAAACCAATACAAAGTAGAGCTTTTATAAATAAAATTATATAAACATAAGAAACAGTCTACACGGATCAACCAGCGTTTCGACCTTAATACGTTTACAGTCACGTCGAGATGTGTTGACGTCAAAATGCTGGTGTATCCACATAGACTGTTTCTAATGCTTATATATATATATATATATATATATATATAACATTTAAATTGGCTTACACAAATGCAATTACGGTACAGCATCAGAGCCGAGAAATAATAATCAATATAAATTCGTACAATGGGTATAAAAGAAATCAGAAACAAACAGTTATGTTTCTTTGCACGAATTTATTTTTATTATTATTTCGCTGCTCTGACGAAGCGTTAGATCGATTAAATGTAATTGTATTTCTGTAAGCCGGTTTAAATGTTTATATAATAAACATAATATTGAGCATTTTTGAAAAAATATTAGTTTTAAGTTCATTTTATAAATACATTTCAACTTGTTTGATTAATTATATATATATATATGTCCCATCATACAAGAGTTATCGAATACAAAACTGCCCGATGAATAAGAGAAGGGAGAATCAAATATCAAGTCAGATACCCTCTCCCCCACCTTCACTCTATTTCCATGGGACGTTTTCTTTCTTTTTATTCTTTCTCTTTTCTATACCGATTTATACGTTTTTTTCTTCTTTTTATACTCCTTTATTATCTTCGGCAAACGTCTTTGATATTAAAAAGTTCTGCATCATTTTTTAATGTCTATTGGGAGTTAGGGGGGGGGGGCGGTTAGACATTAAAACATGATGCAGGACTTTTTATATCAAAGATGTTTGCCGAAGATTATAAAGAAGATATAAAAAGAAAAAACGTATAAATCGGTGTGTATGTGTCTATATATTAAGCTCTACTCACGTATTAAGCACTGTTGAAATAAAGACTGAAAACATATATATGCAATATATTATACGAGTATACACCCTCCATCAAAAATTACTGAAAATATTATGCTTCACCAATGTTCGAACTAATATTCATATAAAATATTTTTTCTTTTATTAAACTTTCCAGTTTGAGACGTTTTCTTTCTTATTACTTTCGTTTAACTTCACTGTTTGAAACGATTGATTTACTTATCCTCCCACTAACCCTACCCGGTGATTTCCACTCGGACTTAGGGTTAGTGGTAGGATAAGTATTTTTTTTTACTATGTTTTCAGCATGAAGTTATGCGATCTTAAGCAACCACTTTTAAAAATTGACGGCCATTTTTGTTTCATGTGTCAGTAAATCAACTTAACGTAAACAAATTCAGAGATAATAAATCTTATAATCAGTTTCCACACTTTAAAAGTATACGGTCGGTAGAGATGTTAATTATACTGCATTGCCTATAAATTATTTGTTATTTTTATTTTTTGTTTACGATTTCTCGACTGTTAACCATTTTGCATTTTTACCATGATTTGAATTGTTTGTAAACAGTTACAGAATATATTTTAGTGATAACATATGCATAATGTAATGTCCGGATAGATAGAGAATGTTCATAGCCCTGTGGGGATGCTCCAGTCATGAACAACTCATAGATAAGGAAATGGATCCGTATTTTAAATTAAAATGATTGATGTCTCTTTCTTACTGTATGAATATGTTCCATCTACTGTCCGACAGAAAAGCATCCTCAACCCTGGTCCCCGAGAGGAGAACAATATCTATACCTCCCCCCTCCATTGTGAGGGTATATATAACATGATTAATAGAATACAGATCGGTATATTGCTTTTTTATTGCTGTTAGCTTATTAACAAGTTTATCTTTTTTCTCTTTCATTGCATGCCAACTTCTCTTTCATGTTATCTTTCATTCGATCTAAGGACCATTGAAAGACTTGGCATATCTATTGGCATCCCAACTAATCTGACCCTTACATGATGAACTGCTGGTCCTTCAAAGTTTCAGGATATTCTTTATCCATCCTGCAGTTTCTAGACGGCTTGTCAGAAATCAAACTGACTGGTAAACAATGCATGTTCATCAGTTGTATCCTCAAATGTTGGCGATCTGCCGTCAGGTGCTCTCGACAACGTTAAAGCCTGGAGGCAACTTCCTTTCCACAGAAGGTTGAAGTTGAATTATCTCCTTGTCGGACTTTTATTTATTTATCTATTCGACTTAGACTGCAAGATAGACTACATGGCTTCTCCATAGGAAGTTTGCTAGCTGTCTGTAGAAAGCATACCTTTTGGTTTCAGTGGTGGTTTTTATTTACATACGAGCAGGTTTTACCTGCTCGCTATCGCTTCACAGTTTAATTCCCATTCCTTACTTGAAATCATTGAAACGAAACTAATTGATAAGAAAAAAAAGACAAAATTCTCCCCCTCTCTCTTTATCTCTATCCTTCCCCCTCCCTCTCTCGATAAGAAAAGACAGAACTAATCAATAAGAGAAAGAACACAAAATGAATCGAAAAAAAGACAAAGCTAATCGACAAGAAAAAGACAAATCTCTTTTTCTTTCTCTTTCTCTCCTTTCGTTCTGTTTTAATAATAATAATAATAATAATAATAATAATAATAATAATAATAATAATAATAAGAGAATGTTTTGTGTGTCTATTTTAAAAGTGAAAGAAATTATTTCCTTTATTTTTATTATTATCAGATATTATTAAGATTAAGCCTCTCCTTTGCTCATAAAATTTTAACTTGCATATGTGATTATTCTTTCCTTTCTTTTTATTATTATCAGTTATAATTAAGATTAAGCCCCTCCTTTTTTGTTCATAAAATTTAATTTGCATACATGATTATTGAAGCGAGCCAGACACATGTACATTCACTTTTATTATATAGATGTCTCTGTTACACCATTGAAAAAGTTTCCTTCGCCCTTTTAAAAAGAACCTTTCTACTCTGTATTCATAGAATAAGGTTTTCAAAACCGAAGCTGATGGGTTCGTTTGCATAATAGTCTAATAGGAGACAGAGATACAAACCAAAATGTAAATAATATGTACCATGTCCTATTTTGCTGTTTCATCAGAGCTTATGGGAGGTGGCCCTAGTGAAGTGGATAACGTTGCAGACTGACGCCCTGGGTGCGCAGAGTTCGAATTCAGTCGGTTCTATAGCACCACTTTCACTTATGGATGTTAGCAAACTTCACCTGGTCCCTCCTGTAAATACTTGATTCTAGAAAGAATCAAGGGAACCAGTGCCAACAACAGAATCAAGCCAGTCAATAAAGTCGTACCTTGCTGATCAGTACAAATTTACTTTCATTAGAGCTCACATGCTTTGGTTTGTCCGTTTAATCGCAAAATAACACTTTTTTCACAATATCTATTGTAAACAATTCATTGTATACTAGTAATTGAATTCAAGTTGTTATTTTACCCATAGCTGAGGGGAAATTATAGATTCATACTTTTCCCCAAAAAAATACATTCTGAAAAAAAGCAATTACATTTTCATTCAAAACGAGACTCCTCGCGAAATATTGACAAAAAACGAAAATAGCAGCCATGTGACGTGTATACGATTATGTCCGCCCACCAAAATCATCCTAAATGTTTGAAAGTCATTTTTGGCACCCAAAAGCAAATTCACTGTTTAATCGGATCGCCCAGCATAAACGGATCAGAATTTCAACATTCTCAACATAGAGAGACAAGGCAGTTGAGTCAGAACCAAGACAGTCTGCTAAAATGATATTACTCTCAGCTTCTCTGCCCTTCGGTGGAAGGGAAAATGAATGACTATTATCAACTCACTGACACATCCTATCACACGTATACACACATTGACAAAGGCAGCACACACAGAATGCCTATTGAAGTGACTCACACATGCTCTCACATTGTCACACGCATATACACACTGACAGAAAACAAACATACAGGCACATACACTTCTAACACTCGTAACTTTGCTCACTCTGAACATTGAACGTTTCTAAAGAATATAAAATAACTTAATCAATTGTAAATTTATACATATATAAATATATTCTGTTAGTTAAGAATCTTTCTTCATCTATTCAACATTCATGTTTTTTGCCAATGTTTCATCACAATAGATCCAGTTTGATTTGAACTCAATATAACTGATTTCATACTTTGTAAAAGTATTTATTAGTGAAATAATTTTGTGTAATTTATCAATATTATCTGACACCATCAGTTTACATGATAGAAAAAGAAACACCTAGATCAGACAGCAAACTGGAGTAAATGACATCATCACCTCCATACAAACGGCGAAACATAGATGGGCAGGACACCTTTCGAGATGGCTTCCTGACCAAAAATGCACTAAACATTTATGTTATTGTTTTTCTTTTCATTAATTTTGCAAAAGTCAATCATGTTCTGCAAAGCCAAAAACAAAAATAAAAATAACAATTTTCCCCTACTAAATACTTAAACATATAAAGAACTTGAAGCATTAAAACTTTTACCAAAATGACCACATTCGGCATTAAATAACCTGAAAAGGGTTGATATGCCGCAAAATAACCAAACCAAACATAAACATTTAAAAAAATGATATTAAAATACATAAACATTAAAAATGAATGTTTCGGCATTAAATGACCCATAAGAGGTTGATATGCCGTAAAAAAAACCAAACCAAATCAAACTAACCACCTTTCGAGATGTACAGACAACAGGTGGGCATATAGAGCAACAGAATATAACCCGGTGCAATAGAAAGGACCTAGAGGAAGGCCAAAAACCTGGTGGAGAGACGACCTCGATATCCAACTAGGTTCTACTTGGTCATGCCTGGTCAGGGATAAAACAAGGTGGAAAGAAACAAGGGAGGAGTTCCTGCTCCTAGAGTGATAAAAAAACGCTAATGATGATGATGATGATGATAATGATGATGATACCCATCCTCAATACCAAAATTATAATTAAAACGTTTTAATCACTAATGAATTCTTGTTCATCAGCTCTCAAGTGACTCTTAATTCCAGCCACTTACTTACATTATTTGAGGAAAATATGAAAAAATACGTTTGAATTTTGTAAATGTGATCCACCTGTGGAATACCATTTTTATGAATTCTCATTTTTAATTCAGGACTTGATTTGCACACTTTACCATAAACAACACATATATTTAAATGAAGTAATGAAAGATAAGTTTCTAAGTTATGTGATATGACATGGTTAACATGTCCAGGTTTTGATAACATGGTAGAATTTACATTTTCAATTCTCAAAACCACCTGGTAGATTCACAAATAAATTACCCTGATGTAAAGCACACTCGAGTTCTACATGTTGCATTTTCCTCTTTTCAGTCTCAAGAGAAAGAGAGAGGGAGGGTGCATTCTTGTGTATTCTGATAAGTAAAATATCTCCAAAACCTGAATATCCATTTTGCTGCCGAATTTTGTAAATTTTGACTTTGAACTTCATAATGACTTCATAATGAAATCAACACACCAAAAATATTGCACACATTTTTATGTCAACTATGATTTTTTTTAAATCAGAATAAATCTAAATTAATGCGAGTGAATTTAAAATAATTGTGATACAAATGCATGCAACATTTTCATGTATATAAAATCATCCATCGAGATGAAGTATCACAAGCAATTCGTGCCTTGATGTATAGGTGAAGTGTGCATGGGTACATTTAACTTGACTTATTTGAGAGAGCTTCGTCATATGCTTGAAAACAAAATTCCACCATTATCACCGTCTTGGGTCAGTCTTTCATCTGTCAAGAGCGGAATACCAGTCTTAACTCTTATCTAGTCAGCCCATCTCTTTGGTAGTCGTACTTTTGATCTTTTTTCATTGAAATATTCTTGATGTGATTTTTTTTAAATAGCTGGAATTTGGTCGCCAGGAAACATGCCTAAACCACGTTAATCTATTTTTTCCAATAACGTTACTGCATAACATAATAGGAGCCGTGTTTGAGTAGAAAAGTTTAGAGGTCAAGAGGTTAGAGAGTGACACCAGATGGAAGTTGCAAACCACATTATTTCCGGGCTAAGCTCTCTCTCTCTCTCTCTTTCTCTTAGTCGGCGAGATCACCTGTTTTAATGGATGACGTCATTCACTCTACATAACGACAAACAAAGAAACAAGCAAGAAAAATTCAGTTTTAGTAGTATATAAACTAGATAGGTTAAGTTGGAAAATACAGTTATCTTGCTTACATTATAAACAATACTAATATTTCGAGTCAGCTGCTGCTGATGCTTGCATATATACTGAATGAATTACCTCCCTTAGTGTTAGACAAAAGGGAATGACTATGCATTTTAATATATTATAGACTATTAGAATAAAAGTGTAGTATCTGTTCTGATACTACACTTCATCTGTACTGTACTCGGTCAGCGAAGGAGAAAGCTTTCTCGGTTGAGGCAATTTTTATATTTGTCCAGAGTGCCACTTTTTGGAGAGTTGCTTTTTTCCCAACATTAAAAACAAACCTTGTATCTAACTCGTAAGGAAGCAAATAAATAGGAACTGCTATATTTTTTTCTTCCTTTCTAGGGAATATTTATGTCATGTTAACTAATATTCCCACTACAGAGTAGTTGATGTGCCGTAAATAGTTGATTTATTCACAATCCTGATAATTATTTTCTCCGAAAGCCAATACAGTAAAAAGGTATGTAAGTTCTTAAATTAAATAGTTTTGCTTCTTAACATCCTATTCTCTTCTCTTTGACATTTCAACTGACCAATGAACACACCTTCCTCATCATAAAGAAAATCTATTACACTTTACCTTAGGAATTTTATAGAAGTTTCTGCAGATCTATATAAGCAATTGGTTCCTGCTGTTACAAGTTATTAGCATGCTGTGCAGCAACATTACACAGCTGTCTGATGCAGACTCACTCCAGTGAAACATGACAGATAATGTCGCATTTTTTTTCTTTGCATGGCACATATTCATAAAAGCATTGCATTGGTAACACTTTAAGATTTAACCCATCGCAGTCAAGAGATGTGACGCTTACAATAAAAATCATTTGCTCCTTTTTCTGTTAACAATTTCAGAACAGCTTTAAGTAGATATGGGAAAAATGTATGTCTTGCAACACAAACAGATACAGCGAATTAAAAAGAAAAGTAATTTTCTTTTTGTGCAAAAGGAGAATGCCTGAACATAAACAATGATAGTGTGTTCTTAAAATTCAACCATTTGTTAGTAATGAAAATATTATTTCAAATTATATATATATATATATATATATATATATATATATATATATATATAGAGAGAGAGAGAGAGAGAGAGAGGAGAAGATAGGGAATGATGTTTATTAAGAAATAAATATGCATTTACTTGAAAATCATCATCATCTTGAGTTTAACGTCCGTTTTAGATGCTGAAATGTGTTGGATGGCTTTTAGAAATTTACTTCTAAACTAACCTATCTCTGGCCTAGGTCTTTATTTATCCCTCTTTATCTCAAGTCCATTCTTATCACTTCCTCCTATGTTTTTATTGACCTTCTCCTGTCAACTGATCCTGCTACCTCAACTGTTCTACATCTACTAACCCAAGAACTGTCATCCATTCTTTCAACATGACCATACCAACAAAGTCTCCTGTTCTGCACACATCTCCTTATACTGTACAGATTTAATCTTCCTCCGAGGTCATCAGATCTAAGCCTGTCTTTAAGACTCACATTACACATCCATTGTATCATTCTTATATCTCCATACAACGCATGTCCTCAACCATCACTGACCAGGTTTCACTTTCATACATCATCACACTACTATACACATGCCTGATAGACTTTTCTCTTGGTCGACAGTGGTAACTCTCTGCTAGTTAGTAATTAACTTTATTTTTATGATAATATAACAAATACTGACCCAACGAATCACAGGAATCTAATTGATTTTAAATTTGTACATGAAATACATCTTGAAAAATGTGTGCAAAAATATAAATACACCAAAATACTTCATCTGAAAGGTTTTAGATGCGTCGAAACATTTCTATACAGGACTCTGTCATCAGGTGGTCTGCCAAGAACACATAAATTTGAAATAGCATTTTCATTGGTCTGTGTGATTAAGGTTGCATAAGTTTGATAACATATACAATAATTTTAGCATGAAATATTTTTGTTCAGTCTATATATAAAATATTTTATTCATATTGTTCATTCATATTGTAAGAAATAAAACTAAACCACATTTTTTTAATCAAACATTAATTATATTTTTCAGAATTATTTTTATCTAACATATAAATTTATCTTGTCGGATTTTTTTCAACTTTAACCCAAATAGCAATACATCTTACTGATCGGTATTTAATTCTGACTAGTTGCCAATTTTTTCTTTCTGCTGTTGTATCATGTTATTTGAGCGAAAAAAGTACTTTGTTTCGGTTTCTTTAGGAAATGATTTATTCCAGTCTGGGGTATTTATAAAATAAGCATATTCTTCACTAATGCCCTAGAAAGAAAATTTAGCTTATGTCATTAATAAAAAATAACATTTCACAATTTTCCAATTTATTTTCGCTATCAGATAAATTACATTTCTTTTTACATAAATATGAGCATATTCATTTCTTAAAATTACTTGATTTTCGTACTGGTAGGTAAACATTTTTCATTTATAACTACTATTTAAAGTGTTGTGTTAATTTAATGCTGTCAGCTATCGTGACTGCAAATGACAGCATGCTCAGTAAGTAATTTTTCAGCTTTATATTAAAACGACTTTATTACATATAAGCTAGTATTAATTAGTGATAAGTTCTAGGAAGAAAAACAAATAAGTTTTAGTTTTAAAAATTCTTCTTTAAAACTTTTTAAGATGACAAATATTAATGTTTGGCTTCTTATAATTCAGAGAGATATAAAAAAAAAATACGAGATTGCTTTTCCTCGATTCTAAGTGACTTACATTTAATACGCTTATTTTTTTTATTTACTATTAATCGGATATTTACTTGAATCAAAAAAGCTCCAGTATGAAATAAAACGCTATTTTAAAAACATATTAAAAATCATAATTAAGAAATTAAATACCCCAAAATGCATTTCGGTTTCTTCATTAACAAATCAGTTGTTTAAATATTTTGTTAATAGTTTTAGAAAAAATGATTTACTGCGTGCTCTTTTGACATTTTAACAGATTTTTCAACATTTTAAACTGTCGAATAGAAAGTTATGTCTGGCTTTAAATTTCTTAGCAAATCATGTATTAAAATATTGAAAGTTTGGGAAGCTATTTTCAAATAATAATTGTATTATTGTAATATCACCATAAGAAGATTAGTTATAGTTTGATAACAATTCGCTTCAATTAATAATTTAATTACCAATCTATACCATAATAATTACGTTTACGTTTTTAAATTCTATTTAAAAAATAAAACCATCATCCTACTAAAAATATAAAAAATATCACTTCATTTAAAAAGAAAGCATAGTTTAAATTTTAACCATTCATTTAGATAAACAGATAAGAGAAGATACTAAGCTACGATTGAATTCAACCAAATAAATCAAGGGAGGCGCGAGAGCGCTCTATCCCTTAATAGACTTCAAAAACGGCCTATGCTGGAAATCTCATTTCCTGGATCAATCATAACTCAAAAACCAATAAACCAAATTAGTTAAAACTTTGCACAAAATTGTTATTTGATAGGTGTAGAATTTCAGCATCATTAGTCAAGGCAACCCAGAGATCCAGAAAGGTCAGGCATGATTTTGTGTTATCCGTGTGTACGTACGTATGTGCCACCCTGTATCTCATCAACTATTTGATGGATTCAGCTGATTTTTGGCAGAGATAGAGGTTCTATGGTGTAGTTGATGGCATTTAAATTTCAGTTTACCATATACCTTAGTTTTCCAGAAAATTCCAAAAAACCTTAAAAATGACCATTGTATTGAGCCCACGCACACACAGACACACTGACACCAACGCACACACAGACAACAACGCACACACAGACACAATGATACTTAGTATTAATAATATGAAATAAGTATTTTCATATCATATTTTATAGTGTTTTTGTTTTTTTACACGGAATGAAAAGATCTTTTACAACAAAATCATATAATTGAAACATATCCCTTATAGAAAGAAGAGTGTATTTGCGATAATTAACTCAAGTTGATTTTTCATATTTATTTTTAATACAGAAACATTACGGTTAATTCCTATTTCAGTCACCGAAATTACTTAGAGTGAAATGAGTTTCGGCTTAGTTTATTAATTAAAATTATTTCTTTCAATTCCTTTTAATGGGATTTTAAGAGTTCGGTTTATATTACGGTACAATAAATAAAATACAGCACAAAAAATTAAAATTTAAAAACACCCCCGGGCAATGTCGGATATGTACAGCTAATAGAAAGAATAAAGTGAGAAAAAGTACCATTTGTAACCTTATTAAAAAAAGTTTGTTTTTTTCAACTACCCATGGTAAAATAAGTTCTGACTGTTCATTCTGCTAAACAGTATTTCTCTGAAGAGACACTAATCTACGATTGAACTACCCCCCCCCCCCCCCAAAAAAAAAAAATGATACTTAATATTAATAATATAAAATAAGTATTTTATATTAAGTTTTCGGTGCTTCTATATTATTGGGTCAGATTTAATTTCATCTCTAATTTAGAAGAGTCTTTTGAAATGGGAGATAATTCAAACTGTTTTTTGTTGTTGATGCTGTAACCATAACCCATAAGGAAAATCCAGAGAATTAGTATGAAAATAATTTTTGAAAAGGTACTTATGCAGTTTACGGATCAGACTGAAATAATAACGTTATAATTTAGAAAGCCATTCTTAACATGAGGAGGTGGGGGTTGATTAACTATTCTTTTTATTAAATCGTTAGGTGAAAGTACAGAATAGTTAATCAACCCCCACCTCCCCATGTTAAGAATGGCTTTCTAAATTATGATGTTATGATTTCAGTCCGGTCCGTAAACTGCATAAGTACACTTTTTAAAATTTACTTTCTTACTAATTCTCTGGATTTCCCTCATGAGTTATGGTTACAACAAAACAAAAACAGTTTGAATTACCTCCCCTTTCAACTGACTCTCCTAAAATGAAAATGAAAATTTCATCTGCCCCAGAAACACCATATTTCCTTTTGTTTTTGTTTATTGTTACATCGAATGAATAGATCTCCTTTTAAAAGAAAATAAATTTTATAAGCGGTGAATCTTAAAACAGAACTCCTATAAAAAGATTGTATTTGCCATACAAATAAGTAACTGGAAGTGACGGTGAGATAATAATATTTCCATTGTTTTTATTACTTTTAATACATTTAATACAATTAAGAGACAAACGAACCGGAAGTGTAAAATCGTTTATAAACAGGCAGTAAGCAATAAACTTACTCCTCCCCAAAGAGGGGATGCAAAGCCTGAGAGGGTGGACCTCCTAGAACTGCACAGGACCGTCCTATAGACCGGCGTAAATTAAGCCCCGAAGGCCAAGACGATACCAGTTTATGGAGTGCAGTATCCATCGGAACAGATACTACATTTTGATCTTGGCCAAAAGGCCGAGAAAGACGATCGAACCTGTCTCTATTTATCTTCCTCCCACAAGGTAAGATGTGACACAAGGTCGGGAAAGTGGGAAAAAAACAGCGCTCGAGAATTTAACAAGCTATATCTACCTGGTGTTGCCCGAGATGCTATCGCTTTTTTTTCTTATTTTAATTTAATACGCTGTTTCAAATACCGTTTTCCCCTCTGTTTTTTCGGGGAGGGGGGGGGCTATTTTTGAATGGCAGATTAACACTAACTGCAACTATATTAATCCCGGGAAACGCTGGGTCGGGTCAGCTAGTCTGTTGTATTTTAAAGTTTTCTGATAGACAAAGTCAATAAACATTTACTTTATTCACTCATACTATTATCCATATTATTTATATCTTTTCTTCTTTTATTTTATAGAATTATCTGTTTGGGATGAAATTGACTTTATCTCTTTGGCTGTAAAGATTTAACTACTTAATCATCAAAAGAAAGTTTATATCTCCAGGATTAGTGTAGTGTACTCTATGTTTGCTAAGTATAAAATCAATTGCTGCTTCATGAAACTACTTTTCAGCTGAGTTTTAAAATTAGTTTTCCTCTTTTTAAAGCCAGAGAATTGGCAAGCCTCTTTTATTAATTGTAGAGAATTTAACGATTGACCTTGTGGCCACTCGTCCATACATTCATCCCACAGTTATCACCACAAATACAATGAGGAATGTTCAATCAATTATTTATCACTTTGATAATACAGATTTTCACGTCGCAGTTTTCTTTTTCATATAGGATATGAGTGATATAATGGATACCAATGCAGACTATGGAATCAGTTGTTGAGTGCAAATCTAGTGTTATCTATTGCATTCACTCTCACCCTAATACTATTGGGAAAGGTATAAACACCGCTCCCAGCTATGGGTAAAATAGCAATATCTATTACTAATGAAGATTTGGTGTATGTCTGTCTGAATCCGAAACTATACTATTACTAACTTTTAATGCTCAATACAGTTTACTCTTTCAGACTAATGTACTATCTGTCAATGCTCAATTCAGAGGGGAGTAGTGTAGTATATGTTCTGTTATCATGAAACCATCCTCACAGACATTACCTCCTCTTTTTGGAGGGAGGTAGTGTATTACCTCCTCCTTTGGTGGTAATGTAGCATATGTTCGTTCGTCATGATACCATCCTCTCAGGCCAGGCATTACCTCCTCCTTTCTTTTTTGGGGGGTGGGGGTAGTTTAGTATCTTTTCTGTTGTCATGAAACTGTCCTATCAGGCATTACCTCCTCCTTGGGGGTAGAGTTGTATATGTTCGTTTGTCATCATACTATGCTCTCAAGCCTTTCCATCCTCCTTTTTGGGGAGGGGTAGTGTAGTATCTGTTCTTTTGCCATGAGACTATCCTCTCAGGCATTACCTCCTTCTTTGGGGCTGGTAGTGTAGTATATGTTACTATATATATACTAGCAAAAATATGCGACCAAAGGGAACATATTTTTGCAAATGTGTTTAATGAATTGTTAACTTTGATAATTTATAATACATATTGTTTTTGCCTTAAATAACCCCCAAACCAAATCAAACTTCTTCTTCTTCACTAACAAGTTTCCTTCTTGATGTCACCTTGTCGGTAGTGGAAGTTGAAAAGTGATTGCTGAATGCTAAAACTATCTATAAGCTGTTCCACTGTTTTAGTGAAGCTTAAAACTTTTGCTTGTTTCGAAGAATAAAATTTATGTAATGAGTATGCTCGTCTGGTCCTAATTTTCTCAGTAATAAACGCGTCTTTTAAGCAGCATCCATCTGGGAAAATTTGGTTTAGAAAATGCCTTTCCAACATTAAAATCTATGCAGTAAAAGTAATTCCTCAAGGTTCGTCATAGACAAATTCTTTAATGTTTCTAGATAAGCTTTCTGAAAAATCATTTGTTATTTTGGTGTAATCAACACCTTATGTTTACATTGCTGTGAATAGTTTTGACTTAAAGCAGTTAAAATCCTTATTTGTGATTCCTCAAATAACTTTTTATTGATTTGTTAAAATCGTTTCTAATAAGTCTTGCGAAATCGCCATACCATCTTTTATGTTTTTTTTTTTTAAATAAATCTCTGTTTTATTTTTGTATTTTGTTTTTCAATTTTCGTCCAGTTGAAAAGAGTAGGTTGTTTATCTCATCCTCGTCACCAGTGATGTTACCTTGCCAGTAACTGAAGTGGTATATTGTGGCATGAATAAAAAAAATTAATTGAATAAAAACTTTTCTGTATAGATCAACAATAATATTTATTATATATTTACAAATAAATAGAATTACTTTTATAATGAGGACATATTAATTGAAACCGCTGTGCGACACATATCCATAAAATCTCGGCCCTCTGAATGATGCAAGGGACATAACTCCTCTCCAAATCTCTTTGAGGTAAAGGAGATAGCTTTTGGGTTAAAAGTTATTTCCATTTTAAAATACAAAATGTTTTCATATTTATTTCTAGATTAATTAAACTTATATTTACATTTTTATAAAGTGATTATTTTTGTCTTGTCTGTTTACGTAAGGATGCCATGATTTCAAAATGGTAAATGCTAAAAACTCTGTTAAAAACTTCTTAAAAAATATGAATATACTTCAATTTTGTTTTGAAATTTTTGAGATGAGGATTGATGATTTAATTATTTAGATCGGATGAACACGTGGCACAACGGATAAAGTTTTAAAGTGATAATCAGTTCTAAGTGACATTTTTTTTTTAGGTTGAAAGTTCAGTCATCACTACAGACGATACTAGCTAAGACTATGAATAAAAAAAATTACTTCAGAGTTCAACCCCGTATTGGCTGATGGAATGATAACAATCTACAGCGATAAAATAAAGTGTTCAGTTTGAAATTTCATATAGATTTCCGAGTTCGACATAAAGATTTGCAAGTTTGACAAGACACATGAAGAAAGTCGAAGATTACATCTGCCAAAACATTGTGAGAATAACATCCAAAATGAGAATAGTGGTCCGAATAATCCAAATAATTTTGGTCCAATATATTATAGAATTTAAAAACGACATTATATAATTTTAATTGGATTGGGACTCGCTTTCGATATGTTATCTTGTGTATTAAATAAAGGATTCAGTTCGAAATTCTGTATAGATTCCGGAGTTTGACAAGACGCACCTGAAGAAGTTCAGATATTAAATCGACTGAAACATTTGAGAATAACATCCAAGATGATAATAGTAGTCCGAATAATCTAAAAAAAATTGATCTATATATTATAGAATTTGAAAGCGACATTATATAATTTGAATTGGATTTTAATTGAATGCTATATTATATAATTTTTAAGCTTACTTTATAACATTTAGACGATTAATAAATAGATTCTGTGCTATTTTAAACTGATTTCAATTCTAAGTTCTTCATAGACAAAGATAGACTTTTAATCTGCTTCTGAGATCTGCTTAATCACAAATCCTCTCCCTCCATTATTTTCACTATCAAGCTACATCTAGGACTCACTATTTGATATGTTAAAACTTATGAACTATTTGCATTTTGCCTTTTGAAATATTCAAAAGCATACTGTCTTTTATTGGAAGTGCATGGAGGTAGCCATAACCCGACCAACCCACTTCCAGTTAATATGAGAATTCCAAGGACTTCTATTCTAAGTTCTGATACTACTTATAAGATTAAGACATGAAATCACAAGACTTCTTCCTCATAACAAAAAAAAAATCAAAGTATATAGAAAAATAAAAAAGGGGGAAAAATTCATTTAATCATGCGAACGTGATAGAAAGAATATCCGCTGTGGGCAAAAACAGAAAGAAAAAAATCGCCCATAAAACGAAGAAGTACATCTTTGAGAAATGCTCAGTTATTTAACTTCACTCTCACCCTCGCCCCACCACCCTGTCTGCAACTTTCCATTTTTGGTACATTTCATGCACAATTGAAAATCTCAACTGATCTGATTCCTTCAGCAATACAACTCTCTCTCTCTCTCTCTCTCTCTCTCTCTCTCTCTCTCTCTCTCTCTCTCTATTATCTATCCTTCTCCTAATCCCTCTCTCAACTCTCAACCTCTTTCGCTCTCTACCCCCTCATCTATCTCTCTCGTTCTTTACCCCCACCCTCTCTCTCTCCCGCACTAGTAAACTGTGCTATTTTTAAGTCAACTAGTTCTGATGCATCATACCAACATTTGACTTTGTCACGTATAAAAAGACAAATTACTGACATACTATATATATAAATATATATAATACTACTATTTCATGTATCCACATAAAATTTTATAAGGAGATATCCTTTTTTCTGTATCAGTTTTCGGTATTTACTTCAACAGTGCTCGATACGTAAGTAGAGCAAGGTAGTAAGTTATGAAAATATATTTATGGCAATTAAGCTACACAGAGACTCCCGTGTTTCATCCCCGGGAGAATCTTCAGGCTAAAATGCATGGAGTTAGTTTTGCCGGGTGTTTTTATATACACGTCTAGTTAACCAATCAGATTCTTTGTTGTTCTCTTAGCCAATTGTTGGGCTTCTCACGAACAAAGGTGCGGTTAGTTTTTTTTCCTATTTCCTGTTCTATTGTTCTGTTTTCTATACCATGGCCTATATCCTGTTTCTTTGTTGTGTCAATATAATAGGTGAACTTATTTTAACACGGAAAGAATATATGTATATATATATATATATATATATGTATATATTTATATATATTTAAGCGTCCAAATTTTAGCATAATTGTGCCCAGCACAGGGATTATCTTATTTTCGGTTTTTTCTTTCCTTCTTTCTTTTATCTTTTGTTTCTTCTCTGTATTCCCGTCGAAAAAACTCAGGCACGTTTGAAATATTAAATAAGAAATTAAAAAAATTACAAAAGCAACGACATCGTTTTTTGCTGCAAACTTCTTAATAAGTAATTTAATATATATATATATATATATATATATATATATATATATATATATATATATATATATATATATATATATGAGGTGGTAATAGATATTAAATAAAATTTCAGACATAATCAAAAATTTGTTTATGGAAATGTGAATAAGCAAGGTAACATGCTAGTAGAAATAAGGACACAAACACATCATTAAAGTACGACCAAGATATTTCGGTCGACAGATTCAACCATATTCGTTTGGTAAAATGAGCTTCATTCCACTTAACCCGACATTTTATATATTGAAAGAAGAAAAATCCCAGGGAGGAATAAATGATGTATGTAGTATGTTGGGTACGTGAGGAGAGGAGAAGGTAGAGGAGTAAAACAAAGGAAGAATAGGAGACAGGTAGTGGGGAAGATGTAAGCAGGAGGATTGGGGGAGTGGTAAGCAAGGAGGGAGGAGATGAAACATAAGGTGGGTGGAAGAATAAAAATAAATGAAAGCACGTGGAGAAAAAATTGAATGAAATTAAAAACATGTGCTTGACAGAATAAAATAAAATAAATAGGAACACGTGATGGAAAGGAAAATAAGATTAAAATTTAAATAAATAAAATTTTAAATAAATGATCAACGCTCGGTGCTCTATCAACTGAGCTATCGAAACATAAAGTTGAGTGAATCAGTGTTTGTTTTATAAAGGATTTTTCTTATAATTTAATCACACAAAATACATGCTAAAATATTCCTTAATTTTAGGATTGAGTTATGTTTGAAAAAATGCATTTTAATTCTTCTTATTGGCCTCTATTTGTAAGTAATTGAACAAGTCAGTCATCTCTCATTTAGCTGTCTATGTATTTCTCTCGCCCTCTTCACTGCATGTTGATTCAACCACTCTCTAACATTTTAATGTCTCTGTGAACATTTGGAGATAGTGACTCTTTTTTCAATATTAGTTCTTAATTGCTTTATCTTGCCATCTAATTTACATTGTATGTTCGTACACATCGTAAATATATATGTAAAAATGTAGATAGCAAAATAATAAGCCTTTCTACGACCATATTATCCATAAGAAACATTATTTTAAGTTATGCAGAAGAATATCTTAAAAGATATGTCACAGTTTATGAATTTTTGAATGAAATCAAAGTAGAATAAAAGTGGTAGTAGTTGTAACACAATGGATAACACATATTAGAGTATATATATATATATATATATATATATATATATATATATATATATATATATATATATATATATATGCCTGTGTGTGTGATAATATAAAGAAACAATTCTTTCAAAATTCAGATAAATTCTAATATTCAAATCTTTAAATAGTTATTTGAAAATTAGCAATAGAGCTATACCATACGCTGATGTAATGTCTGTTTCAGAGCAAAGAAAAACTTACACGCGTTTCTATGAGAATTCAAAATATACTTGAACAAATTCAAGTAGCTACATGAAAATCTCGTCATCAGAGTTTGTTGCCAAATGTAAACCATATAATATCAAGGCGAAATTTCACACATAAAGACTTCAGAAATGTTCAGGAAACCATCAAGAACACACTGGCAAAATGAGGATGACACATGTCAAAAAAGATTTTAAATCTTTTAAATCTCAGAAAATTTAGAGTCGAAGGTCCAGAAAAATTTACATATATATATATATATATATATATATATATATATATGGGGTAAGGTACACGATAATTCATGAAAATGAAATGCTGTGGTGGACAAAATGTGTGAAAAATTACAAACGGAAAACATGTTAAAGTGCAGGAGAAAAATAAAAACAAGATATTTGACCGGTTTCGTTCTGAAGACGTTCGCCAACACGAACGAAACCGGTCAAATCTCTTGTTTTTTTTTCTCCTGCACTTTAACCTGTTTTCCGTTTTTCACACACACACACACACACACCCACACACACACACATTATATATATATATATATATATATATATATATATATATAAGAAAATGAATGATAAAAATTGAATAATATACAATATTTATTAATTCATTAAATATTCAAACAAGGAATATAAAAACCTTTTCCTTAATCCATGGATTTTCAAAGATACGCTCTCTTCATCAGAGGATAAAAGACAGTAAAAATTTACTTACTCACTCACTATCCAGGTTTATCGTCTATGTCTCCTTTGATAAGAGGTTCAACGTTGTCTGGCTCTCCTAATGCTAAAACTCCAGTGCTCACGATTGTGGGGATTGACTGTTTCCATTCGCCACTGATTACAGTCTTGCCTGATGGTCTCTCTTTCCATGTCTTCCTAGAGCGCCCAGCTTTCTTTTTGTTGTCCAGTTTTAGGTCTCTGCATGTGTTGATATACCCCTTGCTTCTCTCAACATGCCCGAACCAGCGAAGACGGTTTTCCCTTATTGCGAAATCAAGTTTTGGGATAGCCAATTTCTCAAGTAGAGTGTCTAACTTAATGTTCTGGATCTGGTCCGGCTTTACATTGCATATCCATCCAATCGTTCACCTGTCATTTCTCTGGAGTCGAGCAAGTGAGGCCTGGGTGAGGGCCCAACACCCACTGCCATACAACATCATGCTTCTTACGCAGCTATCATAGACCTTACCCCTGGTAATAATTGGGATGACTCAGAATGTTAGGATTGGAAGTTTTCTGAACTTTCCCCAAGCTGTCTTGACTCTGATGGTCGAACTTAGTTTGCAGCCAACTCCAGCACTCAGCATATAACTCCTAGGTAGCAAAAGAAGTCTACCACCTCCAGGGTGTCCTCACTTATTTCAACTTCTGTGTAAAGGCGGCCCTCAATTGGGCGTGCAAGTCCTAGACATCTCTTACATCTGAAGTCTGGATCTGGTGTGAGCCTACCATGCACTCCACTACCTCTTTTGTGCACCCATAGAGTTCAGTCGTTGCACTGTATCGCATTGCTCTTAGCTCCCCTTCTACATACCGTGCATGGGTATTGACCAGAGTCCTTCAAAGACTGGAGTTCTGGGCCAATAACTATCACCTTTGTCTTTCCAGTGTTGACCCTCAGACCTTTTGCTTCCATACCCTTCTTCCATACTTTCAATCTTTCTTCCAGCTCATTCATATGACCATTGGCATACAGTAGTTCCCATGGGCACCCTGTTCGTAACTCATTGGAGAGGGCCTCAAGGACATAATGAACAACAAGGGACTGAGGACTGATCCTTGATGTACTCCAACATTTACACTGTAAATGTCATCTACCTGTACCTTGCTTCTGGCGTTTCTGTACATGCATTATACTAGCCTTATAATTACTGGTTAGCAGGGATTTGAAAATATAAAAATATAAACAATTTCTAAAATATTTTAGCTCTATCTAGTATATTGAGCATTTTCTGATCACAATAGGTTCTAATATTTATTTATTTTATAGCTACCTTATATATATATATATATATATATATATATATATATATATATATATATATATAATCAAGGGAGACGCAAGAGCGCTCTATCCCTTAAAAGACTTACCGAATGGCCTATGCTGGAAATCTCATTTCTTTGATCAATCATAACTCAAAAACCAATAAACCAAATTAGTTAAAACTTTACACAAAATTGTTATTTGATAGGTTCTATAAGTGTGTAGAATTTAAGCATCATTAGTCAAGGCAACCCAGAGATCCAGAAAGTTCAATCATGAAATCATGTTATCTGCGTGTACGTACATACGTACGTATGTGCCACCCTGTATCTCATCAACTATTTGATGGATTCAGTTGATTTTTGGCAGAGATAGAGGTTCTAGGGTCTAGTTGATGGCATTTAAATTTCAGTGTACCATATACCTTAGTTTTCCAAAAAATTCTAAAAAACCTTAAAAATGACCAGTATTCATACACTTTATTCTATATCTTATCGACCATTTGATGGATTCAGCTGATTTTTGGCAAAGATAGAGGCTCTAGTGTCTAGTAAGTAGCATTTTAATTTCAGTTTACCATATACCTTGATTAGTCAAACTACCAACTATATCAGTTATGAGAAAGCATTGTATTGAGGCATAGCCTTTACAAAAGTAGTGATATTCCATGAAAAATGCCAGTATACTGAAATCATATGACCCAAAAAAAACGGGCCCCCGTGTACATTTTATGTGATATCTCCTTTATTTATTCACCGATTGCCCTTATTTTACAGGACATCGCAGAATCAACGACCGTGAGTACACCAAGACCTCAGTGGGAGCTGGGACAAAGAATACACTGTGTTAAATTTTACTACAAGACAGGCTCGTTTAAGAAAACCCAGGACAGTTTCATGCATCAGTTCGAATGTGAAAAGGCTCCATCCAAAAGCAGAATTCAGAACTGGGTGGACCACTTCGAGAAGTATGGGACCGTGGATAACCTCAACACTGCCAGTGAGAACTGTCCAAGCCACTCGGCACGTCCCAAGAAGCGGACAGCCGAGCTGGTCAAAAGTGTGAGTGTCTCTCCAGGAGAGTCCGAAACGCTCTGTGCGTAAGCGAAGTCAGTCCCTCGGTATCTCCCGTGAGACTTGCAGGAGAG
This sequence comes from Sepiola atlantica, assembly GCA_963556195.1. Lineage (NCBI taxonomy): Eukaryota > Metazoa > Mollusca > Cephalopoda > Sepiida > Sepiolidae > Sepiola > Sepiola atlantica. Next base: position 68,022,150 of record OY744515.1, read on the forward strand.
TGCTGGTGAACGATATCAGGGCTTATCCATACAGAATACAGACGCTGCAGACCTTTACAGTCTCAGACAAGAAGCAGAGGAGCGCTATGGCAGTCAAGATGCTCGATAATATCGAGGAGACACCAGGTTTCCTTAACCTCCTTTGGACCTCAGATTAAGCCCACTTCCATCTTGACGGAAAGGTGAACTCCAAGATAAATGTCTTCTGGGGTCCTCCAGACCCAATGAAGTAGCCACCAAGCCCCTGCACTCTCCTAAGTGCACGGTGTGGGCTGCAATCTCGGTCAGAGGCATCATCGGACCAATCTTCATCGAAGAATCTGGCGCAGCAGTGACAGTCACCAAGGAGCAGTATGTGGAGGTCCTCAAAACCTTCAAGAGTGAGCTCCAGACGCTCTACCCGTCGCTCATGAGCAAGTTCTGGTTCCAGCAAGACGGAGCAAGTTCTCACACCTCAAACCTGTTCCGAGATTGGCTGAAAGAGTGATCAGTCTCAAGACTAATTTTGAGTGGCCACCCCATAGCCCGGACCTAAGCCCCCCAGATTTTTTTACTTTTGGGGCTATCTTAAGGACAGAGTGTACGGAGGGAAACTCAGAACCATCACGGAACTCAAGGAAGTCATCAGGAAGGAGATGAAAGCCATTCCAAATTCAGTCTGTAAGAACGTCATGGACAACTTCGTTCTGCGCCTCAAGAAATGCACAGAGCTAAATGGAGGCCATCTAGAACACATGCTGTAGAATGGAGAAAAAAAGGCCAAAGATCCTAGTGTTTTGATGTGATGTTTTGAATATAATAAACTAGTTGTGACCAAAAATTCATTTCATTCGGCCGAAACACTAAGAAACGGGGCCTAATTAGAGTTGTGGCCCGTTTTTTGTGGGGTCACCCTGTAGGGTTAAGATGAAAATTCATATACACTAAATGTACAAAAGCAAGGAAATTCCCAAATTTTTACACTTTTATTGTCATTAAGGGTATGCGAGCACAACAGGGCTATGTATTTTACTGGTAGGAATTTTTCTTCGGCGCACCTCACACACTTCATCCACTCATGCATAGAGATTTATGCTGTAGTGATGTGATAATGAAATGGATTGGTTGATATGTAGTCATACCCTTAATGAAATTACGTTTGCTTCATATTTTAGACAATATGAAGATCTTTGTAATACAGACTCTGCAAATTGAACCGATTTGAAAAGGTTCGTTTGTGATTAAGAAAGTTGGATACAGTTTCTATTTACTCGTCTCCCCACGAGGGCATAGTTAGATACAAGATCGGTTTTTAATGTGGGGAAAACTCAGCTCCCCAAACAATGGCACTGTGGAGTTGGGTACAGTTGTACATACCAAATTTATCAATTGTATATTGCCCCAAAAATCAGCAACCTTACATTTGTTGAAGCGGTACAATTATTAACTAAATTGTTTAGCCATAAAATGTCTGTTTTTCACAAAAGGTGAAAATGCATGAATCTCACAAGGAAAGAAGACGACGACTACACTACTTTCGCTAGCATAGTGAACAAACACTGCGATGATTTCAAATTGTTTGAGTTGAGTGCTAACAATTTTGAATGTCTAATCTCTGCGCAGAGTTAGTATCAGACAAGGATGCAGAAATCAGACAAAGAGTTTTAATAAACTAGAGAATGAGCCTAGTTTAACACATTGCAGAAGAATGCCAACATTTTATTAGTGTTCACCAAGATTCGAGAGACATTCAGAGTGTCACATATTAGAAAAATACATAACAAAAAGAAAATCAATTCACCAAATAAATTTGATCAACAAAAGAAAAATAATTTGCTTCCTAAACCGTAGTTTGGTTGTGGGCAATTGCATTGGTACAAAGATTGTCCATATAAAATAGAAAAGGTGTTTAAATTGTGGTCGCATAGGCCACAAAAGTACACATTGTAGAATTAAAAATGAAATTTTAAAAATCTTTATTAAAATTGCTAAAAGTGACGAAGCTGAAAATATCAAGAAATTTTGCAGATAATCATATTAAGTAAAAATATAAAGCTACTGCTCGATTTCGGTTAACGTTCTTGGCCTTTTGGCTAAGATCAAAGTGTAGTATCTGTTCCGATGGATACTGCACCCCATAGACTGGTATTGTCTTGGCCTTTGGGGCTTGATTTACACCAGTCTATAGGTCTGCCCTGTACAGTTCTAGGAGGTCCACCCTCCCAGCCTTCGCCTCCCCTCTTTGGGGAGGAGTAAGTTTATTGCTTACTGCCCAAGGCGCCCCTACCGGGGAATGCCGACGGGGCTGCCCACTTTCCCGACCTTGGGTCACATCTTACTTGTGGGAGTAAGATAAAAACTGGCCTTGTGCCTAACTACTCGATTTCGGTTAAGATCTGTCAATAATAAATTTTCAAACGTTGACCAAAATTGGAAAACCAACTTTGATGAGAATGAGCAAAATAGCAAAAACCGTCACTGGTGAACAAATAACATTTAAAGGCGAGCTAATCTCTAACGTCACATTAAAAAGAAAGACTTTGAAATCAAGAATGTTCGTAAAGAACAACTTTAATAAACTCCTGGGTATGGACTGGATAGAAAATTTTCAATTATGTAATATGCCCATAAACTTTTTCTGTTGAAATATTGAAACGTTAAATGCCGAAGCAGAGAGACCAAAGAAAGAATTAAAAGAAATCTTTTCGGAAGTTTTCTCTGGTGGACTGGGAAGATGTAAAAAAAATGACTGACAAGTTTGAATTAAAACCAAATATTCAACCAGGTTTTAGAAAAAAAAGAAATGTTCCATTCGTGTCATTAAATCAGATTAACGAGGAATTAAATAGACTCGAAAAAACGGGAGTATTATCGAAAGTAGAGTACAGTCTTTGTAAAAAAATGTGAAGAGATCCGTGTTTATGCAGACATTTCCACAGAACTGAACCATGCACTAAAGAATTACCACTATCCTCTGCCAAGTCCAGAAGAGATTTTCGTTAAAATCAATGGAGACATTTTTTTTCAAAAGTTGATTTAAGTGATGCTTATCTACAATCTAATACCTGTGGACGAAGAGTGCTTAAAGCTACTTTTTCTAAATAACCATATGGGTTTGTACAAATTCGAAGGATTACCATTTAAGGCTAAGGTTGCACCAGCTATTTTTCAACAAGTAATGGATACATTGCTTAGCAAACTCTAATTTGCGACAGCCTACCTAGATGACATTCTAGTAATCAGTGAAAGCACCTAGCAACACAAATCACATGTACACAAAGTATTTAAGAGGATCCAGGACTATTGATTTAAATTGAATGAAAGAAAATGCATATTTTTTTCATGGAAAAAATAAAATGACTTGGTCAAAGTATAGACGAAGATAGTAGAAGACCAGACACAGAGCAAGCTAGTGAGATAAAAAAAAAAAAAAATGCCGGCTCCAGAGAACGTATTGTCACTACAAATTTCCTTGGTTTAGAAAATTATTATACATAATGTGTTTATTCCAAATATGCACAGTTTGTGAGCTCCTTTAAATTATCTATTGAAAAAAGAAAAAGATTGGGTCTAGATGACAGAATGCCAGGATAAATAAACAATATCCTCACATCAGAATTATTTCTGATGCACTACGATCTAGTTCTCGAAATAATTGTGACTACTGACGCTAGCTTGTATGGCATTGGAGCCTGCATATTATACAAAATGGAAGACGGGTCATTAAAACGCATCGTCCACGCATCTCGTATGTTACAAAATGCAGAAAAAAATTACTCACAAATCGAGAAGGAAGCATGGGGTATTATTTTTGCAGTCACCAAATTTCATCGTTTTGTTCATGGAAGACATTTTATGTTGCAAACTGACCATAAACCACTGTTAACGAGTTATGGGTAAAAAAAGGGATTACTAACGCATACTGCAAACAGACTGTGGAAATGGGGTACCATTTTATTTATAAAATGAGTCCTGCTGACGGATTATCTAGACTTATCCCAAAATATGTTGAACCCATTGAAGACACAAAAATGAGGTAGAAGTAAGAAAAAAAAACATTGTGTAACGCTATTAGGGAGCTTTTGATAACACTCGAAGGAATAAAAGAAAATGCGCGAGACGACGATTTTTTAAAAACATTAAAATTAGAAGAAAAGGAAAACACTGACAAATCTTGGAAGTGTATTCAATTCGTGATGAAGTAGTTATATACGGCGATTGAGTGGTTATTCCTGCAGCATGACAGTAAAGAATACAAAAAGAATTTCATGTCGATCACCCTGAGAATGAAAATCTCATAAGAAGCTATGTCTATTGAACAAGTATGGACAAATACATTGAAAATGCGGTGAAACTATGCAAAAGTTGTGCTTTGGCAGCAAAGCCACGTCCTATAAAGTTCAGACCCTGGCCAAAAACTGACCGACCGTCCTACGGAGTTCGGTATCTTTCTATCGACACTCCTTATGTATCCATTTTTGTCTCATTTCCTAACAATTAGCTCAAATCCAAATACATTTAACACAGTCACTCTTGCTATTTTGATGCACATGTGTACAACATCTTCTAGCACATTCCCAACAAAATAAATGTTGTTATTGTTAACTATGCCTCATTGTTTCATCACTTTGGCTTTCAGCTTCTCTCACTATCACTCCACATGCCTCTAATATATCATTTGGATTCACTAAAGTGGAAAATGGCCGTCTGTCTCTCTACAGGTCCCAGATAGATGAGTGACCACTCGCCTCCACAGCCTATTATCAACAATACATTGTATATGCTTAATCGAATGCAAGATGCAATTTTACTCATGAATTAAAGAAATTGTGTCTTCTTATTTTTCATGATAGTATTGATGCATAATTGAAGAAAATTGATCTAATAATATTTGAAATCAGTGTAGATAATTCTGTAACCCCTATTAACTTGCCTCTCCACGAGGTCAGAGTTAGATAAAAGGTCGTTTTTATGTGGGAAAAATCCAGTTCCCCAAAAAGGTGCACTCTGGATTGAGACAAAAATTTAAATTGTCTCAGAAGGATTTCTTCTTCACTGACCGAGGGCAGAAAAGGTGAAGTGTTGTTTCAGAACAGATATTACACTTTGCTCCTAGCCAAAAGGCAAATGAAGCAGATAATTCTATAGTCTATGATTGTATCCATTATATTAATCATGCACCCCAACGGTAACGTGTGTGAGTATTTTAGTCCGTGCACATCCCTAATTGTCGCAAATCACTCATGTTGGCAAGTCGGTATAGTGTTGCTTTGATATATGGCAATTGATACACGTTCAAATAGATATGATGTTTTGTGAAGCTTGTTACATTGCTATGTCAGCCTGCATCTGATGGAAGGCAGGAGCAATATGGCATCCTTCCCTATGAAATCCGAGGTATCAAGAGCGACAGACACAAAATTATATCACTCCATCAATTGACGGTACTTAATTTGCTTCGTCTCAGCCACCGTCTAGGAATTCAGTTAAAGCTTTCAATAGCTAAAACTAAAACCAATATTTTCAAATTATCAAAATGATGAAAACTGCCAAAAATGGTTATTGTCCGATTCAGTGTCAATATGGTCGATGAAAAGGATAACTGAAAGATATCATCTTGATCATTTGAGTGTTTCTTACTGAACATTTTTTATCCTGTCTGGCTAAATTGATTTGACCATCAAAGCAGATACATTACTTGTTTATTTCACAATCCATTATTAACCCTTATACGACGGAAAATGGATATATCCACTAAAAAGTCAATTATTAGAAGACAGATTTACTCCACATCAGCGTCATCATATTCGGTTTAATGCCCATTTTACATGCTGGCATGTGTTGAGCGGTTTCTAGAAATTGACTTCCAAACTAACCTATCTCTGGCCAATTCTTTATTTATCCCTTTTTCTCTCAAGTCCATCTTCATCACTTCCTCCCATGTTTTCCTTGATTTTTCCCTGTGAACTGACCCTGTTGCCTAAACTGTTCTACATCTATTAACCTAAGAATTCTCATCCATTCTTTCAATGTGGACATACCTTCTTATCATTTCTTCCCTTGTTTTCCTTGGCCTTCCCCTGCCAACTGACCTTGCTATCTCAAATATTCTACATTTACTAACCTAAGAACTAGTCCAATTCTTTCAACATGACCATACCAACAGTCTCTTGTCCAGCACACATCTCCCAATACTGTCCAGATTTAATCTTCCTCTGAGGTTATCAAATCTAAGTCTGTCTTTAAGACTCACATTACACATCCATCGTATCATTCTCATATCATTTCTTTCCATGCAACAGCTTAAGAAAAAACACTACTACTGCTGTGAGAAACGGATACACCCTCGATGACTTTTCTTAATTTCTTTTTACATATTTCATCAAATGTCTTTACAGAGCAAAAATCAAACAATTTTAATGGTATGACTAAAATTATTTGAAAACTTTATCTACAGGAGATATGAAAAAATTATTGTAGGTGCAAAATGTATCAATGTTCATGCTGGGGTAGATAAATTACATAATTGCAGGAATGACAATGATCGTGGCATTTAATTAGACAGTAAAAGTGTTTATTCATTTTGAAACTAAATGAGAAAAGAACAAAAAATATCAGCACTGTTCTCCCCACTTTCAGGCACAGATGTCCTCAAAATGAGCAATGCTGAACTTTCCAACCTTCTCTTTCACTCATTTTATAATCATATCTGGCCCTCCACTCTTTAACACTTGCGAAATAGGAACAGAACTGACTACCACTGTAAATCTTATACATCTGTTGTCTTCACTACAAATTGATTTTGATTGGCTAATAATAAAGCACCACCATTCAGATACAAATTATTGCCCTCATTCCAATGAAAAGATTAATAACTGCCATCTGGTAATAAAAAAGCTTTTTTCTAATCTACCAATTATTGAAAGGGAAATAACTCTTGATGGAAATAGTTAACAGGAAGTCTAATTCCAGGAGTTTTGAGCGAATACGACATTATCAAAAAAAAGAATAACAAAGTTTATCCATACTAGTGTTGGGACGATTAATCGGAATTGGGAATCGGAAAAATGTGTGCATATTTTCCGATGCTTTTAATTGTTTTTCTTTGTTTGTTTTTGTTTGAAACTTAATTTTCCATTGATGGTACTAATGATAAAATGACAAATATTTATTGACTTTAAACTACCAGTAAAACTAAAATCTATAGATCAAGTGTATTTTTTACGTTTGCAAAAATATATGCACATATTACATGGGTTTTGACGGTAATCCGAAAATGAAAAAATAAAAAACAACTTTATAGCTAAATATTTAGAGGTTTTAAATGAATCGGACTCCATAATTGTATCGGAATCGTTAATTTAGAACAGAATCGGTAATTGTACCAGAATCGGGAAAAATATTGGAATCGTTCCATCACTAATCCATACAAAATGAATTCAGTTTTAATCGACAACTCGTTAAGACAATGAAATAAAGGGTTGCTCAAGATTGTAAAGTTCAAAGAGTCTAAGAACTTTCTGAGAGTTGCTTATTTTTGGGTAAGAGAACTTCAGTACACACGTTTGTTGCGGCTGTCGCCGTGTGTGTTTACATATGTGTAAATGTGATAGGCAGCAAGCTATATGTGTGTATTAGCGTGCCTTTGTTTTGTTAGTGAGAGAGTGTATGTATGGATTTATGTGTATATGTGTTCTTTTAGCTTATGTACTTAGTGAGAGAGCGTATATATCTATGAACATGTGTACATGTGCATTTGTTGAGTGGCATTTGTGTGCTTCGCACGGGAATTCTGTTTAATAGTCCGTGTAAGTCTCTCGTTATGTGTTGCTGCTTGTCGAGGGCTGTTCTCATGTGTCTCCCATTGCGTTTGTCAAGGTCTTCTACCTCCAAATGGGCTAGGAAAGATTATATCGTACACACGTCTGCTGTTTTCGAAACAAAAGAGGAAAGAGAAAGAAACTGTGTGTTAGGCTTTTTATAGTGCGCGCTGGAGTTCACTAATTGTCTGAAAGAAACTGCAGCAAATTCGTCGTTTCCTAGCCAAAATGGTGGACAATGAATCGGCTGCATTTTTCTGATTTGTTTTCGACTTCACAAATGAGTAAGTAAACCCAAATAAATTGTTTTTGACTAATTTCCCAAATTTATTTCCTTAAAAATAATTTAAGGTAACTTTGAAATTAGTTCAAAACAATTTATTTGGGTTTACTTACTCATTTGTGAGGTCGGAAAAATGCAGACGATTCATTGTCTACCATTTTGGCTGGGAAACGATGAATTTACCGAAACTGCTGATTGGAGATTTTGTCCAATCAAGAGTCGATATGTAACTAATAATATTCTTCACTGTCGCTGCCTCTTCCAACAAGTTCGTTACTTCTAATGCACACAACTCAGCATCTCTTTTTGTTCTAGTTTATTTCTCTACTAGAATAAATAAATAGATCCATGAAAAATATTCTTTTTTAAGTTTTGTTTGTTTGTTTTATGTTGCTTTTTTTTCATTTTTCCATGTTAAAAGTATAAAACTAACCACCTTTTTATTAAATTAATTTTAACTCAAATCTCTATTTTCTAAAAAAAACAAACATGTGTTACTTTGTGCTAATCCATCAAATTTATCTTTAGCTGAACATGAAACCTTTTGAAATTCATTAATATTTAATCTATTCATAATGTCTGACTCAACCTATTTCACCAGCAGACTCAATTATTACATTTATTTTGCTAATAGTTTTACATTGAAGAGGGCATGTCATTTTCCTTTTCCTTTTAAAGATTTTAAAACTACTTAGAAATAATGTAATATTAATAAGGGCTAAAAGCTATAAACATAAATTATCAACTTAATCCATTGTGTATTATTTGGATGATTCGGACTACTGTTCTCATCTTAGATGTTATTCTCACAACGTTTCGGCCGATGTAACCTTCGACCTTCTTCAGGTGCGTCTTGTCAGACTCAGAAATCTTTGACATTTCGTCAGCCATGACCAGGTAGAAGTTTTACATAATTCTTAATTATATTCGTAGTATCGCCTGTACTGAGGATTGAACCTTCAACCTTTATAGAAGAGAACAATCTATCCCTGTGGATTAAATAAAGAGTTCAGTCTGAAATACCGAACAGATTTTCCTAAAGAAGGTCGGAGATTACCTAGTCCTAAACGAATAAGATGTAAGATGAGAACAATAGTCTGAATAATCCAAATAATCAATCTTCATCTAAAAAATTCTGAAATATTAATCCATTGTATTTAGGAAGCAGCTTTAAAAGACTCCTTCACATAAATAAGAGTATAATTGAAAAGTTTCTATAATTTAGATAACCATTCCTTGTATTCTTATTTTCGACATGACCCAGATTAATATTGCTTTTTGAAAAACAAAAGAAAACAAAAAAAAGTAAATCTAGTTTTTTGTTTCATCCATCTTCAGAGGGCTCAGAGTCAGCATTTATTTTCCCAATCATAAACTGCTGAAGAATTGACTGACATTCAAAACGAAAACCAATCCTGTAATATATTACAACAAATAATAGTTTTATTAATAGTAATAAAAACAGAGTTGTTTATTTTAACTGCATTTCTTTTTTAGCTAGACGTAAACTATTTTTACAAACTTAAAGACTTATTTCTATTGTTAAAAATTAACATGTTCGTTTTGTCTTAGAATTCTGACAATTAGTATGCTTTTTGTCTTCCAACCATTTTAAAAGATCACTTTATGATAATTACCGTTGTGTATCAGTCATAACACACACACACATATATATATATATATATATATATGATGTACGGTCTCAGGTTCAAATGTCGCGAGGTCTAGCCATGCTGATTAGCCATAGACGGTGAAACACGTGTCTGTGGATAATTACATTTTATATATATACATATAAGGGTGTTGTAGTTTGCTTGAAGCATTATGCGTAGTGTGTAAACAGTTTGGGTTTCAAAGGCATTGACAATGCGATATCAGGTTGAAGACACTATTTGATAGAAAATCATGAGGTAAAGATAGATAAGCCGACAATATTGGTCAATTCAATAAGTTTCGATTAGATATTTACCTAACATATTTTATCGAATCAAAGATAGTATGGTGTCCAATATATATATATATATAGCTGTATGTAATTTGGAATCGTCCATTACCTCTTCTGTCACTATACTTTAACTTGAAAAGAGCTAATGGACGATTCTCAGTGAGAATAATAAAGGAAATCTTATATAAATAGGGGTTTTGTCCATCCGTTCGTCTGTCTGTGTGTATGCAGTCACAATTTTTTTTTAACGTAATAAATACATTGTGGAATTTGTCTAATTTCGAAATATCAGAGATCTTAACTATTTTTAGAAATAGAAAATATTGCATCAAAAGTAAATAATAAATTCCCAACAAATAAAGTGGATGCCATGGCCGGAAATCTAAACCGAAACCTTGAGATATTCAGCCAGACGGTTTACCATCCGAGCTATTTACACTTTCTTAGAAATAGATCTTAAAATATTTCCTTAACAAAATAATTATAGCTTTGGCGTAACGTCATAGATTTATGATTTACGTCATGTTTCAAAACATGAATTCAAACATAAGCGATAATAAAAAATAAATAAATAAATGGGTAAACTTAAACTTAAAATATTTTAATAGTCCAAAACAATTTATCTAGCTTTAAATATGTATTGTTGTAGTTTTTTTCACAATTATATAATACTAGACAATTATATAATTCTAGACAAGTAAATAGGAACACCCTCTCGCAGACAGCGACAGAAAAGGGGTGACATTGTAGCCTAGCAAAAATATGCGACCGGAGGGATCATATTTTTACTAGTATAATAAAATAGAAAAGTCTCAATGACAAAATAATTGACAATGACATGACGACATTTCCAACTCAATCTTATAAAATACATACGATAAGCAGAGCATTTCATCACCATTTATCTGGCCTTTAGGCTAGGATTAGGGTGTGGCTTGTGTACTGGTTCTGCTCAGTGCTCAGGAGGCCATTCTCCAGACATTACCTCCATTTTTTGGGTGCAGCAAAAGGGTTACCCTTGCCCATTAGGAGTTTTGGGTTGTTTTATTGCCAATCGCCTCTACTAGGTAATGCTGATGAATGTGATTCAAGCAATTTTTATGAGTACTCGATACTGGCACTAGGCGCCTTTGTGGTGCTCATGGCCTATCCCACAAGAAGCTCGACCTTGTGTCACATTCAGCCTTCGTAGGGAGGTTGGTAAATATGAGCATCGATCTTTCATTTCATAGGTGTGCAGAGTAAAGATGGGATGGCTATGGAAGAGGAATCACTACATAGAACTGTATGAAGAATATTGACCCTAATTATATATATTATATTAGAGACTTTATTTATGAAAGTTGAAGGTACATTGAGAAGCGATGAAAACTATGTTTTCATTTTTGACAGCACATGTACTATAATAATAATAATAATAATAATAATAATAATAATAATAATAATAATAATAATAATAAAAAATTCACGACCCTGCATGAAAGAATAGCGCAGAAACTGAGCGGATGTATCCGCAAAACAGACGTACCAGAATGGATGACGGAAGGAAGAACAACACTAATAAAAAAAGACCCCAAAAAGGGAACGACCCCCAGCAACTACAGACCGATAACATGTCTACCAATAATGTGGAAAATTCTCACAGCACAACTGAGAGAACAAATCTACCAATCCCTGGACAATCGTGGACGGCTCCCCGAGGAACAAAAAGGATGCCGGAAAGGACAAAGAGGGGCACATGATCTACTATACATTGATCAAAAGACCCTGAAGGAGGTGAAGAGCAGACAAAAGAACATAACCATGGCATGGATTGACTACAAGAAAGCCTACGACAGAATCCCCCAAACATGGATAATTGAATGCTTAAAGTTATACAAGATACCAGACAGGATTATTAATCTCATCCAGAAAGCGATGGAAACATGGAGACTAAAACTGACAGCCGGAGGACAATACCTGTCTGAGATAAAAATACAGAGAGGCATTTTTCAAGGAGACTCTCTATCACCACTACTGTTTATAATAGCCATGATGCCACTCAACTACATACTCAGAAAGTGTGATGCCGGATACAGGTTTACGGATACAGAACAAAGAATAAACCACTTGATGTACATGGATGACCTTAAACTGTTTGCAAAAAACAAAAAAGAACTGGAAAAGCTGATAAACACAACCAGGATATTCAGCCAGGATATCCAAATGGAGTTTGGAATAGAAAAATGTGCACTGCTAGAGATCAAAAAAGGAAAACTGGAGACGACAGAAGGTATAGAACTCCCCAACCAAGAGGAGATGAGGGCGCTAGGAGAACAAGATAGCTACAAATACCTGGGAGTTCTGGAAGCAGACACAATCAAATATACAGAAATGAAAGAGAAGATTGGAAAAGAATATCTACGAAGAACAAGGAAACTGTTAGAAACTAAACTATATAGCAGAAACCTAGTAAAAGGGATAAACACATGGGCTGTATCACTAATAAGATACTCTGGACCATTCATAGGCTGGACCAAAGAAGAACTCAGGCACCTTGACCAAAGAACTAGAAAACTAATGACTATGCACAATGCATTGCACCCAAAAGACGACACGGACAGACTCTACGTGAAAAGAAATGAAGGAGGTAGAGGACTGGTAAGTATAGAAGACTGTGTGGAAGACACCAAAAAAGAGATGGAGAAATATGTAACCCAGAACACGGAAAGACTGATCACCACAGCAAGAGACACCAGCCCAACAAACAACCCCGGAAGTACTGAACCCAGAAACAAAAAGACAAGAAAGGAAAAGTGGGAAGAAGAACAACTACATGGACGCTTTATAAGACTCACAAGCGATGAAGCCAATGAAAACAGCTGGGCATGGCTAAGAAAAAGAACACCTGAACAGAGAAACGGAATCTCTGCTGACGGCCGCACAGAACAATGCGATTAGGACAAACTTTATTAAAGCAAAGATAGATAAAACCCAGGAAAACAGCAAATGCCGACTGTGTGGACAAAGAGACGAAACGATAAATCATATAATAAGTGAATGCAGCAAGCTAGCACAAAGGGAATACAAGAACAGACATGACAGCATGGGGAAAGAAGTACACCGGGAAATGTGCAAACAACTGAATTTCGAATATGCAAAAAAACGGTGCAAACACAAACCAGAAACTGTACTAGAAAACGAAAAACACAAAATCATATGGGATATGAATGTACAAACAGACAAACCCATAACAGCAAGGAGACCGGATATGATAATAATCAACAAGAAAGAAAAATCCTGCAAAATCGTGGACTTTGCCGTTCCAGCAGACCACAGAGTGAAGATCAAAGAGACGGAAAAAAGAAGCAAATATACTGAACTTGCCAGAGAATTGAAAGGAATATGGAACATGAAGAAAGTCAGTATAACACCAATAATCATAGGAGCACTAGGAACAGTCCCCAAAAACATGGAGAAAAGACTAGGAGAAATAGGAATCAAAGGGATAACTGAGACCATACAAAGGACAGTAATGATCAAAACAGCTACAATCCTGAGAAATGTCCTCGAATGCGGAAACCAACCCACATAAGCAACGAATGGAGAACAAACACATGGAAGCACAAGACAACAGAACCGGGGAAAATACAACTGCACGAGAGAGGCGCAAGCATAGGCTAACGCCACGAAAATTATGGACAGAGGGTCGAGGAAGGAAAGCGCAAACCAGACCTCCACTGGAAGAGCGCGGACAGCTCTGGGACCTTGGGGAGGCTTGTTGCCACTCGAGCCCCAGAGAGGACCAATGGCCCTTATCAGCGGGAAATCGTTGGTAAGTGGCTGTTGCGATTACCGCAAGGTCATCAGCGGTGATGAACGAAAAGAGGTGGAGCATACTGGAAGTCTGAGGAGACTTGTTGTCACTCAGACTCCAGGGAATACCACAGGTTGTCGGCAGTGGGCGATCACTGACGATGACCAGTGTGATAACTCCTAGTGAGTAAATAATAATAATAACCTAAAAGGGGGTGTACTATTGTAAGCATATATTGGCTTCCATACTTACAGCCAGAATCTCATAACAAATGTAACGCAAAAGCAGTCAGTTTTTGTTTGTTAGATAAGGCTTGGTTGCAGCTGCAAGTAATTCTCAGAGTTATTTATTAAGATTTATTTTGCCAACAAAACTTTGCAACTTGATTACAGTGGAATCAACTGATTTTAAACTACATTTGTCACGGCTGTAAGTATGGAAGCCAATAAGTGCATATAATAGAAAATTTAAAATCTTTAATGTAGTGCCGTATTTATTGTTGTATGCAACAATGATCTTAAGGAATGTTTCAGACATGTTACATTATGCAAGGGCCAAACGAATCGCTTTCCATATGGTACCATTAAACCGTTCCACTTGTACATTCCAAGTTTGATGGTATGGTGTGGTTTTACTAGTGATGACTCATTTCTGGAACAGATGATCTTTCAATTTTTTGGACAATAAAAAACATGCCTCGTTCAGAATGTATATAATTTGGAATTCTGCCTAAGCTTAACAATACCTCTAAACATCAAATCATATTTCTTAGTAGTGATGCTATTGGTTGCAATAATATTTTGTATTATTTGAGGCATTTTTTGCTTCATTTTACTTCAGTCGAAGTTCTCAGAAATCAAAAGGCTCCTTCCTGGGGCTAACACTAGATATTCAAATATTCCATTAAGGTTCTCCTTTACCTGCCAAACGTTGAGTTAGTAAGATAGTTAGAACATTAATTTTCATCTCCTCAATTGACCAGTTAAGTATCCAGGTGTGCTGTTACTTGAGGTGATATTACTTAGCGAAGGTGCACCTTGCCTAGTATGAGCCAGTGTATAGCCGTGTCGAAAGGATCTTATTTGGGCTTCAAATACTATATTATTTTTAATATTTGGTCAGGGTTTACTTGTAAGGGGAAGTATCCGCATGTCAGGTTGTCTTGACAAATCCTTGTACAGAGAGACTGAAGACACTCGAAGATGGTGTCTAGTCGGTAATTCAAACTCTCAATAGGCAATATGTGAATATATATATGTTATACTAAACCGATGTTATGCTTCGATGTTGTTATAAAACTACATTTTATAAATCAGCCCAGTGAAAAGTGAGATTACCAGCAATGTTTTTGTTGGACTAGCATGCCATCCATTGGTGGATTGACATGTTTGGAACTTAAGAAGTTGAACTATCATGGGGGTCCTTTGCAATTAGCAACAACAGAGAAACATCCAACATTATCTAAGAGACCTTGCTACTCTTGTAAAAACCCCAAACCCCAAAAATGTTGAGGTGAGTGGATTCTTTGAAAATGGGTCATTCTACTCACTTATCTTAATGAGTAAATGCGAAAGCTTTTTTCGTTTATCACTCCTATATTATAATCAAAACGGGTTACTGTTTTTTAAATCAATAATACAATGTAAAATCTTGATATTCTGTATATATAGTGCAGATAAACGATTAAGAGAGAACCTTTTGGCTGTCTAATTAGCATAACTATTTTTTAAACCGTTCATGATTAATTAATGTTTGGTATTATTAATTTGGAATTGTAGTAGCTTATGTTTGCTATCTATATACAATAGTTTTGTCTATATTAACAATAATTACTTGAAGTTATTTAATAAATAAATCGGAAAAATAACTAAAACACCTTAAGTTTAAAACTACATGCGCTCGCTGACAACCTTACCGAAGGTCGAAGCAGAAGAGAAAGGGGAGGGGAGAGTGTGGCTGTCTCACTCTCTCTCTCTATCTCTATCTCTGCCTCTTTTTTCTGACCCTCTTTTTGCAGTTTTTACATTTAACATGAAAAATAAAATAAATGACTTTTTTATTAATTAAGTTAATGCCTAATTTATAAATTTTAATGCACTTATTTTTTTAATTTTTACAAGGACGTTTTCACTATTTTCATTAACAAATAAATTATAAAAATTAGTAGCAGTGATCTGTCCAGATTCCGAAAAATAAATAGAGATTCGTATTTTGGTATGATTGTAAATTAACCCCCCCCCCTCTAAACGACACCTCCCCCCCCCAAAAAAAAAAAAAAATTTCTATCTTTTTTAGGCGATCGCATGTAAATACCCTGAAAAGCTTGACAGAAAAAAGAAAAGAACACTTAAGAGATTTGAACTGCTTCCATTATCTTCCCCAGAAAATGTTATACATATGATTTAAATTCCATAAAAATAGGATATATTTGAAGTTTTAAAGCAGTTATGCCATCATAGCCCCTTTTAGGGTTCACTTAGAGATTCAGGAACACTTCCATTGTCTTCTCCGGTAAATCTTACATAAGAATACACTGTTAAATTTTATGTAGATTCTTTAACCTTTCTTTCTCTAGGGAACACACAAACATCACACAGACATTGATTTTTATATAGAGAAAGATTGTATAGAGCCATGGGATATTGATAATATTTGATAATAGTATAGAATTTGATAATACTAATGATCCTATTAGATAAACTCATTACTCATTATATAGAGTCATGGAATATTCATAATATTTGATAATGCTATAAAATTTGATAATGCTACTTACTCAATCGCTGAAACTATTTGCTAGGATAAAATTGATCTAAATTGGTAACATAATTAGTCACCACCTGCAATAGGTCAACGTTATAACCCAGAATTTCTCGAATGTGAAAGGTTTTCAAAGTTCATGACACGTTGGCCAAATATATGTCTCATCTCTGATTGTCAAATTTAGCATTAATGAGAAACCCAAATCTTCACTATACAACAGACGGATACTGATTTGCTAAACTGAAAGTCAAGTCTCTCCATTGAGGATAGTAGATTGCTTTTTCTTAATACTATGAAACTAGATGGACTCGTGTAAATCATCATCATCATCATCGTCATCATCATCATCATCATCGTCATCATCATCATCATCATTTTTTTATCATCTTATTTCCCTTGGTCAGGAGGCTGACGTTTTCTGACAGCCTGCAATCTCAGTCCTCAAGTCTGGCAATCTTGAGGATTGATTCCGTTAAAATTCCACTGTCTCAGATCCTTGTTTATGGTAGAGTACGCAATATTAATTAAACTATTGAAATATGGTTAGTCCTTCGATCACGAATATGATTCGGTAATTATCAGATTACCTGCCTCTCATGAATTTTTTAAAGTAGATCGTAGTTGTAGAAAACATGATAGAGACGACTTCAAAATGTAATCTCTTCTCTTCCCTTTCTCACAGAAGAGACGTTGTTAGTCTTTCTCTACTCTATCGTTATTTCCATGGTAGGTGCTCGATTGAGCTCAATTTCTGGTTTTCCCCTATAAAACATTAGCAGCAAAAACTCGTTTAGCTACAACCGCTGTAAAGAATTTTCCTTTGTTCCTCTGTGTATCTAAAACTTAAACTAAACGGAACTACGATGAACAAAGTTTCTTTCCAAGAACTTCCCATCTGTTGAATGCAATACCATGGGGTTGCTTCCCAGCTAAATACAACATGGTCATTTTTTAAGTCCAATATTAACAAATTCTTGTCGTGCTGTCCACTTAAATAATCAAATTCTGACCATTTAACGCATTGTTTCAAATCCTCTCAAGGTGTTGTTCATCGCCAACTGACAATCTCATTAATCTTTATCCTCAAGTGGCCTTCGAGCCTTGATAGGCGGCAACACATTAGTATATCAAAAAAGACTATCTTCCTAAAGTCAGCGATAACTTTAAAAATTGTCTATGTTCTCTTTTGTTACCTAGCATTTATGACATCATAAAGGATCTTTAACCTGTTTTGGTGGATGATGTCACCCCCTTTGTGACATCATCCAGTGAGCACAGGGTCAAAAGATAACAAACAAGATCCACAGAGTTGTAGCAGTATACTAGACCTTCCGGGTCTAGACGGTTCATCTAGTGTATATATATACAGTCAGTGGGCCCTTGTCGTCTAAGTTCTCTGTTTTAATGGATGATAAAGGATCTCTTCCTGATGTCTTTAATCTGTTTTAGTAAATGATTTCAGTAGTTCAAAACTCAATCCTTCGGGGTTAGTTTCATACCAAAATCAGATCGGCAGAGTCTCTGCCATTTTTGAGGATGGCTTGTTCTCTGTCAGTCTGAGGTATGGTCCTGTGTAGTACTAGGAAATCCACCTTCCCAGGCTTTGCCTTCTCACACTTTGAGAAGGGGTTTGCTAATCGCCCGAGGCGCCCCTACTAGGGAATGTCGACAGGGCTGCCCAGGCAATTTTTGTTCGTCTAGAGTGCTCTTCCTCTAGGGCGCTGGCTTTTCAAATCTCACTTTCCGACCTTGTGTCACATCTTCCGGCCGTGGGAGGGAGATAAATGCTTAGTGGACGATTTCATCTCTTTGTGACATCATCCATTGTGCACGGAGACAAGCAAACAAACAAACAAGATCCACAGATTTTGTATAGTAGTATATGGATAGATAGATTAAAAAATCCAATAAACGTTTATTCATTTTATCATATAAAACAATGAACAACACTTATAAGTAATGAAAAAGTTCCTTTTATTCTCAGATGAGTTCATTAAACGGCAAATCACGTTCTAGCTGTGGACACAGCACTGCAATTATAGCACACATTGGCAGGCGTAACTCTTTGAAACATCTACTTTGCCTCTCTGATATCGTTCATTAAACTTGGCACCATTTGCCCAACGTCATGCATGAATGGCTCTATAAAGAATCATTAATTCCAGAAGACACCGCTACCATTGTTTATGAAAAAAAATTTTTTAAACCTTTCATCTATATAATAAAAGTTAACGTACGTGTGTTCAGCTCACTTCAATAATCACGTATGCAAATTTATTTTATGATCAAAGAAAGTGGGGGCATAATCTTAATCTTAATAATAACTGATAATGATAAAAAAGGAAAGAATAATCACATATGCAAATTTAATTTTTTTTAGCAAAGAAAGGAGGCTTAATCTTAAAAACTGATGATAAAAATAAAGGAAAAAATTTCTTTCACTTTTAACAGACGCAAAAAAAAACATTTCCTTGTTCCTAATATTTTTGTGATTAGAATAGTAAGTAATCTATGAGCACACAGATGCTTTATTTATGGATTCAGAAGAGAGAGAAAGAGAGCAGATTATTATTTTTTTTAAGTAAAACTTATCTCACATATTTCTTTTGTGTGTAAAACTTTATTTGTTCTTTAACTAAGATTTAATTCGTGCATTTGTTTTTGTTTTTTTAGAAGAGGGGTGGGAGTTTTACCTCGATTAGTTGTTTTGGTTTGTACAGTAAGATTAACCTTGTGTGTTACAAAAGTAGGAAATCAATTGTTATTGATAAGCATATATTACTATTACCCCGGACAACGTCGGGTAGCCCTACTAGTAGAAAATAAGACATTAACATAATAATTATATTGAAAACTACGTTATACCTATGTAAACCTTCATCCACAAATTTAGAATAAAATTTCTATATTTACTGTGCATAATTGCCTTCAGAATAATTTGTTATTTTAAAATAAGTTTACTAAAATCTTTATTATGCCTATTAGCAATTTTCTTCTATTTAATATTTTGTTAGTTCATTAATCCTTACTTGCCTGTCACCGTGCACACTTTTCATCTGTGCATAACTGTTTAGATGGTGGTAGGGGGGAGGGCGACTCACGTAAAAGGCGAAAGATAAGAGAAGTGGTGAGAGAGATGGAATGATGCAAAAGAGAGAGTTGAAAGAGGAGAGAGGGAAAGAGAAACAGAGTCTGTTATGTCATCACAAGAGAGTTTTATAAATATTTGGAAATTCCAAATATTTATGAAATTCTCTTGTGATATCAGACCCTCTTTCTTTCTCTCCCCTTCCCTCTCATTGTCTTCCCTTCTCTCTCTATCTTCTTTTCTCTCTCTCTTTTAATTATTTACGTAATTTATATCCTTCCACTACTTCTTTTATCATTTGCCCTTTATTTACATTATTCGTCCTTCCTCCCACCATCTAATGCATCATGCACAGATGAAAGGTGTACACAGTGACAAGCAAGATAACAATATCATCATAGTTTTAATAGTATATATATATATATATATATATTTCAAGTATTATAAAATAATTATTTTATATTAATTATTAATGCGATAAACGTATGCTCAATATTAGGGATAGAGCATTATTATAGAAGAGAAAGTGATGATAAAATAAATATAAAGTTACATATTTTGCAAGTTTATTATATTAAAATAGTACAACAAAGAATAGATTATAAACAGTCCTTTAAACCATGCTCTTTCAAAGAAATACGTCCTTTCATCAGAAGGAAAAAAGTGATGCATTATTACAAAGACTTTCTGCTCCTTCATACATGCATTTCTTGTTTCTTTCAGAACTCCTAAACGATTGAAAAAAATTATAAAAAAATTTTTTTTAATTAATAATGTTAACCAATGCTTAATAATTTATTGTTTTTTCCTTCTCATGGAAAATAATGGTTCAAAGGACTTTTTTATAATCTGCTTTTTTTGTTGTACTATTTGAATATAATAGACTTTTAAAGTATGCAACTTTACATTTGTTTTATTATCATGTTCTCTTATATATATATATATATATATATATATATATATATATATATATATATATATATATAATTATAAATATATTTATAAATATAAAGACTTTAAAAAAGTAAATATTAGTTTTCTCATTCATTATAGTCATCATGGTATTTATTAATTTGAAAGATAACGTCTGAAAAGGTTATGTTTTCTTTCTTCCTCCATTCCCCAAGATATGGGAAGTTGCGATTAAGCATTTTTTGCAAAAGTCGGAGTTGAAAGTAAACAAAGTTTGAAGTCAATCACATTTTTAAACCGAGTCTGGAAATCAGATTTTTTTTCAACTGACTCCTCACCTCTGAGGTGGAAATTTCAGATGAGAGTTGGACCTGTTTTTTAAAACCGACTTCAGAGTTTGGGGTCGGATTTTCTTTTCATTGAGCTTTTAACAAACGAACTTTCTTACAGCAAAAGCATCAAGAATAAATTTCTCAAATTGTGGAATTCGAGGGGTGATTTATTTTTGTTGTGTTGAGTCATCCAATTTTACAAATACTTTGTTTTCTTTTGTTAAGCATCTGCTGCCGTCATCCCGACTCCGTCTTCTCTTCCAACTTTTTGATTCCATGCACACAAATATGCCGAGGCCTTCCCACAAAAGAGTTCTGCTCTATATCAGGCCAATTCTATTTGAAGGACTTTCATTACGAAAATGAGAAAAGACGAACGATGGAGGTTGTGAAAGAAAAACCACCTTTCCGCCTTTTTCTTTTTTTTTTGGGGGGGGGATGAAGATTTAGTGTATTTATGGAATGGTTCTTATTGTTTATTTTTTGTTTTTTTAATGATTCCACTTCGGATAAAAAGTCTGACAGCAGAGTTTATCTGGAAAAAATTTATTACATCTCTGGACCATTTGATCGGCTGCAGCTTCTTTAGCTATTGCCCATTTGTTGTCTGATCGGAGGGGGGGGGCGGGATTTCGGATGTGGCAGAGGGCGGACAGAAGAGTTTTCTTATCAATACACAAATGAAGTGAAGGATTTGAAAGTTGATTTCTTCATTTTTGCTGTAAGGGTGCCAAAATCATCTGACCTTTCAGCAGAGAAAATGTGAAAAAAAAAACCCAAAAAGCTTCTTCCTCATTTTCCCCCTCTCATTGTTGTCATGTTCTATGCATTAATGCTGACATTATCCATCCATTTTCTATCACAATTTCTTTCCTTTGGGTTTCTCACGTACTCGCGTCCACTCTATATTCTCTGTCTCTCTATTTTCTTGTCTATCTTTTCTTCTTTGGTTTTGACGTTGTCATTCCTCCTTTTATTTTGCTTTACTTCCTCCCTCTTTTTTCTCCTTTCTGTTTTTTTTTCATTTTGCTTCTCTCCTTCTCTTTCTCTTTTTGCGTTTCTCCTTCTCTCTTCGTTTCTCTCTTCCTCTTTCTTTTTTTACATTCTCTCTTTTTCTTCCCATTTCTTTGTTTCTCGCGTTCTTTTTTTTATTCAACTCTTTACTTTTCTCGTTCTCTTTCTCTCTTCGCTTCTCTTTCTTTTCTTCCCGTTTTCTCTTTGCTTCTATTCTTTCTCTGCTTCTTCCATTCTCTTTCTCTCGTTGCTTCTCCTCTTTTTCCTTTTGCTTCCTCCTTCTATTTTCTCTTTTTGATTTGTTTCTTTCTTTCTTCATTTCTTTCCTTCTTCTTCTTTTCTTGTATTCTTTCTTTTATTCCCCTTCTCTTTTTTCTTCTTCTCTCTTTCTCTCTTTGCTTCATTACTTCCTTCTCTATCTCTCTTTACTTTCATTCTCTTTCTCTTCTTCTTCTTCTTCTTCTTATTTTCTTTATCTCTTCACTACTTCTCTTCTCTTTCTTTCCACCATTCCTTTCTTTTGGTTCCTTTCTTTCTTGCCTTCTCTTTGTTTTTATACTCCAATCTTTCTTCCCCCTCGTTTCTTCGTTTGCTCCTTTCATTTTCTCTTCGTCTTTCTCTCGCTATTGTCTATCCTCTTTTTCTCTTACTCTTTAGATTCCATTCTTTCTTTTTCCCTTTTCCCTCTTTTCCATTTGCCCTTTCTTTCTCTCTTCGTTCTTTTTCTGTTTTTCTTTTACATCTCCTCATTTTCCTTTCTTCTTCTCTACTTATTTCCTTCCACCCCACCCCAAGTTCCTCTCTCTAATCATTTATTCACTGTCTCTTTCTCCCTTATTATCTTTTATGAATTCTCTCCAACTATTCCATCTCATCTGGAATTCAATCTCCTGTTAGGACCCTTCAAAACGTAAGTTACAATATCTTGACCAACACTTCCTACCTCGGAAAGCTCCAGTTAATAAACTATTTCACAGTAGACAATCTCTGTACCAAATGTAAAAGTTCTTAAGATAAATTACTTAGTGGTACAAAAACAAATATGAAAAGAGAGAAAAACAGTGGAGCGGGAGTGGGTCTGTGATGGTGTCAAGTCATTATTGTCATCCTGAAAGATCAGCACCAGAAGAGTTTTCTCATCTGACAAGTTCTGCCAAAGATATGGATGTTGCAACTAAGTGAATATTTCATCAAATGTGTTTGACAGTTGCTTTCAAGCCTTCATTATTACAGTATGTTAAGTTCGGGTCACCTTTTAGCAAAGGTGTTTAGGTCAGCCAACAAATAATTCAAATCTTTTCTTATATATAAAACGAAAATTATCTGTCTGTTCGTTTTTCACACTCTCCTCATTCAATCTAGGCCTATGACTCACACAATTATAAATCACTATACCCTGAAAATTGTTTATGGCAACAAAGACCTATATTGTGACTTTTGGAATATAAGGTTATTTATCTCATAAACCTGTATTAAACATATATCCCAAATACAGGGTGACTAAAAAAAACGGGCCCCGTGTACACTTTATGTGATATCTCCTTTATTTATTCACCGATTGCCCTTATTTTACAGGACATGGCAGAATCAACGACCGTGAATACACCAAGCCCTCAGTGGGAGCTGGGACAAAGAATACACTGTGTTAAATTTTACTACAAGACAGGCTCGTTTAAGAAAACCCAGGACAGTTTCATGCATCAGTTCGGATGTGAAAAGGCTCCACCCAAAAGCAGAATTCAGAACTGGGTGGACCACTTCGAGAAGTATGGGACCGTGGATAACTTCAACGCTGCCAGTGAGAACCGTCCAAGCCACTCAGCACGTCCCAAGAAGCGGACAGCCGAGCTGGTCGAAAGTGTGAGAGAGTCTCTCCAGGAGAGTTCGAAATGCTCTGTGCGTAAGCGAAGCCAGTCCCTCGGTATCTCCCGTGAGACTTGCAGGAGAGTGCTGGTGAACGATATCAGGGCTTACCCATACAGAATACAGATGCTGCAGACCCTTACAGCCTCAGACAAGAAGCAGGGGAGCGCTATGGCAGTCAAGATGCTGGATAAGATCGAGGAGACACCAGGTTTCCTTAACCTCCTTTGGACCTCAGATGAAGCCCACTTCCATCTTGATTGAAAGGCGAACTCCAAGACAAATGTCTTCTGGAGGTCCTCCAGACCGAATGAAGTAGCCACCAAGCCCCTGCACTCTCCTAAGTGCACGGTGTGGGCTGCAATCTCGGTCAGAGACATCATCAGACCAATCTTCATCGAAGAATCTGGCGCAGCAGTGACAGTCACCAAGGAGCGGTATGTGGAGGTCCTCAAAACCTTCAAGAGTGAGCTCCAGACGCTCTACCCGTCGCTCATGAGCAAGTTCTGGTTCCAGCAAGATGGAACAAGTTCTCACACCTCAAACCTGTTCCGAGATTGGCTGAAAGAGAACTTTGGAGGCCGAGTGATCAGTCTCAAGACTAATTTTGAGTGGCCACCCCATAGCCCGGACCTAAGCCCCCCCAGATTATTTCCTTTGGGGCTATCTTAAGGAACGAATGTACGCAGGGAAACTCGGAACCATCACGGAACTCAAGGAAGCCATCAGGGAGGAGATGAGAGCCATTCCCAATTCAGTCTGTAAGAACGTCATGGACAACTTCGTTCTGCGCCTCAAGAAATGCACGGAGCTAAAAGGAGGCCATCTAGAATACATGCTGTAGAACGGAGAAAAAAAGGCCAAAGACCCTAGTGTTTTTATATGATGTTGTAAATATAATAAACTAGTGATGCCCCAAAATTCATTTCATTCGGACGAAACACTAAGAAACGGGGCCTAATTAGATTTGGGGCCCGTTTTTGGGGGGTCACCCTGTATATCTATCATCAGAACGAATAATAGACGAAACTAAAACCAAGTAATATTGTTAGATAATGAATCGTGAACGAGTCCATTGTGGGTGGGACGTCGAGAAAGAAAGAAAGCGATTTGATAACTGTTAAAAACGAGAAGGTTCTGCAGTGCAAGCGAGACTTGAAAGGCGGCGGTTTCAGAAACACGAAGAGCCAAAGCGCTTGGTGATCGGAGTATCAAGTGCCGGAAGAATGGGGGTTTACCAATGTTTATGGCACCGATGTAGCTTTATTGGCTATGGTACCCAAGCCCGTCTTGCTGTTAGGCTTTCATGTCCGCTGATTATAAATGCGACTGATAAGCAAGTTGGTAAAGTGAAGGAATCCCCTGACTTGTATTTCATCAAACAGACAATTGGAAGTGCTTGTGGAACAATTGCTTCAGTTCACGCTCGGATAGACAATGCAGAGCAAATTGCTTTCCAATCGAATGTATATATGAACGAGTTTCTAGTGGAAACCAAGTCTATGACCTCAGCAAGAAAAAGACTTTCATGCGACAAAAGTATGTCAAAATATTTTTTTTATATATGTGCGCGTAGCCGGCGTAAACCATCCAGTGATGGGAAATAAAGAAAACCAAAGTTTTCCATATACGTTCTGTTCTTTGTCATTCTTGTTGGATTTTACCGGGTACCCCGAAAGAACGGGTAATGCAACACTATTAACACATTTTTTTACAATTGACAACATATAAAAAACACCAACATAACATCATACAAAACATGAAGTGTATTAATTTCTAGTTATCAGTAGCAATAGCTCTCTACCTTACACAGTAGGATAAGGATATCTGTACAGGTCAGATATTCTTCATTCTGTTGGGCGTTCATAGGACATGTACGTTGTGGTGAATTCCTTGTTACTCTCTGATCCATTATGGGTAAAAACCAATGGGAAATAATCCAGCATCGGTGCACCTCAAGTAATGTTCCCTACAAGCCTAAAATGCTCCTACCCCAACATGGCAGTGATCCAGTTTCATTCTAAACACTAGATCTTGAATTTAGGATCAAGCAAGAGTAAAGAGGGGAATTCTCTCTTTCAAATTTGTACATTCATTTTACGGTGCAATTTGATAGTGAAATGAGTTTAAATTAAAAACAAATCTAAACTTAAATAAATACACACCATCTCTGTTGCTTATATACGTTGTAATGTAAATAAAATAAATTCTCTCTTTTTGCTTTAAATTGATTATTTAGCAAAAACTTTATCGATAAATATTATTTTTAAGCAGTAAGAAGTAAGAGCCATGTGCACTCCTGCTTCAATCTCTGAACTCCGTATTAATATTATTTTCTTTTTAATTTCTATAATTTTCACATTATAAAAAAAGTAAAACGTCATAATTCCTTTTCATGGATGTCAAGCGTGAATGAAGACTCTCCAAAACAATGTTGTACAGCCTTTGATCAGAATGAAATATACTTATCCAATCCAAGTACCCTGGGTAACGTAATTTCAGAATATATATGGTCATCGGGGTCTATCTCCAAAACCCGTGGAGGAGTCTGTGAACAAACAAACATATAGGAACTACAAATTTATATATATATATATATATATATATATATATATATATATATATATATATATATATATATATATATATATATATATATATCCTCCACTCTATAATAAAGTACAATGCGTATTTATTTGTATATAAATATAATAAATGTGATACAAAAACCATTTCAAGTGGTGAGGGGAAGCAAGTAAGACAACCCCTGCTGCATGAAAGGCATGTGTTTTTCTTGCTAACTTTTGTGTGACTGGATGAATATATTTATTTATGTAGAAATAGAAACACATTGATCTTTATTATAGAGTAGAGGATTATTCCAGCAGACAATGAACAGTTCCAAACCACATCACTTATTCTAGATACCAAATTTTTGCTTCATTATTGCATTCTAGAAGCGTGTAACTAGTATATAAAACGTACTCATGCCAAAATATGAAATGATATAAATGTAATCAAAATGTTGGGATGTTTTACGAATGATGTAAATAAACATTTAAATCCTAACAAAATCAGTTAAAGTTTGTATTTATTCAAAATGAAATATTCACTATCAAGCAAAAATTACTTTATCGTTGATATGTTAAAATTGTTCGATTTTTCTATTACCAATGGAGATTTGGTATCTGTCAGTCTGAAACCAAAACTATGCTATTACTTCTATTAATAATGGAGATTTGGTATATGTCAGTCTGAAACTAAAACTATACTATTACTTCTATTAATAATGGAAATATGGTATATGTCAGTCTGAAACCAAAACTATACTATTACTTCTATTAATAATGGAGATTTGGTATCTGTCAGTCTGAAACTAAAACTATACTATTACTTCTATCAATAATGGAGATTTGGTATCTGTTTGTCTGTAGCCGAAATTATACTATTACTGTATTTTAATGCTCAATTCAGTTTACTATGTTATTTCAAACTAATTTACCATCGTTCAATGCTCGATTCAGGGGATAGTGTAGTATCTGTTCTGTTGTAATGAAACCATCCTCTCAGGCATTACCTTCTCCTTTGGGGGTGGAGGGTAGTGTAGTATCTGTTCTGTTGTCATGAGACCATCCTCCAAGGCATTACCTCTTCCGTTGAGGGAGATAGTGTAGTACACGTTCGTTCGTCATATATACTAGCAAAATAACATTTTCAACCTTATTTTTATTTTTCCTGTGATTGCCTTTTCATCACTCTTATAGAAACTATTTTTCATAACTACTGACCACGTTAAACATTACTTAACTTCGGTGAACTGATAAGATATGGCTGTAACATTATTTAGATAAGGAGGTGGTCATTTGAAAATACCAGGTGCTATGTATTTGGAATTAGAATAGGCTGTGATATCATTTTCTCTGATACTCTTAGGGAAGCTATGAATCCACCTATCTCCCTTCTAGCTATAGATGAAATAGTAGAGTAGACAAGATTCTCAAGCCTTGGTAGGTCAACTAATTTTGGAGAAGGGAAACTCTTTAATAACACATCCTTCTCCGCCTATTTCAACATTACTTATGGTAGTCCGATTTGTCTTTGCCATTGGATTTAAGCAATGTCACTTCAGGAAAAGTGCAGTTTAGGATTGTGCAACCATTGCTTCTCTATAAACTCCTTATAATGCAGGCATCCTTTCAGTGGGTATCTATTGTCTATTGAGACAGAAGGAGGCCAGTCATAAACTATTTTTTGTAGATCTTGCCAAAAATTAGTCACATTTCTTGACTTTATTTTGATGTACATTTGAAAAATATCAATATAGATGTAAAATATTTTCTATTTTTTTGCTATTTTATTTTTATAGTTGAAATCCTTTTGATTGCAGAGCTCTTTTTTGTTGAAGGCATTTATATCATGTGTGTCGTCTCATGGAACAGATTTTTGCCATCATCTCCCCAATATCTTGATATATGTGACTCCGGTCATCTTCATTGATCTCACAGATTTCTTAGAACAGAATAGAAATAAGAAATGATAAGGATTACCATGACAACAACATGAACCTATATTCTTAGAACAGTGCCAACCATTTTTTCTTTTAACATTTTGATCCATGAATGAAAGATAAAATCAGGAAGCACTTTTGAAGTTCAGCCCAACTTTGATTTATTCTGCAAAACCGTCTGTTTTGAGGGGGTAGGAGTCGGGGTGGCTCTTACTCTCTACAGACAATCCAGCAAATATGGCTCCAGTTTGCTGCACGTCTTCAATGAAGAGAATGAAGTAGTACAGTTGGATTCCTTTAAAATGACGAGACCCACATTTGTGCTTTACTATAAAATAAGGCAATATGCATCAAAAATAAAACTGGTTTGTGATCCAGCTCATCTCCTTTCTGAAGTGAGAGATGAAAAAATATTTCCTTTTCTTTTTTCTTTCTTTTTTAATAAAAGGATATAACCTTCGCCTGTGTTGGGTCAAATCTTTCATCTGCCTTTCTGAGGAGTGTCTATAAATTCAAGCCAGGCATTGCCTTCCTTAACCTTGTGTGACTCCAATGCTCTTTTCTATTAGCCCCCAAACCAGGAAGGCCACGTCTGCTTATGAATAATACAAGTTTATACTTCCTTCACACCAATACGAAAAATCTTCAATGTTGATTGATTTTGATTTTTTTCATAATTGAACATAAATAAAATGCTGCAGTATTGTTTCAAGTACTTCTTTGGGTTTAGGATTTTTTTTTCCTGGAAAAGGCTATGGATTTATTTTTTAAATTATTTTTTATTCATAATAAACTTTATTTCTTCCTCTGATGCATTTAATAATTATGTTACTACAAGTGTACACCCTCCATCAAAAATAACGAAAAAAAAACGAAAACCAATTATGTTTCGCCAATGTTCACACTAATATTCATATAAAATAATGATTCAATCGGTGAAGTTAAAGGAAAAAAAATAAGATAGAAAGAAAACATCTCACACGGGAAAGTTTAAAATAAAATAAAAAGTATTTTATATGAATATTCGTGCAAACACTGGCGAAGTATAATTTTTTCATCATGTTTTGATGGAGGGTGTACATTCATATAATATATATATATATATGTGTGTGTGTGTGTGTGTATCGAGGCAGCATTTTTTCTCTAAGGCACGTATTATTAAAAATAACCGACAACTCATGTCTGGATATTTTTGTATGGATCCCTTCCATTTTCCGGATTAAAGTCCTAATCTCGGATGAGAATTGGGTGATGAATCTGCCATAATTTTCTTTTAGGTCCAAAATACTTTCCGACCCATCTGGGTCCATCTATCCTAACTATATTAGATATCAAAACAGGTTGTGCTTATTTAATTCTATTATACAGTATAGACTTTTGAAATACCGTATATATAGGAAACTGCAAATACCTTCAAACACATTTAGGTTTTCCTAATTTGCATATTTATTATATAAACAGCTCCTAATAAATTAACATTCTGTTATATAGAGTTGTAATTTTGCATTTTCTTATTTTCTTATATATACGAAATATTTTCGTTAATAGGATACTGAGAATAGATATTTAGAACAGATACTACACTTTGACCTCAGCCAAAAGGCCAATAATCATAAAAATAATGTGTTTTATGGCATTTTTAAAAAAAAATTAATCTATTATTGTATTATTTTTAATGGAGGTTGATAGTGTAGTATCAGTTCTGTTGTCATGAGACAACCCTCCCAGAAATTACCTCCTCCTTTTTAAGGGGGTGGACTAATCCTCCCATGTATTACATCCTCCTTTGGGGAAGGGAGTAATATAATATCTGTTCTGGTATCATGAGACCATCTTCCCAGGGACTAACTTCTTTTTTGAGGGTGGGATAGTGTAGTATCTGTTCTGTTTCCATGGTACCATACTCACAGGCATTATCTTTTCCTTTTATGTTGGCGATCCTCCCAGGTATTACCTCCTTTTATTGGGAGCAGTATAGTATATATTCGTTCCTCATGATACCATCCTTCCATGATCCTCCCAAGCATTAATTCCTCCTTTTTGGGGAGGGGGGGTGCGTTCATCATGATACTATGCTCTCAGTCATTACCTCCTCCTTTTGGGGTTAGTGTAGAATATGTGCATTTAGCATAGTATCATCCTTCCAGGCTAGCAAAATTATATATTTACTAGTATATAAATATACTCAAATATATTTTTAATTTCGTAAATTTTCAGCGTTCCTTTAACGTTCAATATTTGCTGTTTTCTTTTTTCTTTTTCTTTATTATTCACCTAACTTTCAACAGATCGGATCATATATACAATAATGCCAAGGAAGACGGTTTGGATACATAATGCCTTTACATGTATTGATCTTCACATATATCCAATGTTGACTAGTTTTGCCTGTTTTTTTGAAATCCAATATACCCTTCATATTATAATATAATACTCCAATGGACGATACCCTTTGACACGTCATAATATATCTGGGGATATATTTTCTCTCTGAAGTGATCTTAAATTTTGTGTCCATCTATATTGAATTAGCCTAATCGTGGCCGTCGTAATAGTAGCAGGCCTTGTAACTGACTCGATATTTTGTGGTGGTATCATTGGTTGTGGTTCTTAGACCCACAATCAATCAGGACCGGAAGTTCGCTGTAAATTAATGTGCATGCATTCGATTATAATCAGTTCATATGCAGCATGGATTATTCATTCACTTGGAAATCATATTTAAATTGTTCCTCCTATTTGTGATTTTATTCCCCTAAGAAGAACACGGCTACCGTCCTAAGGATTATTCATTCACTTGGAAATTATTGTTAACTTGTTCATGTTTTCAAACGTATTTCCTTTTTTAAGCGAAAGACATTTTTTGTAAATCAATCATGGTGTTCAAAGCTAAGGCATTGCATTTAATTACGACGGCTGTGATTAAAGTTCGAATTTCAAGTTTTAAAAAAAATTATAATTTTATTTTGAGACAAAATATACAATTTAAGACTAATTAATAAGTTTATCCAACTCCCCCTCAAAAAAAAGAATGACTGTTTTAATTTATTACAAATTTTTACTATGTTGTAGAAAAACTTCGTTTTGCAAAAAACACACACATTTTAATTTATTTCAATAAATGTTCTATTAATTGAATTATTGATTTTGTGTTACTTTAATTAATTCGTAATCTTTCATGTTTGATTTATTTTTAAATTAAATAAAATGCATTTATTATAACACTGTAATAAAATATAGTTTTATTATTATTATGTTCGTTTTATAACATTTTAAATTATAAAATAAAAATCACTGTCAATTTCAGAAACTATATTTTATTACAATCTTTTGGCCAAAATGTTACTTTATTGAAAATAAACTTTATTGTTTTTCTTTCAGAAACTATATTTTATTAAATAAATAAATGTATTAAAATGTTTTAATCTATTGATCGTTATTAATACGTAATTCAGGGGCTTTTTTTCGTAATATATGAGAATTATATCTTGAAAGATTTTTTTATTGTTAACATCTACGATGCTTTATTTTCATAAAAAAATACATTCATGTGCTTTTTTGTACCTATGATATAACTTTAGTAAAAGTATTTTTTGTTAAACAAAAATCAAGAAACATCATTTTTTTCTTTTTAAATGAGAGCAACTCATATTATTCATCTAAAACTAATTATAATGAAATGTTCATATAAAGAACAAATCTCCCTAAAAGGGGGATTTGTCTTGTGTTTATAAACCAAGAGATATTTCCATGCAGTATAACTCTATTTTTATTCGATGTAGACCAGCTTGTCATAATAATCAACTCAAACATTAAAAATAATCCGGAAAGAATGAACTTATTTAAAGAATGAGTATTAAATCAGACAAATTATTTTTCAAAGAAAAATGTTCATGTTTTAAAAATTTATGACAACACCATTTTATTAAGTATTAATTTAATGTTTGCTGTCTAGCCTACGCAAATTAAACGAAATAACACATTTTCACTAAGATTTCTAATAAAATAATGGTTTAATTATATTCAGTGATTTTTAATTAATAAATACTAAAAATTTCATTAGAATTGGTTGATTTCCTGAATTTTGGTAAATTTTTAAGTGAAGGGAGGGCTCAAAATACCCATAGTCTGATTTTTCGACAGTTTTCGTTTGTTACTTTAGAGTATGACATAATTTTCCAGTGCTCTGGCCTCCTTTAACGTA
This sequence comes from Sepiola atlantica, assembly GCA_963556195.1. NCBI lineage: Eukaryota > Metazoa > Mollusca > Cephalopoda > Sepiida > Sepiolidae > Sepiola > Sepiola atlantica. The sequence continues at coordinate 68,054,656 of OY744515.1, forward strand.
GGTCGTAGCCTAATGGACGTTTAATTGGTACTAATTTAAGTTCTTTAATTCTATCATTATGTTCAAATTCAAAGTATTTCTTCCTTCAATATTAAGTCTAAACTTTGTAACTAGGAGATCTATAAATTAATACATTTATAGATCTCCTGGTTACTAATAGTTACCCCATCACCCAGAGTTATACCTATTTGATCAGTTACAAAACCTATTATGTATAATAATAACCTACTAAATAATCTGTAAACTATATCTATAATACTAACATTACTATCTATAAATGTCCAAAATTAAAATCAAAAGGGGTTTTGATTAACTTACCTTTATTTTCATGATAATAAAATATATCATTGTTATTCATTAAATATTTAAGATCTCTACGTCAAATTATCCTATTAACTAGTTAGTTGACCATATCCTACCTATCCATGTTAATTATGATACATTAATTACGCGATACAATATATATATATATATATATATATATATATATATATTCAGTATTTACTTCAACGGTGCTCAATACGTGAGTAGAGCAATTAGCCTGATGATTTCCACCAAGAATGAAACATAAACGTTTCTGTGTGGCTTACCTGTCATAAGTATATTTTCGTACTATATATATATATATATATATATATATATATGAGACCGAGAAATTTGAAATTTCGTACTTTGATTATTGGGAGGGAGGGTGCAGTTAGATATTTTAAAATATGACGCTGGACATTTTAACCTCAAAGATGTTTGCTGAAGATAATAAAGAGGATATAAAAAAATGTGAAAGAAAAAACGTATAAATCGTTATAGAAATGAAAAAGGAAAGTAAACGTTTCATGGAGATAGAATGAAAGCAGGGGGTGTCATGTTATTTTCATTTCCCTTCTTCCTATCATTTTTCTGGTAGTTTTTTTCTCTTTAACTTTTATATGACTGGACGATATATATATATATATATATATATATATATATATATATATATATATATAAAGGATCAAGTCATTACATTTTGCGTTCCTAGAGTTCAAACAACAAGTCCAACTTGGTGTACAATCGTTTCCAAAACATTTTGGAAATACTTTATTTTATTTATACTTTTAAAAATAATTTTTAAAGATTATCCAAAAGTCTCTTCATCAGCGCCTGCATTAACACGTTATACAGAAAAGACCCCCCAAAATACTTAGAAAACAAAAAGCAAAATGTCGGAGAACCAAGAGCTGATAGGGCCAAAGGGCAAACAAGCAGAGAGACAGACTACAAAGCCCTCCAAACTTCCTCCACGAAAAATTGATATAAGAAGTTATTAGAGATTGGGTTTAAAATAAATTATAGTAGAGTACATTAACATTTAAAAAAAAAAGGAATAATAAACTATATATAAAAAAGTATAATAGTAGAAGTTAAGATAAAAAATTAATATACTGACAATAATATATGAAAATATAAAGGAAATTAAACTAGAAATAGATTAATTAAACAATAAATAATACCGGTAGAATAATGACAAAAATAAGAGTATAATAAATATAAGAATACAGATAAAAATAATTTTTTTAAATAAATAAAATAGAATAAATAAAATAAAAGTAAGAATAAAAATAAAATATAAAATATAAATAAAAATAAAGATAAATGAAAGGAAAATAAGAAATATTATATATAAAAAAGAAAAATTATATATAAAAAAGAAATATATATAGAGAAAAAATATTAAAAATATATATATATATCAAAGAACAAAAATAACAATTAAAAATAAATAAAATAAAAATAAACATATAATAAAATAAAATTAATGAAAATAAAGTGAAAAGGTAAGATTAATGAATAACAGATAATAATAAAAAATAAAAAATCCAATTTAGATAATGACAGAGGTGACTTGACTTGACTTGGTCCCTTAACCCCCTCCTGGGTCGTAGGGGCGCTGCACCAATGAACTCCACACCAGCTGTCTCCACTTCTGACGGTCATGACAGAGGTACTATACGTCTAAGTGCAAGTATCTCTACATCTGGAACGGGAATAAAAAGAAGCCCTCAAACTGAATGGTGTGCCAGAAAATAAGCGAATAAGAGCTCGCTAGGAAATATGTAGGCTTCATTAATATCCAAAATAGTTCTCTAGTCAACTCGGCAGGCACCGCAACGGTTGATCCCCCAATAGAATGACACTTGAGGTATATATAAACACATTACTCTTTATTATAGAGTGGAGGATTTTTTAATCAAACATAATATTATTTTGCTTTTAAAATTTGCTAGTCATATTTATTTCTCCATAGAAACAATAGTGTGAAAGTGATTACCTGTGTAGACAGTGAGTTAGGCATGCTTGGTTCAGTTTCTGTCAGGACTATTACATCACTTTAACTAATACTATTGGGAAAGGTATGAAACCATGTTTTAGCCCCCATCTATAAGTAGAATGGTAGGGTAGACTCTCAAGACTTGGTAGGTCTAGAAGAAAAAAAAACTAAAAAAAAGAATACCAGCTACTGGCAGTGGTACGGTGTTGATACCTTCGAAGCATCTTTTTAAAAATGCTAAAATTATGAAACTAGATCATTTTCACAAATATCATATTGTTTCATTTTTCGTTTTGCACATGCACCAGTCTGTCAGAGGGATGTCCTGGAGCGATCTCTTATATGACAATAATATGCGTATAAACATAAAAATCAATAAAATCAAAGCGAGAAAGGCTATCATGTATATTTATAAATACATCTTTAAAGATATGGTTTTGGTTTACTTTCTTGGCAACTGTAGATAAACAAATTGATAATTAAAATTAAAGTATGATTTATAAGTAATAATAAGTTCTAAGTTCAGGATGTTGAAGGTCAAATTCTCGTTACAGGCGATACTGAGAATATAATTAAGAATTACTTAAGACTTCTACCTGGTCATGGCTGATGGAACAAGATCAATCTACCCTCCGTGGATTAAATAAAGGGTTCAGTTCAAAATTCGGTACAGATTCCCGAGTTTGACAAGATGCACTTGATGAAGGTCTGAGGTTGCATCGACCAAAACATTGTGAGAATAACATCCAAGATTAGAACCATAGTCCATATAATCCAAATAATACAAACTAATGGATATAATCATAGACTATGGAGATGCCAAGTTCAAATTTTATAGGATCTGTTGTGTTCAATCCTACACTAATACTGTTGGAAAAGTTATCAACTCTTCATTGCTCTCAGTTATAAAAAATAATCTAAAATAGTATATTGTGTTCAATTAATCTTATAAATGAATCATGTTTCTGTATTGACTTGACTTGAGTCATCTATCAATTGACTGTGAAACATTCACAAAGTTCATGTACCACAATAATATACATCATTCAGAAGCAAGGTAAATATATGGCCCTTGATAATTATTCTAACTTCGTATGTGGTCTCTTGGGAAAATTAATCGCCCACTCTTGACCTAAAGCTTGAACACGCCTTGCTGGAGGGGGGGGGGTGCAACAACACTCTCAAGGCTTCTTTAGTTTAATTTGTTGCTCAGTTTATGTTATTGAAATAAAATATATAGTCGCTTTTAACAGTAACAACATTTTTAATGCTACTGTGCATCTGATTTAATCTGGCTCAAACAGACAAAATTCTGCTTTTTTGAAAATTGCTATCATGTTACATTTTCCAAGTTGTATTCCTTAGTCCTTAGAATATATGTAATTTATTATACAAATGCTGAAAATTTTATAAAAATTGGTTGATTCACTGATTAAGGTTTGTTTACAAGTATTATTTCCTCTATATAAAGTTTTACTGATTAAAAGAAATTATACCGGACCATTTGTCATAATGGTAAGACTGTTCACTAATGGGCCGGAAGACCAGAGTTCAATCTTCAGTTTATTCATATCAAAGACTTAAAAATGATACTTGATGCCCTCTTCCTAAATACTCAGCATTATAAAGTGAAGGATCAAGGGTAAGTGGACTAGTCCTGGGAAAGAAATGACCCTCTCCCCTACACTTCGCTGTAGTAGCCAATGGAAAGGGACCCTTCGGGTCGCGCTTGACTATGGTCGACCACTTTTTCTTTTTACACCAAGTAGTCTAATAGTTGGGTGCCTGTATTTCAAAGATAGAGGCAGAGAGAATTAGTACCTAGCCCAAGCACTGTGTGTGTTTATGTGGAATTGGCAAGTAAGGTTTCTCTGAAACTGTTCTTTTCACTTTCGTACACTAACACTATTGTCAAAGGTATTAACCCATCTCTTATTTCTCAGTTATCGGGTGGAAATAGTTGAATATATTGGAATCTCTAGCCTCTATAAGTAACAAGTCTAGAATAAAATCACAAATATAACACTCAATATCTTTGTTTGTCTCTGAAACTTACAGTTGTGACAAGGGGAGTCAATGTAATGTTGTGCAAACATTATCTGACATTAAAAAGACTGCATATTGACTTAGCACAATCATGTTATGTATTTGCTAAATGTAGCCTTATCTTATTTTTCTGCTGCATTAATATAGATTTAAATCCTATATTACTACCCCTATAAAACCTTTCAGTTGTTTTCCTTATAACAACATTTTTTTAATGTTACTAAAATTTAGATGCATTTTATTTATTAAATGACTTTTTAGTAGCTATCCTAAAGTAAAGTTTATTCTATAAGTTCTCTTTAAGAAAAACATATTTTGTAATAGCAAAAGTGTATTTAATAACACAAACATATACATAGTACATCATTAACCATTTTTGGGAACTTAATGATAGCAAAGATTTTCGGTGATTGAGTATAAAATCTAAGGATTGTAGACTTTTAGACGATGTGTGTAGATTATGTCTGAGCGATAAACTCGAAATTTTAAAGCTTAAAGATGTAAAAAAGTTACTAAACCGTAAAAGCGAAATAGTGATAAACTGTAGATACAGAATAAACTTTTGGATAACTACTAAAAAAAAATAAAGTGGATCGAAATTTTTAGTATTTTTTTAGTCAATCAGCTCTTATAGGTAAATAAGGGATAAAAAGAAAAAAAACTAACAGTCTTCATCGGTGTAGTCATATAGAATTTCAATCTCATATATTAGTGCGTGAGATGGTGTAGTATAAAGTATATATAATTATACATCCATTTATATATGTACATTCTACAAAAAGCATTCGGTACTTTAAAAATATAAGAAACAGATATAATATTCACTATATATATATATATATATATATATATATATATATATATATATATATATATATATATACAGTGGGTGCAATAAGTATCCGATACAAAGCAAAAAGTTGATTTATTTTTATTACACCAAAGCAAAAACGATAAAAAGTGCTATTCTAATGTATTTTTGCATGATAAATACAATCCTCGTATCAAAAATCATATATAATTATGCATTCACTAGATAATTACATAAATGTCATATTTCAGGTTCAAAAAGTATCCGATACAAAGAAAAAAATAGTTTTAATATTTAGTAATATGCTTTCTACTGGCTATAACAGCTTGCAAAATAAGGGATAAAAAGAAAAAAAACTAACAGTCTTCATCGGTGTAGTCATATAGAATTTCAATCTCATATATTAGTGCGTGAGATGGTGTAGTATAAAGTATATATAATTATACATTCATTTATATATGTACATTCTACAAAAAGCATTCGGTACTTTAAAAATATAAGAAACAGATATAATATTCACTATATATATATATATATATATATATATATATATATATATATATATATATATATGAGGAAGTTTGAAATATAAAATAAAATTTCATGAAAAATAGAATGGTTAGTATATTGAATTTATGGATAAACATAAAACAAACTAGTTAAAATAATGGCATAGACACATGTATAGCGACATTAATATTTTAGTCTTTAAATCCGAAATATGTACGATGTTTTATCGCCTAAATATTAAGTTATGGAGTTTTGTTATTGTTTTTACTGGTGATAAAGACAGCGTTGTTTTTAGTACTTTTCCGCTTCCTAAGCAGTAAAGAGTATGCAGAATATTGCATTAAGTCGCCCTTAATAGGACGTTTCATTATTTTTTTTAATATATATATATTTATTAATTAATGATGACAGCTAGAAACACGATTACTTTTATGCATGTAAAAAAATTAATTAAAACCCGTCCCAGAACAGGTAAAATTCATTCCTGTTACAGAACAGTTTGGCACTAATTTAATGTCACCCTTACAAATATAAAAATCCAAATATAATGATACTAAACCTTGTGTTTAGAATTCTTATTCTAATTTTGATCAAAATCCATGATATGATTTTGATTCAAGAAAATGTTTAGAATTTAAGGCTTAGCTTAAGGGATCTTAAAAAGAAATTCTGGAAATCTTGCTTAATTAGCGTCCAATGACTATGGATCAGATTTAATGCAAATCTGAAATATTTGAATTTTCAAATGGGAGATTGTGCCCATATTATGCCTCCATAAAACCCTTTAAAATACTCCAAAGAAACTGAAATTTGGAGACTATTGATTAATTGATGTCGAATACGTATTGTTAACATTTCACAAAAATCGGAAGTATCTAAATTTTCACGAAGGACTTCCACCTCTTACTTGCCCCCTTTGCATAAAACTAAATTAAACTAAATACAGCCCACATTACAACCCATGTCGTCTGTTCCAAAATTCGTAATTATCAGTTAATTACTTTAAGAGTGAATCCTCTACATAGAAATATATAAACATATACACCTACCTAACTTTATATAAATAGATATAAAATGTCATTTAGAAATTGTTAATCTGTTTAGAGACTTTGTGTGTATATACTTTAAAGATACACTATAGAAAATTTCATGAGTCATATTTGTTCTACAATAAAAAAAATAAAAAATAACTAACAATACTATAGTGAACTATATATCTTCTATAGACGTGCTTCACATTTATCTATACATATATAAATAAAGAAAAAAAAATTTGAAAAGAAAAGCTGCGTTTGAAACTTTTTTCTACTTTTATTCAACTTACAATATTTGCGTTCTAATTCCAAAGGGATTTGTTAGTAAGAAAGTCAGTTCTGCGCGTCTACAAACACACAATTTAGTCTGCATTTCCTCAGGAGAAATACCTGCTGTTCTTATGTACACACACCATTCTGCTGATATCCTCATGTTCTTCCACATGTTGTTTACCTCGCAGCAGTCGCACAGTCCGATTTACTAGGTTCACTTGATCACAACTTTTGCGTATTATTTTGCATCTATTATTATTATTATTATTATTACTACTATTGTATTAATCAAACATATTTTCTCTCTCACCATACAAATACAGACTCTCTCTCTCTCTCTCTCTCTTTTTTTTACAAAAATAATTGCAGACATTTCTAAATAGAACAAACAGTGAATATTGTTCCTTTTCCATGCAGTTTCCGTCTCTCTCTCTCTCTCTCTCTCTCTCTCTCTCACTCTCCTATCCCCCTCTCTCTCACTCTCCTATCCCCCTCTCTCTTTCCTCCCCCTCCCCTCTCTCTCTCTCCCTCTCTCTCTCTCTCTCTGTAAACTTACACCATGATTTGACAAAATGATCACATACATTTCTGAAGAGAACAAGCATTGGATATTGTTCTTTTGCCATTCTCTCTCTCTATTCCTCTTCCTCTCTTTCTCTCTCCCTCTCTCTCTCTCTCTCTCTCTCTCGAATCCTAAAGAACTTTTCTTATCATCTTTGACAACTATAAATCTGTCCGTTCTGTTGCACTTTCCTAAAGACCAACCAATATTGTGACACATCTTTCGAACAGGTTTTGTTTTGTTTTACGTTATCTTGCTAAATAAATATTATCTTAAGCTGGAAAGACCAAAAGGTCTTTCCATTGGAGTCACAATTTTGTTCCTCGTCCTTTCGCAACAGAAGTTTATGCTTCCTTTTAATAAATGAATATAGAGTCATAGAGTGAAGGCGGCTTGTGCACACTCTTTGAGTATCATAGGCTTTACTAACACAATATGCATTACATAAATGAAGACATATCTTTTATTCCTGATTAAGAATTATAATTTTTTAATAGCACATGAGTAGGTAGACCAATTCAGATTCTTAGAAACCTACATGCATTTCTATAAGAGAATCTCTCTGTCAGTTGGTTGATTGATCTGTCACACTTGAGATAGAAATAACATTTCCATGATGAAATATGAGCAAGTTGAATGGACACATCTTATTTCAGATGTGTTCAAGCCTCTCTATTATAGGTTCTGTCAAGCTTAAGTTGGAAATACAATTTTCGTTGGTCTGTCATGCTTGTTTAAAATAGCATTTCCACAAATTTGTCACACTTACGTTTGAAATTGCATTTTTGTCAGTCTATTACACTTCATTTTGAAATAGCATTTTCATCGGTCTATTGCATTTCATTTTGAAATCGCATTTTTATCGGTCTATTCAGTTTTGAATAGAATGGTCGTCAGTATTTTACACTTAATTTTGAAATAGCATTTTTGTCGGTCTATCATACTTAAGTTTTTTTATAGTTATTCTGTCCGTCTTTCACGTTTATATTTAAATAGCATTGGTTGGACTATTACACTTTATTTTTAAATAGCATTTTCGTTTGTTTGTGATTCTAATTTTCAATAGTATTTTCGTTGGTCTCTTATGCTTAAATTTTGAAATAGCATTTTCGTCGGTTTATCATGCTTAAGTTTGAAATTGCATTTTTGTGTGTCTATCATGCTTATATGTAAATAGCATTTTGTCGGTCTATCACACTGTGATGCCAATGCTTAAATAGTATTTTCGTTGGTCGGTCACGCTGAAGTTTGAATTAGCATTTTCATTGTTAAATGCACAAATAGAATGGACGCGTCTTAAGAATATCCACTCCCGTTTCCAATTCCATAAATTCTTTGTTTTTCTTTTAGAAATTATGTTTCTTGTTTTGTCCTATCAGTTTTGCTTATTAAATTTACTGAGGGAGACCTTTTAGCATTAATGTCAATCGGATTCCTTAACCATTGATGGAGTACTGATCAGAGTAGCAAATGAAAGTTCCCAAGGGTTAATAAGCTGGTTTGAACTAATGGTCTCAATATGTAAGCAATTATAATGGCCTAGCAGTCTCATCTGAGGAGTTGATAACGATTACTGCAAGCTTGTCAAATGCATATGTTATAGTATAATGTATACGTAGTAAAACTACTTCGCTATTTTTGACTATAGGATCGGTCATTAAGTTCTTTACTTCCTTCTTATTGTACAGACTCCCTCGCTTGATTTTCAGTCTTAAAATTTCACTTTAAATATTTTAAAGTTAAAAAAAAACAATATTATAATATATAATAATAATTACAATAATAAAATATACCAATAATGTTAATAAGTTTAAGGTATAAAGAGTCCAATAATTATGGTTATTATTCCACTCAGCTAACACACAATGAATATATTGTTTTATTTCTGTACCCACATTCTTTCAATCTATGTGTGCTAAGTCTCAAAATGTAATATTCACAATGAAATTACTAATAAAATATTAAGAATAAAACTCGCCTGAAAGTGAGATTTTGGGCAGTAAAATTTTTTAAGACTGAAGATCTAACGCTTCATAGAATAAGGGGGCGATAAAGAACTGAATAAGGGAAGTTGTTGGGTGGCCTAGTAAATTCTTGTCATGTGATTTCCTTGTTCTTGGGAATATGATGTCTTCATTTTGTGACCATTTATTTTTTAACTCTGACGAGACTTAGCCACTTTTGCTCTAGGGTTGCAGAGTTGGAAAGTATAAGGACCGACTCCAACTCCGACTCCTTATTTTAAAGTCTTCCAATATTCAGACTGTCTATGCTTCAGACATTAAAAAATATGACTCCGACTCTTAGTATTCTTATGACCCCGACTCTGATTCTTTCAAAACCTCAGACACCAACTATGCAGCCCTGGTAGCAAGATATGTTTGTATAAATAAAAAATTATACTAAATAAATATTCGGCTCTACTTGTTATTGAGCACTTTTATATAAACACAATAAGATTCATAGCATTGCTCTATGAGCAAAACTACACCTGGAATATATACACGTAAATGAAAGAAGTAAATAGACACTCCACAAAAATTTCTGCTTCCTTCCTCGATGGCGAGCACTCGAGGCTGTACAAAGAAGCAGTAAAAGTTTGAAACATCGATATTTTACACTAATTGGCATATTTTTGTGTCTCAGATATCAATATGCCTATCATATATAACAATTTAAGTATGGCACTGGCCATCTAAGCATTAGAATTCTCAAAGTTCAAGGGAGCATATTATATGTTAATCTGAAGTTGGACTTAATCAGTATCAGATTGCTGCAAACTTCGAGATTCCACTTCACACTGTTAACCAAGTGAGTGTCCAATTCATCAAAGACGAAAAATAATCAAAATTATCTCGCCTAGGTCCATCAGGATTCTCTGACAGCAGTCTTCATTATTAATGATAATAAGGGTGTCTATTTACTTCTTCCACATCTGCCTGCATATATATATATATATATATATATATATATATATATATATATATATATATATATATATATATATATATATATACAAAAAATAACTCTTTGTTCAATATATTAAGTGAGGTGTGCATGATTTCTAGCATTGGCAGTTCTAGTGATAATTTGATTCTTCTTTAAATGTTTTCTTTTTCTTTTCTCCTTTCTAATTACAGACAGGTAGTAATGCGAGGCATGTTCCTGCCACTCAGATCTTCTATGACCCTGCCTCCAGACGCTTAACAATGCACATACGAATGGAGAAAGAAGGCAGTTTTCAGGCCACTGTCACTTACGGTGACATCAAATTGAAAAATGGAGAATTCAATATTCTTGTACTTAGCTGTAAGTTCTGTTTCCTTTTATTTATTTCTGTTTTTGTCTCTTCTCTTTGCTTTGTTTAAAAATTGTTTCTGCTTGACACATTTCAAATTTGTTAAATAATAAGAAAACAAAATTTCGGCACAAACAATAACAAAGAAAAATATAAAAGCCATTTTCATATCAGCGCCTTTATCATTTGGTCGCTGAGGTTAAGTGATTTTCAGAACCGTGCTTCCATTATTTATTAACACGGTGGAAGATTTGAAAGACTTCTGTGTCATATATGCAGTCACTTCAATGGTGCATGAAGAACTCAAAAACTACATTTTCACTTAACTGAAGTGCCCCCAAATGTTACGATTTCCACCAAATAAAGTGTAATTCTTTTTGTACGGATTACAATTACTCTGCAATACAGAATGTATTTTACAAAGAACCAAAGTCATTGTGTTCACATATCTATCCAAGCATGTCTCAGTGCTTTCTATTACTGTGTTATGTCAGGTGTGACTGCAGGAAATTGGTAAGGCCAGTAAAGTAATTTATAAGTGGCCTACTGCTCGTTGAATCACTCTCATGTCACCATCACATAATGAGGTTGTATTATCCTTATCAAACTGTTACCCTTGCAAAGATAGTATGATTTAAGGGGATGCAAAAAGACCATTAATGTTGCATCTATCAAAAAAGACTACAATTTGTATTGAGTTTCTTGCAAACTCCAGTAGAACATAACACCAGCTTGCACGCCATTATGCTGACATCTATTGAAAGAACTAGAAACGGTATTTTTCTGACCATATAGCACAGTCCCTATTTACTTAACTCCCACGAGGACAAAGTTAGATGCAAGGTCAGTTTTTAATGCAGGAAAAATCCAGTTCTTCAAAAAGAGATACTCTGGATTGGGACAAAAATTTAAATTGCCTCAGTCTAGAAAGACTTCTCTTTCACTGACCAAGGACAAAAATAATCAAATGTAGTATCTGAACAGATACAACATTTTGCTCCTAACCAAAAGGCCAAGGAATCATGTAACACACGTTTTTCATTGTGCTAAGGCTATATTATTTGGCCTAGTTATGAGGCAAGAAATAACTTGTAGCAGTTGTGTGACAGATCTATTTCTTCTGTATGTACACGCAATCTCTAACATAATGTCGAGTTGTAGTTCGGTTGGCGAAAACAGGCATGTCCAAACTCGCGTAGAGATACACAAGCAATTAGCGCATAACTGCACATACACACTCACAGCCTTTCCGTTTCCACCTACCTCGTTGGTGGGAAGAGATAAATCAAATCCTAAACGAGATGTCACGAAGATAAGATGCTAAGAACATGCTCTTGTTCTTTGCCACAAAACAGCAAGACAAGATGTGCCTCCAGAATTTCACATTCTGTTTTTAATTGAAGCCTGCCTGCCTGCCGAGCAAATTTACCTTATATTCCTATGTTCCTGCTAAATAAAGTTGATTTTATTATTGTGGAGATGTTGGTATTTTATTTGGAATTCGGTGACCTCCTTTTCTTATGCAGTTCAAGCCAGATCTGGCAGATATCTACTTACATGACGGACTAAAATAAAATGACTATTTTCCATCTCAACATTCCACTCACACCAACAACACCCACCATAAACTAATGATTTTGTCAGTAAAGCTGGTCAATCACTAGAAGACTTTATAGAATATAGCATATGATGTACAGTACTTTTGTTGATAGATTGCATAACATTACGATCATAAAAAACCTAGACACCTCCAAGGCGTGTCGGTCTTATCTTATCCCTGCTATACTAATAAAGAAATTCTCTGCTGAGCTAGCCCCTATTCTCTCCAAACTACAACAAATACCTTGCCGAACCTTGTTTTCACTGATAGCTCGAAAATTGCCTCTCTGGTATCAGCATTCAAGAATTCTGGTGAAAGAACTGACCAACACAATTATCGGCCCATCAGTCTCCTCCCTCGTTTCACTAAAATCTTTGAATCATTAATCAATCAAGCACTAGTCTACCACCTCTTTAATACTAAACTTCTTTCTGAGCGACAATATGGATTTAGGCAAGCCTGTTCTACTGCGGATATCCTAATGATCATCTCTAAACCTATATGCCATGCATTGGACAAGGTAAGGGAAGCCAGGCCAGTAGCCCTTGATATATCAAAAGTGTTTGACAAGGTTTGGCATGAATGTCTTCTCATGAAAATTAAATCATATGGTATTACTGGACGAATACTTAATATAATCAGATCCTTCTTAGACGAGAAAAATCCAGGTTGTCCTTGATGGTCATACATCCAAACATGATATTAATGCGGGTGTGCCTCAGGAGTCGATCCTTGGATATTCCTTATATTCATAAACGACTTCCCTGATGAAATTGTGTCCAAGATGGTGATATGCTGATGACACCACGCTCTATAACAGACATGTGGGAAAAACGAATGTACACATATCCAAGGCAATGGCTGAATCCTTATAAAATAACCCCAGTCTTTAGTGGAATGGGGATGTAAATGGATGGTAACATTTAATGCTACTAAGACAAAGCTTCTTTTCTTTAACAATTACAAGAAACCTTCTCAACCACCTATTGCCATGGCTAACAACACTCTACCTATAATTGAAACTCCTCGGCCTAACATTCACAGTGCAACATGAATTGGAACAAATACATAAAAGACATTGCCAAGGCTGCTGCAAAGAACGTGGGCTCCCTCTACCACGCTAGAAAACTTCTCACACATGCCAGTATCTTATATCTCTACAAAGCCACCATTCGTCCATTCATGGAGTATTGTTGCCACATCTGGGCTGGTGCGCCATCCACTAGTCTCTCTCTCTTAGACAGGGTCCAAAAAAGAGTCTCTAATCTAATAGATCCAATCTAATAGGTCTCACACTGTCAACCAAGCTCCAACCCCTGTCCCATCGCCACAATGTTGCATCCCTGTGCTTGTTTTACAAATACTTTAATGGAATGCGCTCTGACGAACTTGTAGCACATGCCTCCTCAACTTAAATACCCTTGACAAGCAGCAAAATCCTGCCCCTTTCACTGTAGAGGTCCCTAGATGCCGGAAAGCTTTCTACTCTAATAGTTACTTCCTTCGAACTGCTAGACTTTGGAATTCCCTCCCTGTTCCCTGTTTCTCTGACTGTACTAGCATGCAGAAATTTAAAAGTAATGCAAACAGACATCTCGCTGCTCAGCTCCCTACTTAGAGTGTCCCTGTAGGCATGGTCCCTAATAGTAGCCCCTTACGTCCCAATGGCAATGTGGCCCCTTGTTTGGGGGGAATAAGAGTAAAAACAAAAAATTGAATTGGGTTGTAATTTGGTTCAATAATATTTGCTTTCTCAGATGGATCTGGGGCAATATGAGCGTGTGCGATGATGGATGATGATGTGTTTGTGTGGTGGTGGTGATGGTGGTGGTGGTGGTGGTTGGTTGATGAAAATAATGAATGAGTCTGGATTTTAGAAAAATGAACAGTCCTGTTGTTACAAGTTATGTCAAATCTTGGATTATAATCTTCGGGACAGTTGGACACATACGAGCCCAGATTCCATTGATTGTGATGTATTGGGGACTAATTGAAGTTGTAAAAGAAAGAGGGTTTTTTTTTGCTAATAAAAAAATTATTTTTAAAAGAGTGAAGATTTGGACACGAAAAAAGGGTCGAAATGGTGATACGGTCTCCTAACCCTCAGCAGTGCGACGAAGGGTTGGAATGTGAGCTTTTATGTCAAACTGGTGGTTTTGAAGATTCAACAAATTTTGTTAAAATATTTAATTAAAAACATTGTTTTGAAGACCTTTTACAGTTGTATTGTTTGGATTACTTGGACTACTATTCTCATCTTCGTTGTTATATTACACAACGTTTCGGACGATACAATATTTTTAGACTTGAGAATCTTCTAGTCGAATTCAGGGAACCTTGATAGAATTTTAGACTAAACACATTTTATAATCCATAAGTTAGATTGTTCACATTCCATCAGCTATGACCATGGTAAGAGTGTTCATTTTATGTTTTTTTTAATTATTATCGCCTATAGTAAGGATTGAACTTTCAACCTCCAGAAGACTATCACTTAGAACTGATTGTTAACCAATGCTTTAACCGTTATGCCATAGGTGTATTTTTAACAATTCTAGCATGAATTTTGAAAGAAGTGTAGTTGTTGTGTTGTGTGAAAGGTGAAGGCGCAGTTTATCAGAGTACAGTAACTAGATGGTTCAAGAAACTTTGCTTGGGTTGCAAGAACCTTTACGATCAGGCAGGTCAGGCCAGAAACCGTTGATTCCAATGCTATCTGGAAAATATCAGGAATCTTTGGTGAACTTCTGATAGTCTAGTCTTGTTCATTACCATCTAGAGCTGCCGAATATTGCCAAAATCTTGACTAACCCTTATATCAGTGGTGTGCAGAGTTCTGGTGATGCCTGGGGTCAACTCCTCGATTGTATGCCCCAAAGACTCAAGTATAAATCCTAGTACTGAGAAATATTATAAGAAAGGGAGATAGTATGATTATGATCGATGCCCACGCTCACCACCGCATAGCCCTCCTTCTCATTCACTTTTATAACGCTTTTAAATTTATGTCTATTGAACAAAGTATAAGGTCTGATGAATAAAATCATCTATTTCATACAAGAAATGTATCGGACATTTTAATATAAAACAAGTGAAAGACCCAAAACCTATTTTTCATTGTTTTGTTAAAATAAAAAGCAAAATGTTCGGCATTTTCATTCTTTCATTTTCTTTTCCTATTTTTCATATATTCTCCATAAAACCTTCATAAATGAGCATATCTGAGAATTATTTATGACTACCCTGTTCAGTGCTGCTTTAACATTATTGGCCCCGTGATAAGCTGTGCATTTGGGGCCTCTACCAACTGAACCACTCAAAGGAATAAAAATATAAACGGTCGATAAAAAAATGAAACATATTTATTGTATTGGTACTTTCAATAAAATCTTTGCTCTCTCTTTTGGATACTTGTACTCAACAGAGAGACGATATTCAAAACTAGAAGAGTTCGATCAGTTCAGTCCTGCTGATTCTTACACTAAAACCAAATGAATTGGTAAATATTAATTAATCTTGATAAATAGAATAAACAATTTTTGTATAATTTCTGCAAGACATTTGTCTGATCCAATGAGTTAATTAACTTTTGTTTCAGTAAACATAGCGGAAACAAAATTAAACATGTCTTACAATCCGTGACAGATCGAGAGGTTGTTTTTAACTAACCGGATTTATCAGAAAGAAAAGTAAGATAAAATCCAAAACATTTCAACGGAACAATTAATAGCAAGAGATAGAACAAAGAATTTAGCCCTGAGGCTCAACTCCTGAGTCTTTTGTTTTGCATGCAACACTATTAACCATTCTTTCAGAATTGTCTTCTTTGAACATGTTCCAGTAAACACTTCCGCCATTGTCCACATCATATAAATTTTATTTCAATCTTGCTAATGCTACAACTACTACTATTACCAGTCGCGTGTGCACCTTGTTCCTGGTGAATTATGTAAACATTATTTGTTTACCTGAGATGAAGAAAGTATTCTCAAATAAAGCTGGTAAGAAAGCAAACAAAAGAAGAGAAACTTTTTTTACTAATTCAACTTGAGCAAATGAAAATTTTACAAATGCATTTCTTCATAAATTATACATTTAATATGAGTGTGGGTATATATATATATATATATATATATATATATATATATATATACCCTCTCTTCCCCCCGCCCTCGCTCCCATCACCTCCCACACCTTCCTATCAGACGACATAGGCAAATTTTGGCCTCCCGTCTCTTTCTTCTCAATGCTAAATAAAAATATTAAACAAACACATCTCGTATCTCCCCCCTTCATAATTTAAATTAATTCTATCCACAACCACATTCGCCTCCCACTCCTTCCGCATTTATTGCAACACCTCTCCCACTTTCTATTGATTTTATACTCCAACCACTACTTACCACTACAACCATCTATTTGCATCTTATATTTTGATTATTTGCTCAAACGGCCGCAGGTTTTGAACCGGCTGCCAAAACATTTTGTACTTGTGTGATGTTTTCTTCAGAAAAATCATCCTGAGGAAGTCTTGATGAATACATAAATATTTTTTTTTTTTCCTTTTTCAATTTCTATTACATCGGAACACTTTCTTCCTTTCTTTATCATATATATATATATATATATATATACCAAATGGGATGGTTGTATAAAACAATCAATATATCTTGGTTTTGCCTTAGTGATGTGTTTGTATCCTTAATTTTACTAGTATGTTGCTATGCTTATCCACTATTCCATACATTAGTATTCCATATATATGTTGAATTTCAATATGAGAAAGTTTTAACGGTATGTGAAAAAAATGTTTGTTTAATCTAGTCACGTGACCCTTACGGATTGTAATTTTGCAAGTCAAAAATGTAGACAGAAATGATATTCCTACAACCTTAAGTTGAAAGTATGAATGCACATTTTAATTTTGGTAGTGAACCGTCTGAGCACTATTAAGTTGAAAACGAAGTCGTACTACGCAAAATGTATGATATAGGCAAGCACTTTGGCTTGTACTCATCAAGAACGGCTCTCCAGATAAATTTGTCAGCAAACATTTTTATGAAGGTATGAATGTTCAAATTAACTTTGGGGATTATAAAAGGTAACTTTAATGCCCATGTCCTGTTATCTTTTTACTTTACCGTGATTCTTTCTTCTTTTTTTTCAATTTTCTTTTCGTTTTTGCTGGGGGGTTGGAACATCCTGCCTGATTCCAGACATTCACCTGTTATTTCAGGGACTCCAACTTAAAGATCTTTTTAGGATTCTCACCACTCCTTTAAGTGCAGTTGTTTTTTTTAAATCTCTGTTGCACTTGATTCACCACAGATATTTATCAGGTTTATAAAGTTTTTTCATGAGCCCAATAGTTCCTATGATTACTAGAATGATTGACATCTTTCTACGGTTCCAGTTTCTTTTCATATCGTACATAAGACCTTAGTCTGGTTGGATTCAAAGATGCTATGTCAGGCATTTATATTAAATATAGATCCACTGGTCAGTTATATAATCTTAATCGTTACGCGCTTTTACCCACAAAGGACGACTTCAAAGACTAAATCTGTCCTCACTTAAGCAGTGAAGGATGCAAGGGGATGTGGTTCTGGCATGCAGCAGCATCATCGGGAATGTAAATCTACCTTTAGAGGAGTTTTTCATTTCTACACCTAGTTGCAGTATCCATGCACTCGCAGAAAACGTACCATTGTCTCTTTTTGTCTCAATAGAAGAAAGGCAGCATTCATTGTCCGTATTTCTGCTCTCTGGAACAGCTTGTCAGGGGAAGCCGTGATGATGCCTACCATATCCAGGTATAAAGTCGCCTTGGACAAACATTCAGACGGTATATAGATGCAATATCGTATGTCTTTTTTACATGGCTTGCTGCACTTTGCTATATTTTGCCAATAAAATTGATTGATTGATTGATTGATTGAATAAAAACACAATTCTTTCCTTTGCAATAAGTTATCTGCTATATGCAAACGATGTTCTGGTAAATGCTGATTCTTTTGCATTGGCTATTCATGATTGTACAAAAGCTGTTGTTATATACCAACCAGCTCTATGGAAAGTTTCTCATCCTCCAAATATCTTTGTTGAGGGGAGCACTCTAAAAGCTATTGACAGATTGATTTATCTTGAAAGTACTCTTTCTCAGTCAAGCTTTCTAGATCTAGAAATATTTCATAGAATCCAAAAAGTAATTTTTTCTTTTGGAAAACTTAGAAGAAAAGTCTGGTTTCAAAGTGAAGTAAATATATTTCTATTTATATAAAGTTAGGTATGTGTATATGTTTATATATTTCTATGTATAGGATTCACTCCTAAACTAATAAACCGATCATTATGATTTTTTGAACACAACTGCTAGGCATAAGAGTGGGTAATGTGGGTTATATTTATTTTAATTTAGTTTTATACAAAGGGAGTAAACAGGGGGTGGAAGCCATTAATTAAATTTCTGATACTTCCGATTTATTGGAAATTTTAAAAATTAGTATTAAACATCAATTAATAAATATTCCCCAATTTCAGATTCGCATTAAATTTGATCCATAGGCATTAGACACCAATTAAGCAAGTTTTTACTGAATTTCAATTTCTTTTTAAGCCCACTTAAGCTTAAGCCATAAATTTTAGACATTTTCTAGAATCATGTAATTGATTTTGGTCAAACTTGGAATAAGGATTCTAGACATAAGGGACGGGTATTCTTCTAGTATATTTATGATATTTTTTTAATATAGGTTCAAATATTTTATCCATGAAATGATTTTTTTTCTGAGAAAAAGTTATGTGATGCTAGATTTTATGTGACTTTGGAGAAAGCTGTATGTGGATGCTTATTGTTTTTGTTCGACTCAGAACTTGTCAATTCGCACTGATTTCGTGACACACTTAACCAAACACTTATAACAATCCAAGATTACTCAGCTGAACATGAATTCTTAAAGACGATCATGTACTGAATATCTTTACATGCAATCAAAGTTAATATTGATTAGATGATTTTTAATCACTTTTAAATTGTTAATCTAAAAAATATAAATGAATAAATAAACACAATTACATAAAACTAATTTCCTCAAATTACTCACAGAAAGTATACAAATTATTTCCCAATTCAATTGCAGTATATAACTGCCCATTCTTGAAGCGTTGGTAATCTTATCTTTTCAACCCACTATTAATTAACTGTCGTAATAGAATATCCTACACCTCCTTCTTCCTGTGTGGACTTAATAATACATAAGTATATATAGTAAGTACCACATTATAATACATAACGAAAGCCATTATTTGAATGGAGAAGAGTAAGTGACACCTAGGGGTGAGAGGTGACCTCAGAAACGGAAGTTGACAAAATCACGAGACTTGTGAGCAGGAATATTTCACTCTCTTCCTGGCGACACTTTAAGTAAAACAAACATGGGGTGGAGGCGTGCACCATGTAACTAGGGTAACGAGAAAAGCTATCTATCTATCTATCAAACCCGTAAAATGCGATTAAAAAAAGGAAGAAAAAAAAATTGTCTATTATCTTGATGAAGATTCCTGTGTGAATCGAAAATTTGAATTCGAACAAAAAAAGTCTCTCCATTTTACTAGTTTCGAAAACCGTTTCAAATTACAAAATTTAAATGCATTCTATACAGTGGAAACATTTTACTAATACTTATAACGTGCGACCAGAGCGCACACACCACTTGTGAACATTATTACACAACGAGCTTCGTTAACATCTGAAGCACAAGATCAAGCGACACCATGTCGTTTAAAAAAAAAGGAAGAAAAAGAAATATTGTCTATTATCCTGATGAAGATTTCTGTGTGAACTGAAAATTTGAATTTGAAATAAATAATATGTTTATTTTAAAAAAAAATTTGCATTTTACTGGTTTCAAAAACCGTTTTAAATTACAAACTGATGAGTTCGAGGAGGAAAGATCTGATGTTGACATACTAATGTTGGTTGGTCCCCTGTTGAAGGAAACGGAACCGTAAAATTATACCAAAAGTTGATATTTCGTAAGATAAACAAAATTATGTTTATATATATATATATATATATATATATATATATATATATATTACTATTTCATGTATCCACATAAAATTTTATAAGGAGATATCATTTTTTATGTATCAATTTTCAGTATTTACTTCAACAGTGCTCGATACATAAGTAGATCTAGGTAGTAAGTTATGAAAATATATTTATGGCAATTAAGCTACACAGAGGCTTTCGCGTTTCATCCCGGGGGGGAATCTTCAGGCTAAAATGCATGAAGTTTGTTTTGCCAGGTGTTTTTATATACACGGCCTAGCTGTCCGTGTATATAAAACACCAATCAGATTCTTTGTTGTTCTCTTAGCCAATCGTTGGGCTTCTCACAAACAAAGGTCCGGTTAGTTTTTTTCCTATTTCCTATTCTATTGCTCTGTTTTTTATAGAGTGGCCTATATCTTAGTTCTTTGGTGTGTCAATATAATGGGTGAACTTATTTTAACACGTGGTTCCTTGTATTTCTATTTTAGGTTTTAGTTTTTAAGTTTTTAGGTTTTAGTTTAGTTTACTTTTTTTTTACTTATTTGTTTTTTTAGTTATATATTGTTAGCCTAAGGTAAATTTTATTCTGTGCATGCAGCTGTTTGCTATCTCACTTTTACAGTTTAATAGATTTTGGGGGTCTTTAAAGTTTAGGATTTCAAATTTCTCATTCAGACATAATCTACACGGGTCGTCTAAATTTCTACATTGTATATATATATATATATATATATATATAAGTGGATAGGAGGCAGTTAATTAACCAGAAGAGATATCTCTTTTAGCTTTCGTCAAGGCAGGATTTTAGGAAAAGGAAAAGTCTTATATAACGACTGTTGTTTCCGATTATGTGAACTTGCTCTTCTTTTTAGGTCGAGGTGGCAGTCATTTTAAGCACACTGGAGAGTAAAATCATAGAAACTTTAAGATAGTTGCAATTTCATGAGCGAGTGAAAAGAACGGAAACCCTTTTTAAAGAGATTTTGAAAGCTGAGTATCTTTGCTGTTATTACAAGTTCCATCAACTCTTGGAGGGATATGATAGCAGTTATGGCAAGATTCCAACGTGAAAGCCAGTGACAACTTCACAAATCGTTTGTCTGCTAGAATCCTTAGAAAAGAGTCTCAATTTCCTCACTTTATTTGGCCATTAAGTTTCGCATTATGGAGAAGCTTTACCATTACTAGGCTTTAATCTGTTTATTAACACATTAGTTGTTGGTTCTAGAACAGTACCCTTCCTCTCTCCCCCCCTTCTCTCTCTCTCTCTCTCTCTCTCTCTCTCTCTCAACCGCACACTGAGTGTTTTTCAACCGCTATCAGAAAGGAGCTAGATTATTTCTAAAAGATCATAACATATGATTGGAAGTAAGTTAAATTAATTGAAGAATAAAAATAATCTTTCAATTTAAGTAAATACTTACATGTATTACATCTTGACGATTGCATTACATTGAATACTAGCAGGGATAGCTAACCTTTCCCATTTAGTATAAAAAAATAACACCAGTAATGTACAAATTTACTATAAACAGTAAATAATATTCATCGTGATTTCCCCACGTATCATATAAAATGTTTAGGATTGCCAATGAGATTTTAACATTTTATCCAGATTAACCCCCCCTCATCTCCCAAAATAAATCAGCTTATATATATATATATATGTATACACACACATACACACACACACATATATATACACACACATATATACACACACACACACACACACACATATATATATATATATATATATAATATGTGTTTTGTTTATTATCTATGTACGTATACGTTTCGTCCTTTATAATCGGGACTCATTAGTATAGAGACATGACTATTCACTACTGGTCATGCGATTCGAAACCCCGGATTCTGAGTAATTTACTATTTCATGTATATACACGTATATAATATTGATTTTATAAAATTCCCCCGCTATCCAACCACAATGATGTCGTTTGCACGGCAACTGACAAGGCTGAACTACTTGCCCAGCGTTTCGCCTTAAACTTCACTTTGGACTCCACAAACCACTCCCTCCCTAATTTTCCACTGCGGATGGAAGCCACACTCGATGACTTGGTAATCACCCCATCTTATGTCATGGACATCATAAAAAACCTTGACACCTCCAAAGCATGTGCGCTTGATTGAACAAATGCCTTGCTGAATCTTGCTTCCCCAATAGCTGGAAAATTTCCTCTGTGGTACCAGAATACTGGAGATAGAACTGACCACTGCTGCTCTTCACTAAAATCTTTGAATCGTTAATCAATGTAGCAATAGTCCGGCACCTTGTTAATACTAAACTTTTTTCTAACTGACAGTATGGATTTATGAAAACAAGGTCTACTGCAGATATCCTAACAACCATCTCTGAATGCATATACCATACACTGGACAAAGCAGGTAGAAGCTAGGGTGGTAGCGCTTGATATATCCAAAGCCTTTGACAAGGTCTGGCATAAAGGTCTTTTCATAAAAAATGAATTCATATGGTATTACTGGACGAATATTTAATATAATTATATCCTTCCTATCCAACAAAAAGATTCAGGTTGTCCTCGATACTCGTTCATCCAAACAACATGACATAAATGCAGGTGTACCCCAGGGATCGATCCTTGGACCTTTATTGTTCCTGATTTTCATAAACAACCTCCCTGATGATATGGTGTCTGAGATGGGTATATTTGCTGACAACACTATGCTATACTCTCATCATGTGAGTAAAACAAACGCACACATATCCGAGGCAATAGCTGAATCCTTAGTGAGTGACCTCCACTCTGTAGTGGAATGTGGTCATAAATGGATGGTAACATCTAATGCTGCAAAGACAAAGCTTTTGTTCTTCAACAACTATAAGAAACCTCTTCAACCATCGATTGCCATGGCAAATAACACCCTACCTGAGAGTCCAACGTTCAAACTCCTCGGCCTAAGATTCACAGGTAACATGAATTGGAACAAATACATAAAAGACATTGCCAAGACTGCTGCAAAGAAGATGGACTCCCTCTACCACGCTAAAAAACTTCTCACACCTGACAGTATCCTATATCTCTATTACCACCATCCGCCCATGCATGAAGTATTATTGCCACATCTGGGCTGGTGCACCATCCACTAGTCTCTCCCTCTTAGACAAAGTCCAAAAAAGAGTCTCTAATCTGTCCAGCAATCTCCAGCCCGTGTCCTATCGCTGCAATGTTGCATTCTTATGCTTGTTTTACAAGTACTTCAATGAAATGTGCTCTGATGAACTTCTTCTCTAGTGCCCCTTGACATAAATACACTCGACCAACCTGAGAATCAGCTAAATCCCATCCATTCACTGTGGAAGCCCCCAGATGCCGGAGAACCTTCTACTCCAAAAGCTTATTTTCTCTAGCTGCCGGACTCCCTCCCGGCTCCCTGTTTCTCCGACTGTACAGACATGCAGGAATTTAAAACTAATGTGAACAAGCATCTAGCTGCACAGCTCCCAATTTAGGATGATCCTCTAAATTTCATCCTAATTCTTAGTAGCTACTTACGTCTACAGTGGCAACTTGCCTTGTTTGGGGTAAACTAAGTTAAAAACAAAATAATAATAATAATAATTTAATATATTACATATATTTTCAATATAACATCATCTAGCTAATTGCCCGGAAATTAAACATAAATGTTTATGTGTAGCTTACTTGCCATAATAATATTTTCATACTACTATACTTTTATATATTCTCATACTATATATATATATATATATATATATATATATATATAATATTTACATAACATTATTATTGAAGTCACATTAATTAATATTCATTTATAAAGAGTTTAATAGAAATCAATTCATATTGAAAGAAAATCATTAAATGTCAGGATCCAGTATTTAGATTGAAAATCGATCAATGCCACAACGAGGAGCATGTCTTACCCAATTTTTTTATTTTTCTATAAACAAATGTGAACCCAGATACATTAGAGTCAATTCTGGAATCTCTCATTGAACAGTTGATGGACACCTGCTCCAACATATTTAAAGTATGTCAAGTTGTTACAATGTTAAGTGATATAAAGTGATAACTACCCGGAGTTGATAAATCATGACAGTATATATACATATATATATATATATATATATATAGTAAGCTATGAAAATATATTTATGGCAATTAAGCTACACAGAGGCTCCCGCATTTCATCCCCTGGGGAAATCTTCAGGCTAAAATGCATTTTAGCCTGAAGATTCCCCCAGGAGATGAAACGCGGGAGCCTCTGTGTAGCTTAATTGCTATAAATATATTTTCATATCTTACTACCTAGCTCTACTTACGTATCGAGCACTGTTGAAGTAAATACTGAAAATTGATACTTAAAAAATGTTATCTCTTTATAAAATTTTATGTGGATACATGAAATACTAATATATATATATATATATATATATATATATATATATGATTATTTTTATTTATCCAGACATGTACAAAATCTGCGACACTTGCATGTCAATGTTATCGATTAACAGCTGTTAGAAACTGAGATCTCATCAGGAAGAGTTAAAATCCGATCTTTGCCTCAGTTCATATTTGGGAAAAATGAAACGAGGGAGCAAAGAAACGGAAATATACCATTTGGAAAGTCATGTGGTTAGATTTGAGACCGTTGAGAATCAAATATAAAATGAAATAAAATCAAATCAAAATAAAATAAAATAAAAATATAACTTATAAATTCATTGAGGATAGTGAAAGGAAAAGGAAGGCGAAAATGGGTGGGAGAGAGGGAAGAAGGAGAAAATAAAAAAGGGAGAAGGGAAAAGGAAGTCAAAAACACACAGCTAATATCTGAATGTGTGATGGCTGTCAAAGACGTGTCGATATCAGCTTGATGTTTCGATGTGTAGCGAGACAAGTTTTCTCGTCTGGTTTCAATTGGGGTCGGCAAGGATGGTGGGATGTTAATACATTGAGCTCTAATCTTACTGGATTTTTTCCTTTTTATTTGTCTTAGTTTTTTCTGTTTTATAATTCTAATGTTTACTATCTTTAATTTAATTCATTTGTTTTATTAAGGTCTAGCACAGTTCACAATGTGGAGGTACATTAATTAAAAATTTACTCTAGTTTACTAACATAATAAAAGGATAATAGCAGCCCCATGATAAAAATAACAATAAAAAATAATAATATTATTAATATTGAAAATGATAAAAATGATAAATATAATAGAAAAAAATAATAATGATAATAATAATATATAGATAATAATTAAAAAAATTGTAATAGTAGTAATAATGGTATTTATAGTCATATTAAGGTGTGTGGAATAAACGAATGGAATAGAGAGAAAAATGATAAGCTCATGGAAACAACACCAATTATTTAAATGAGAATATATATATATATATATATATATATATATATATATATATATATATATATATATATATATATATATGGTAATTGAAAACAGACAAAGAAATGACTTTGGAGACCACGTTTTCAGATGCAATATTTTATTAAAAAATCATTTAAATGTTTTTTTTTTGTTTTTTTACTTTTTCCTTATTAATTTCGAATGATGAAAAATTGATCTTCAGAGAAAGAGAGTCCGAATCAATTTAAAGCCAATAACTTAGTTTTTCTGTGATGGTTGTTTATCTCCTCGATGTTGCAGGGGCGATGTTCACACTTTGTCGCAGGGTGGTTTTAAAAATAAAATAAAAACATTTAAATGAGTTTTATAAAATATTGCATCTCAAAACGTGATCTCAAAAGGCATTTCTTTGTCTATTTTGAATTACTTAAATTTCTTAAGATGCTTTTGTGCGTGTGTGTGTATTTAGGCAGCATATTTTCATTTAAACAAACGTTATTGAACAACACAGAATGCTTTTGCTTAATAAGTCTTCTTTTTTTTCTTTTTTTTTCGGATAGTCCATCGAGTAATTTTGTTAAATTGTCGTATGTATGATCCGTAGGTTTTATGTTTCGTTATTCACAAGTATTTTCGATTGATTCATTCAATCGTCTTAAGACAGGGCATTAGTCTGCCTTGTTCATATCTGCTGAGTCGAATGGTGCAGCAATATATAGCATGGGTGATGAGATGCCATATGGAGGACGTGATCACGTGCAAAGCGTGTGACTAATTAGAAGTTACAAAAATTAAAATTACGTCCCACAATACGGCATCTCATGACCCATGCATACATTTAAAAAGCCATACATTGCATTCGACGAACTCAGCAGATATGAGCAAGACTAATACACTGCCTGAAGACGATTGAATGAATCAATCGAAAGTACTCACAAAGAATGGAACATAAATCCTATGGATCCTACATAAGACAATTAGATAAAAATACATGATGGACCATCCAATATATATATATATATATATATATATATATATATATATATATATATATATATATATATATTTTAAATAGCTTTTAAGCTAATTCCAAAAGAAAAAGTCCATAGCAGTTTACAATTGTTTCGAAATTATTTTAATTTAAATAATACATGATAAAAAAATATCAATTTTTCATTGCTTGCGACAACTGAAAAAGACAGTTTATGAATCAAAATAATCTCTGTTCAAAAATATATTCAAGAAATATAGAGAACAGAAAAATAAATCAATTGTCACATTATAATTCCAAATAATGTCCTTTGAAATTCAGTTTATCTTCAGAAGATTCAAGATACATTGTTGAACAAAGGAATGCAGTTACTTATCTCTCTCTCTCTCTCTCTCTCTATATATATATATATATATATATATATATATATATATATGCGATTTTATGAAGGCTTACCAAAGCATTCCTTTCAGGACACCAATGATCACCATTAAAGATTTTTTCTTACAAATAGTATTTATTCAAATTAAATGTTTTTTCCTACACGTGTTTCACTACCAAGCAGGTACTTGCTTGGCAGATCATCAGGGAGATTAAATGTCTGGAATAAGGGTTTCAACTACCGACAATACACAATGTGGCGTTGCAATAGTTGAGGTCACTTAAGAAGAGAAGAGGTAGTGAAACACGTGTAGGAAAAAACATTTAATTTGAATAAATAATATTTGTAAGAAAAAATCTTTAATGGTGATCATTGGTGTCCTGAAAGGAATGCTTTGGTAAGCCTTCATAAAATCGCATATAAATGCTCTGTAATCGAGTATCATCGAGCTTGTTTTTATTGGCACAACCCCGGTCTTCACTGAATGATTTATTTTATAAGTGAAAATATATATATATATATATATATATATATTTATATATATATATATATATATATATATATATACATAGTTATGTATGTTTATATATTTATATTTACAGGATTAAGTCTTAAATTAATTAACCGATAATTATGAACTTTGGAACACATCTGCTAGGCACCGGGGGTTCAAATGTGAGCTATATTTAGTTTGATTTAGTTTTATGCAAGAGGAAAAAGGGGAGGGGGAAGCCTTTCACAAGAATTCCGATACCTTCGATTTTTGTAAAATTTTGACAATAGCTATAAGGCATTAAATAATAAATATTGCCTAAATTTCAGTTTCTTTTGAGTATTTTAAAGGGTTTTTAGGAGGCATAATATAGGCACAACCTCCCATTTGAAAATTCAAATATATCAGATTTGCCTTGAATTTGATTCATACTCATTAGACGATAATTAAACAAGATTTTTTGATTTTTAATTTCTTAAGGCCCTTTAAGTTTAAGCCTTAAATTTTAGACATTTTCTCGTATCAAAATCATGTAATTGATTTTGATAAAAATTAGAATAAGGATTCTAAATATAAAGTTAAGTATCATTATATTTTAATTTTAATCTTCGTAATAAGACATAAAAATGGTGCATTTTAGCCGTCCTTGGGCGGTTGTTCTTCTAGTGTGTATATATATATATATATATATATATATATATATAAAGAGAGAGAGAGAATAAAATGTTTGCTATATGAAAAGGTGTCCTTCCTTCTTTATATAAGTGTGTGATAACGTGAATGCATTACTGGATTGATTATTGTCAGGAGATCTACTTAAACCACATTTCAAAAACTAAAATACCATAAAAATATTTTCTGTGTTGGACTTTTTTTTAATCTATTTCAATTTTTTCTTAATTAGTGTTAGATGGTCTCGAAAAAAAATTTAAGAATATTTTTTAGTTGAACAACAATTTGACAAGACACGTTATAAAACTGTTCATGAACGTATGCGCAGAGCATCTTCTCTTGTAAATTTAATCAAAAACCTTTTATGTTTTCCTCCATATCAATCTGTAAGATCTTAGTTTGAAAAACAAACTGAAATTCTATGTCGACTTTGGACACTTTTTATCTGTGCTGTACATAAATCATTATTCACTGCAGTTATCAAATTTTGGAATTTGACAGAAAAATGTAGCATTTCTCTCCCCCCCCCCCTTCTTTATTTTATTTTATTTTCGCTGTTGGAAACTAACAAAAACGAAAGAAAAACAAGACGTCTTCCATTGCACTATGTTTGGTGTGGATTTTAGATCAGGAAAAAAAGTTAGATTGGAATCTACATTGAAAACACATTAATCTCATGTCATTTTTGTCTGAATTTTTGGAAAGAGAAGTTGTTATTATTACTAGCAAAAATATTGTTGCAAGTATATCACTACCCCCCTCCCAAAAGGGAGGATCATATTATGACCACAGAAAAAATACACACACACACACCAAAAAAGGAGGTAATGTATGGGAGTATGGTATCATGACGAAAGAACATATACTGCACTGCCTCCCCCAAGGAGAAAGTAATGCCTTGGAGGGTTGTATCATAACGAACGAACATATACTATACCAACCCCTCAAGGAGAAGGTAATGCCTGGGAGGATGGTCTCATGACAATAGAACAGATACTACACTACTGGACTAAGCATTGAAAGATAGTACATTAGTCGGAAATAATATAGTAAACTGAATTGAGCATTAAAAGATAGTGCAATTAATAGGAGTAATAGCATAGTCTCGGATTCAGACAAACAGATACTAAATCTCCATTAGTAATAGATTTGCATTTTTTTTATTCTATTACCTTCACAGTTGCTATTTATTTTATATGTGAATAACATGTTCATACGCTAGTCTCATTAGAATGTTCAAGCATTGCTGAACCATGTGAACTCAATCTGTCCATCTATACAGTTGACCATCGAAAACATAATAACAAATTATTCTTCCTAGGTGTGTTGATAACTCGCACTGATCAGGGTTTTAAGTCATCTGTATATCAAAAGCCAACCTTTACTGGACAATATCTTAATTTCAGCTCCCACCATCCATGTAATGTAAAGAAAGGAATCGTCCGTTGCCTACAACATCAAGGAAAGGCAATATGTAGGAACACCAATACATATCAAGAGAAGATAGACAACTTAAGAGAACCCCTCTACTTAAACAACTATCCAGCAAGTGTGACATCAGCTCCGAGAAATCGGGATCAAACATCAAAGGACACTACCCAAAAACTCACCATAGTTTGTCTACCATATATGAAAGGCTTTAGAGGATATGTAATCCATATGACATCAGGGCAGTATTCAGGAGCGACTCAACTCTCCGAAAACATCTCGTCTGAGTCAAGCCTCCTACAGAAAAAATCATTACTAAGAACCGTGTGCAAGCCATTTCGACGAATGTGCTTTATGGCCTTCTTCAGGTGTATTCTTCATCCACGCTGATGATTTTGTTTCCTGTATTCAATGCTGTTGATTATTTTTGCATTGTGTATGGTGATGTTTCCTACATTATTAGTCAACCTAGTATTAATTCAAAATGGGAATTGTTGATTAAAAATTTATATCAAATCATCATCATCATCATCATCATCGGTTTAATGTCCGTTTTGTAAGCTGGAATGTGTTGGACAACTTTTAGAAACTGACTTATAAACTAACCTATCTCTGACAGGTCTTTATTTATCCCCTTTTCTCTCAAGTCCATCCTCATAACTTTTTCCAATGTTTTTCTTGGCCTTCCCCTGTGATACCTCAACTGTTCTACATCTACTGACCCAAGAACTCTCACCCATTCTTTCAATGTGATGATATCCTCGAAGTCTACTGTTCTGCATGCATCTCCCTATACTGTCCAGATTTAATCTTCCTCTGAGCTCATCAGATCTAAAAATTAAAAATAATCGAAAGACAAGTTTCACTTTTCATGTCACGCTTCATATGATTGATTATCTCACGTTATGTGAATGACTGAAAAATTTGATTAATTTGTTGTTTTTTTAATTTAGACTATTTTTCTACAATGAGTTCTCCGGCTTTCTTCAGGTGGTGCTAATTTGATATGCGAACAATTTATTTTAAAAATAGCACCAAAATATTTAAAAAAATAATTTAAAAATGCAACAGTTTATAAAGTCATGCTCGGTGCAATTGCTTCCATCACGTTATGCATGATGTTTTTATGAATTTAAAAAATTAACGTAAAAATAACCAGTTTATTGGAGATTTAAGTATGTTGGGAACATCAGCCTACACAATACACAAATAATCAACAACACTGAATACAGGAAAAACATCACTGTGGATGAATAATACAGCTGAAGAAGGTAGGAAGACGTATTCGTCGAAACATCTATATACTATGTAAAAAGTTATGCTGTTTTTGGAGTTTGTCTGTTCGTATGCAAACTGAAACATTAGTTGATAAAAAAGGAATAGGCAGAGTACACATTACTAACAAGCTTGATTTCAAGTTCTTTACACTTGCCATACTCGAGTTCGAATCTCAGATGAGTCTAAAAGATTCTTTTTAACTGTATTTCAACGTTCGAGGAGCAACTAAATAGCATTTGATTCGTTTGGAAATAAACTCTATCTAACAGACTGATTGGTTTAAAATGTGGAGCCACTCAGCGGTATAACGATCCTAAAACCTCTGAATAATATTACAGTAAGTCTAATTTGTGACTTTGTCTAATAAGTACATGTTTTGGAGTTTCCCTTTATTTAAGTGTAACACATTTTTTTCCACATACAAGCATCTGCTCTCCCACCGGCTACTTTTTCTTCACACTAACTATAAAGCGGTAGAAGCTAGGTAAAGATGGAAAGTGACATACCCAGGTACTGTACCAATACCGCTCAAGGAGCGAATATAAACTAGTAGTTGACAAATAAATAGCAACCGTGAAGGTAATAGTTCGAATAACAATTACACAATGAAGAATTTTATTTATTTTTGATTTTACAAGACTAATAAGAATACATTGAGTGGGAATCAGAAAAACAATGTCGCCAAATGAAAGGAGAGAATAGAATCAGGTAAAAGGAAAATTCAAAGGAAAGGCAGGAAGACGAGAGAAGTGGATTTATTTTGGAAGCCATCTTTGAATTGGTCACTTCAAAAGAAAATCAAAGGAAAAGACAGTTTCAAGTGGATAAAGCCATTGCCGTTTGATGTAGAAGATCATGAGTGTTTTTTTTTTAATAAAAAGAAGACAAAAAGCAATAGTCAAGTTTTGAAGGATTTTAAAATTCCAAATGGGAAATAAAATATTTTAGTTGATGTATTTTTTAGTTGAGACGGGGTGCAGATTCCATTCTATCAGCAGCCTATTCTTTTGGGTTATTTATTTCATTTGTCTAATCAGATTCATATGCAGTGTATTGCAGCAAAATCTGAAGCCAGAGCTAGGTCAAGATCGCTGCTGGCATTGGCTGTCACAAGCCAATGATTTGCCGGATGATCAATATTGGTTACTCTTCCTACCGCAAGTCTCATCGCATGCTCATCATGAATGCCTCCAAGCAGTGGCTTTGCTGAACAAGCTCAAGCATGGGTCCACCAAGATTCTGAGGTTCTTCTCTGATGAAAAGAATTTCAAACTGGCAGAATGACAGGTGGATCTGCAAAATTATTGAGGAGGTTCCCGTTGTGAAGCATATAAAGATTTTCTTCCTTCGTCATGGTCCTTGACGTCCTGCCTCCGTTCTTCTTTCAAAAGAGCCTGAGAGTCACCACCGAGATCTACCAGGAGGTGGTGAGGAGCGTGATGAAGTTCTGGATGAACAAGATCGACATCGGACACCCTACGTCTTCCAGTGGGACTCCGCTCCACACACAAGGCCAAAACGACCCCGGCGTTGTTGCTCAAGAATGTTTCTCACCACTGGTCGCCGCACTTGTGAACACTCTCCTCACCCGACTGCAACCCCCTTGTCTATTTCTTCTGAGGTGTGATCGAGGCCAAGACCAATAAGCATGCCTACAACACAGTCGACTCTTTGAAGACTGCCATCATCGAGGCATTTGACGCTATAGACAAGGACATGGTCGCCAAAGCGTGTGACTCATTTCGCACCCACCTTGAGATGTTCGTCTCCAGCAGTGGTGGTTACATTGAAAGATAATGTAGTATGTAACTCTGTTTCTAAATAAACTGTTGGGTTTCTATATTTACAACTTTTGTTTTCATTGCCTATTTCGTTTTCGTTTTGTCAAGTGTCGGATTTTACTGCAACACTGGGTTGTCAATTCAGGAAGAGTTTCAAATGAAAATAACATTACTTGTAATTACCAGTTGGATTTAATTAGAAACGTGTCTCACTCAGAGGGATAAAGTATGAGTCGATTGTAATAAAAACATGCAAGCTTTATTATAGCTTAAAGAAGCTTTACTCAGCTAACAATAACATACATACAAATATAAATTACTATTTACAATTACCTATACACTATAGAGTTCTATAACAAGGGAGATAACATGACATTACTTATTGCATCGATAAAAGTAACAAGTAGCAGTGATTTAAATCTCTGACCAGTGACATACACTGATTTTACGTTTTGTTTCAGAAAATTCAGAGAATTTTAAACTATAAAACATTATTATTTTATAAATCTGTTGGGTTTTTTTCATAAAACCGTTTTTTTTCTTTTCTTTGCTTTACTTGAATATTTTGTCTTTTAAAAAACTCTAATCAATGTATGAAATGTACTGCACAAGTATAAACAAATAAATTATCAATGGAAATGGGTGGAAATAAATAGGGGTTACTTCAGTTCCACATTACCTATGGATGAGCTGCGACTGCCTCTAACCTATTGATAAAGGTTGTTTGGCTCAGTCAATAGGGTAGCAGCACCGTGTTAACTTTGCTATATATATATATATATATATATATATATATATATATATATATATATATATATATATATATAAAAACTATTTTGTTCTGAAATTGTTAGTTAATCTTAGAATGCTATAATTCATTTTATATTCATTTTTTATGATAAGCTGTATTGAATATTTTAAATCATAAATATTGAGCTTCATTTTTGCTTTTGAAAATCAATTCCTATTCGAATCGAACTAAACTATATAAACTTGCTTTTATATTACTGGTTGATATATATATATATATATATATATATATATATTACTGTTTCATGTATCCACATAAAATTTTATAATGGGGATATAATTTTTTATGTATCAATTTTCAGTATTTCCTTCAACAGTACTTGATATGTAAGTAGAGCTAGGTAGTAAGTTATGAAAATATATTTATGGCAACTAAGCTACACAGAGGCTTCCGCGTTTCATCCCCTGGGGGAATCTTCAGGCTAAAATGCATGGAGTTACATGGCAGTACATGTAGAAATTTAGACGACCCGTATAGATTATGTCTGAATGAGAAATTTGAAATCTTAAACTTGAAAGACCCCCAAAATCTATTAAACTGTAGAAGTGAGATAGCAAACAGCTGCCTGCACAGAATAAAAATTACCTTAGGCTAACAATACATAAATGAATAAATAAACAAATAAGTAAAAAACAAATAAGTAAAAAAAACTAAACTAAACTAAAACCTAAAAACTTAAAAACTAAAACCTAAAATAGAAATACAAGGAACCACGTGTTAAAATAAGTTCACCCATTATATTGACATAACAAAGAAACAGGATATAGGCCACTCTATAGAAAACAGAACAATAGAATAGGAAATAGGAAGTAAAACTAACCGAACCTTTGTTCGTGAGAAGCCCAATTGGCTAAGAGAACAACAAAGAATCTGATTGGTTAACTACCTAGCCGTGTATATAAAAACACCCGGTAAAACTAACTCTATGCATTTTAGCCTGATGATTCCACCCGGGGATGAAACGTGGGAGCCTTCGTGTCACTTAATTGCCATAAATATATTTTCATAACTTACTATATATATATATATATATATATATATATATATATATATATATATATATATATATATATATATATAATATTTATAAATAAATATTAAATTATTAATACCTATGGATACTAGCGTTTCAAGCTTATTACTCTCATCAGTGCAGGAAGGTAACAATTTCAGACGGTCAGGAGGCGCAAACCCAGTTCACAAAGTCAGCTTAAAATCTGCAAGCAGTCGCCATATCCACTCGGCCACCGGAAACTGTCACGTAATTAAGGGAAATTAAGATCTATATGTACCTAGAAGCCGGCACAGATAGAAGACTAGTCGAGAGTGTTCGACGAACGTATTCAGAACTCGCCCAAAATGTTTAAAATGCCATTTATATAAAAAAATGTTTAATAACTTTTTCTAAATCTTTAAAAAGGATTACAATTTTGAACATACTTAATACATGTTAAGGGGCTATTTATATCTAGATTTCCATCTGGTTTTGGTAAATAATAAGACAATTAAATCAAAATATGTATTTTATCAAGAAAATCCACAATAATCAGAACATAAAAATGTGCAATTGCAATTGTCTGAGAAAATCAATATTTTTTACGATGTTATCAATTTCTAGTAAATTTCTAAACATTCGTTCATTATCACTTTTGCTACTGTCTGTTGAAGTTGTCCAAGATATCAGTTACAATCTGAAAATAGATTTTGAGTTTACGTTATAAAGATGGATTGTCCATTTGGGGCTATTGGAGATATTGTGAATCAATTTAATAATAATATAAACAGAGAAGTGTCTACCAATCTGTCATCCGCTCAATCCTCATCTACGGCTGTGAGACATGCCCAATGAGGGTGGCCAATTGGTAGAAGTTGGAAGTCTTTAACAATGACTGCCTTTTCCACATTTTGCATTGCAAGCAGGCCGACCGTGTCCCAACTGCTGTTCTCGACCAACATCTTAATCTAAAGTCTCTACCGTCTGTCTTGTTGCAGTGAGATCTTTGATGGTTTGGGCATGCAGCTCATAACTCAGAGGGAGAATTAATTTGCAACGTAATCTTGCCTACCTCTCTGCGTGGGCGGCGCAACTGTATTGGTGGACAGCTGAGGACCTGAACAACAACCATCCAGGCGGATGTGGATGAGTTCTCAGGTCTACAGATTGACAGTGAAATTGCAATTGGTTAGCCATCTCCTGCGACCTGGCTTGGGACCGCAGTTCATGAGCCCACATGTTTCGGAGCTAACAAATCATCAGGTATGCCACAGAAAACTTCAAGAAGAGATGACCGTGCCATATGCAAACTTGTCAAAACAGATCGTTTTAAGACTGCAGTTGCTGTTTCATGAGAATCAAATGCAAGAATGAACACTAGTGTATCCAGACCAACTGTGTCACATGGGTTGAATAAGTCAAATGTACTTGCTGGTTAACGTGCTGTGAAGCCTTTGGTCAATGCAAAGAAAGCTTGTCTCAAATTTGCAACTCGACAAGAAGATCAATAACAAAAGGTTTGTTGTAATGACGAATCTAAGTTAAATTTGTATCGATTCGACAGTAGGAGATATGACAAGAAAGTTAAATATTTTCAGCAAAATCTCAAGACTGTTAAGCCTGGTAAAAGAAGTTTTATGATTTGGATAATGAAGAGAAGTGTGCTTATATAATAAAGTAAATCATAAATTTTATAAAAATTAGAAGAATGCCCAGTCAAGGACAGGTAAAATTAATTCCCCAAACAGAAAACTTTTATGTCCCCTTACAAAAATTAAAATCAACCTATAATGATAGTAAACCTTATGTTTAGAACTGCAACCTCCAATTTCAAAATTCAAATATTTCAGATTTGCATTAAATTTGATCCATAGTCATAAGCAAGATTCTATTTTTTTTTTTAAGCTTAAACTTTAAATTTTAGACATTTTCTAGAATCAAAATCATGTAATGGATTTTGATCAAAATTGAAATAAGTATTCTAGACATAAGGTTTAGTATCATTATATATTGATTTTAATCTTCGTAAGGGGACATTAAAATGGTGCAAAACTGTCCATGGATGGGTATTCTTCTAGTTATGTATAGATTGTTAGTGATGATCGATCTATGCCTTATATTTCTCATTCCTTATCACATGGACTAGAAAATAATTGTCGATTTTCCAATAATTCATTCTTGGAAACAATTCCTGAAACCATTGCAAAATCATTTCATTTTTAATCTAAATTCATGTTAGATAATCTTGTCTTGACCAAAAAAAGAATCCTTCCATTTCTTTGTTTCATTTAATCCCGCCTTTCTTCCCAGACATTGTTATTTGTCTCCAATGACATCCAACCATTTATTATCATTATTTTCTCCCTTACTTTCTTTATTTTTCTTTTTAATCAGATAGAGAAAATCCGTGAGTTTGTGTGAAATAGCTAGTGGGATGTTCCATGCGTGACATGCCTTGGTATGGCGTGCACACATAATCAACTCGGGCTGGCCATCTCCACCCACATCTTTTGTTTTGCTCTCTCGCCTCCAAAATATCCTCTCTCTCTCTCTCTCCCACTCTCTCTCTCCCACTCTCTCTCTCTCTCTCCCAGCTCTTCATTCTCATCCTCTTCTTCTGCAAAAGAAAAGTAATGGCTATCAATAGTCATCTGAATTTTTGCAGCTGTTGTTATTGTTGTTATAGATGATTACTGTGTTATTAAATCTTCTTGAACGAACAACTCCTTCCTGTTCTCTCGCGTCTTTGTCTCAGAATTCGCATAAGAGAGGTTGCCGGTTGCTGTAACATCGAGCCCAGAATTCAAGAGAAGTTTTTGGAATTCAGGATTATGTTTGAATTTCTTTTCTCTTTTTCTTTTTCTTTTTCTTTTGGCTTAACTTCATCCTTCCTGCACTCAGGGAAGAATTTTAATTGCGACTCTCAGTTGTATTTTTTTATAGTGTATTATCGAGATTTGTTTCTGTTTTATTTATTCTTTCAGTTTTTTTGCAGTTGCTTTTTTTTCAATTCTACAAAACAACATGGAATTATCCAAATTTCTCACAAAAAAGGAATAATTATAAAGGAATTTAACTTAACTAAAAAATTAATTTTTGATCGTGCCAGTTTTAAATTTGAAACCATGAGAATGATCATTTGAATTAAAATCCGCGTAAAGGATAATCCTTCGTACAAGGAGGCTTCATTGGTGATGAAGATCGATAGATTCAGGTGAGCCACTTTGATAACCTGATTACTTGTTAACAATATTTCTAAAAGTGTTAAATGCACAGTTTATCAGTGATAAAGAAATAAAGGTCTTTCTTTATTTGTTGTATTTGTATCCATTCCGTATGGTACTTCTCCGATTGTTCTTAATTCGGCCATTTTTTTCGAGCGCTTTCGACTTTCATAGTCGTCTTCAGGGTTAGGTTTTTTGGTTTTTTTTTAAAATAAGAAAGTCGAAAGCGCTCGAAAAAAATGGCCGAATTAAGAACAATCGGAGAAGTACTATACAGATTGCCACCTGAAACCAGAAGGATAGCTCGACAGTTTGAGAACCTCACGAAGAAGATATACAAACGAGAAAGTTCTGTGACGTTCAACAACGCTTGCTTATATATATATATATATATGTATATATATATATAGTCACGCGTCGTTTATACTCTCTGTTTTAATGGATAACGTCATCCTTTTGTTACTTCATCAGTTTTGACATAATAAAGAATCTTTTCACCATGTCTTCCACTCCTTCTTTGATTGATGAGGATCTTCATCATGTCATCCAATGTGCACGGAGACAAACAAGCAAGATCCATAGAGTTTTAGTAATATATAGATTTATGTCTTTCTTAACTTAAACTGACTAAAGACTTAACTTATTACGTCATATTCGCATGCTCAATGATTTCATTTCAAATCTCAAAAATTAAGAATTATTGTCATATTTATACTGCTACCCTTACCTATATTACACTTATTCCTGAGGCGTCACTATCGGGGAATGCCGACAGGACTGCTCAGGCGTTTTTTGTAGGCCAGAGTGGGCTTATCCTAGTGTGCTGGCTTTTCAAAACCACACCTGACCTTGTGTCTAACCTCCTGGAGAAGAGGTAAATATACTCAGCTTAGCCTCACAACTATCAAGACTTGAGTTATAATAAGGTATATATATATATATATATATATATATATATATATATATATATATATCAAGAGTCATCTTCCTTTCTTTCCCATGGTGTGACCATGGCAATCAGATTAAGCCCTAGAAGGATTTGATTTATTATTCTCCCCACGGTTTTCGGGTGAAAGTGACACCCGTAGGCCATGTTGAATTTGCACTTGATTCATTGATTTTGTTCAATACTAACTGCTATGGTATTGATCTGTTAAAGAATTTCTCTTACACCGTTGAAGAGAGGACCAAAATGTCGTCAAGAAAAAGAATTTGTGCTAAAAAGTTGGGGTTAATTATCTTTTAAGTTCTTTGTTTTACTTACATAACAACTGCTACATGATTGACATGTGATCGGGCCGTTTATAAAGTGCCCGGATTAATGCATGCATCCATCCATCATATATATATATATATATATATGAGAGAGAGAGAGAAAAAACATAACAGATTCGCCCGCTTTTTTTTTCAGTTTTCTAATCTTTTTTAGTTTCAATATCAAAATTAATGAATGTTCCATAAGTATCACATGATCTGCTAATAGCAGAAGCTATAAAAATTCGACACGATAAAAAACAACGATCCAATTCATTATAACTCCCAATTTTTAAAAAAGCTATTCATGGACTCCGCAATCAATCATCCAAATATTATCAAACACAAACGTATTTGTAGTAAGGAAATTGACAACATCTTTGAAGCACGGATTAAAATGTATTAAAGTGAAATATAAGACAGTCTCGCCTGACAAAGTTGTTCTACAACGAAAGCTTGCAAAAAAAAATTAAATAAATTAATTTTTCATTTAAATTGCACGATTGTTGATTTTCAAAATATTTCACTTTAATATTTGTAGTACTTGATAACACTGACTATTACACAAAACTACAAACAATTCTTGACGACCAGATTAAACTAAAGTTAAATACTTATGGAACAGTCATTCATAATATATATATATATATATATATATATATATATATATATATATATATATATATATATATACTGCTTGTTAATAATAAAATTAATTCACCAAACAGAACAGTTTTGCACAACTTTTATGTCTCCTTATGAATATTGAAATCAAGATGGAAAGTTGTGCCAATATTATGCCTCTTAATAACCATTTAAAATACCTCAAAGAAACTGAAATTTTGGGAATATGTATTAATTGATGTGTAATAAATATGGTTAAAATTTCGTAAAAATTGAACATAGCTGAATTTTACGGGCGACAATTATGATTATGATTTCTACCCGGTCATGGCTGACGTAACAAGAGCTAGCTACCCCCGTGAATTAAATAAAGGGTTCCATTCAAAATTCAATACAGATTACCAAGTTTGACATAAAGATGCAAGAGTTTAGCAAGATGCATCTGAATCAGGTTAGAGGTTACATCAACCGAAACTTTGTGAGAATAACATCTAAGATGAGAACAGTCGTCCGAATTATCCAAATAATCCAAATCATGTGCATTATTATTATTAAAAAGAAAATGGTATTTCCTTTGTTTGTGCTACTCAGTGATTTAAAATATGCTACTTCCCTTTCATAGATTTTGTTTTTAATTTTCAGTTTTTCAACATACATTATTAGGAATACTGTTCTCATCTTGGATGTTATTCTCACAACGTTTCGGCCGATGTAACCTCCTATTTTCTTCAGATGCATCTTGTCAAACTCGAGAATCTTTATGGAATTTTGAATCGAACCCTTTATCTAATCAACGGGGGGAGGGGGGGTTATGTAATTTTTAATTATATTTTTAGTATCGCCTGTACTGAGGATGGAACCTTCAACCTCCAGAAGACTATCACTTAGAACTGAATAATAACTTAGCACTTTATCCGTTGCGCCACAAAACGTTGTGAAAATAACATCCAAGATGAGAACAGTAGTTCGAATAATCTAAATAATACAAACATTCTGAAATATTATGAGCTAGATTGTTGTTTTTTTTAATTTTTTAAATTTCGAATTGCATTTATAAAATGCAACGGTGGGAGATCGTCATTAATGTCATCCATTCTGCCAGTTACCCTAACATGTTACCAGGTCACCTCCCACATAATTTGCTGTACAAAGTCCTTTTGAAAAAACATGGTTTACAAAATAAAATATTGGGAGTCAAATCTTACTTTTATAATGAACTAGAAACTTACTTTAGCCAATCAAAAGCTGTTTTGCATGCTGTTCATAAGGATACAATGATAAACATGATCCGTCCACCCTTTCGTCAGATTTATTTTACCTGCGTATGCATTAGCATCATGGTAAGTTACTTTACTTTTACTATAACCTACCAGAACACAAAACCTTAATTCCACGTGAAACTATTTGCCATACTGGTTTACATTTATCAACATAGATAATTTGTTTACTTACTAACCACTATTGATGTAAAAAATCAATAAAAAATCCCAAACTGCTATTAACTTAAGTATCATGTACTCTGTATCGTAAATACAGAACAAAAGAAGTAATGAAGGCTTGCCTTGATGTCTCTATCGTAGGGGTCGTTTCATGGTACTCCCAAACTAACTTGCTAAAAAATATAACTATTTTTTCACATCACATCACTCAAAAGAAAACAGAAAATAGAAAATAGAAAAATTGGAGCACAAGGGGGGGGGGTGTTGATAGAGTGATTGCAGGAGTTAGGGGTAGATGGGGTAAGTTCAAGGACTTTCTGCTATTACTAAACAATAGAGTGTTACCACTGTTAACCAGGGGAAGAGTCTATGAGGCATGTATATGCAGTGAGATGCTGCATGGATCTTAACCCTGGGCAATGAAGACTTAAGAGGAAGATCAAATCTGGACAGTCTAGGGAGATGCGTGCCGGACAGGAGACTTTGATAGTATGGCCACGTTGAAAGAATGGATGAGTTAGTAGACGTTGGGTTAGTAGGTGTAGAACAGTTGAGGTAGCGGGGTCAGTTGGCAGGGGTAGGCCAAAGAAAACATTGGAGGAAGTAATGAGGATAAGGTT
This sequence comes from Sepiola atlantica, assembly GCA_963556195.1. NCBI lineage: Eukaryota > Metazoa > Mollusca > Cephalopoda > Sepiida > Sepiolidae > Sepiola > Sepiola atlantica. Next base: position 68,096,524 of record OY744515.1, read on the forward strand.
TGAAAAAAAAAGAGATAAATAAAGACCTGGCCAAGGATAGATTAGTTTGGAAATTAATTTCTAAAAGCCGTCCAACACATGCCAGCATGTAAAATGGATGCTAAACCGATGATAATGATGATGGTGGTGGTGGGGGTGGTGGTGGTGGTGGTGTGTGTGTGTGTGTGTGTGTGTGTGTGTGTGTGTGTGTGTGTGTGTGTGTGTGTGTGTGTGTGTTATCATAATTCAGACGATCACAAATTAAATCAGATATTTGAATTGGTATTTTTTTCACAATAACTTAACAAGTAATTACTTCACTTTTTTTCATATCTATGTAACACAATCTTCGAGACGCCTCCCCCTTAATCTATATATTAATATGTGTAATCGCTACCATCCTCCACTCTATTATAAAGACCAATGTGTATTATTTGTATATAAATAAATATAAATCTATCCAATCATTCAAAAGTTAGTGAGTTAAAACGTGCATTTTTCTAGGCCCCATCCTAACCAGGGCGAAACTATTTCAAGTGGTGAGGGGAACTGAGAAAGCAAATAGCAAGTCAGACAACCCCCATCGCCTGAAATAAATTTGGAAAGAAATCCTCCACTCTAAATAAAAAGTGTTCTTTGGGGGGGGGGGGGGGGGGCATCCGAAATAATAATAATTTATATATGAAAAATTCAACCGGTAAAACGAAATGAGAGAACAGAAGGAGCGGATCACATCTAGAAAACATAATAAAAATTCGGAGAAAAGATTTGAAAATTTACTCATGTAGTCAGCTGATAAGATGGGCTATTTGGCGGAAGTCTGTGCTCTCAGAATGCTATTAATAATGCTAATTTTCGCTCATATTTTTTGTATAGATCTAAACAAAAATGTAGCTGCTTTTATATCACAACTTGGTTAGCTTATAGCAGTGAGTAAACAATGCCGATTGGAAATGACAAAGAATAAGCCCTTAGTGAGATTCATACTCACATCTTCTTTACCTCAGGGAAGTCTGATTGAAAGCTACAGAGAATTTTACTTTGGCAAAAACCCAAATCAAACCTAATAAAATCATTCTTATATTATTTTCTCAATCTTTTTTCTCACCATATTTGTTGCTGGTTTTACTCAGTTTTATTTTTAGATACGTCTGGCATCTCCATGATAGGATCTGCCCGTTTGGTCTGCCTGTCTGTCACGCTTTAGTTCGAAATATCATTTTCATAGATAAACATGCGCATTGAATGCACCCAAGTATCTCTATGAAGTGCTCTGTCAATCAGTCTTTCATACTTATGTTGGGAATAGCATTTTGTTGCCAATCTGTATGTTAAAGTTTGAAATAGAATTTTTGTCAGTCTGTCACGCTTAAATTAGAAGAAGCATTTTCGGCTATCTGTCATGCTTAAGCTTAATAGCTTAAGCATTGGTCTGTCATGCTTATATTTGAAATAACATTTTCATTGGTATGTCACGCTTAAGTTTGAAATAGCATTTTCGTTGGTCTGTCAGGCTTAGGTTTAAAATAGCATTTTCATTGGTCTATCACACTTATGTTTAAAAACGCATTTTCATTGGTCTGTCTCGCTTAAATTAGAAAAAGCATTTTCGTTTGGCTGTCAAACTTAAGTGTGGGATAGCATGTTCGTTAGTTTGTCACGCTTAAGTTTAGAAATAGCATTTTCGTTGGTCTGTCACGTTTAAGTTTAGAAATAGCATTTTCGTTAGTATGTCATGCTTAAGCTAGAAGAAGCATTTTCTTTGGTTTATTATGCATTTTAATTGCTGAACGTGCAGATTGAATGGACGTATCTTAAGAATATTCGTTGTTATTTTTAAATAAAATAGTGTGAAACATTATTATTATTATTATTATCTAATGATCTTAAATATTTGTTGCTTTTATATCCCAAGATAGTCGGACTATCGGCCCATGGCAATGGGTAAACAGCACAGACTGGAAATAACAAAGAATAAATCGTAAGTGATATTCCAACTCACGTCCTTTTGTTGCCCTAAGGAAGCCTGGATAAAATCTATTGAAACAGATCAGCAGAAGTCCAAATCAAACCTAATAAAATCATCTTTATATTATTTTCTTGATTTTTCTTTCTCACTATACTCGTTGCTGCTTTGACATTGGTTCTCTAGAGCAGACTCAATTATTTTTGTACTAAAGTGGTGTAAACCATTATTATTAATACAGTAGAACTCCTTGAATTTGATCATTTGTGTTGTTCAAACTACAGGAAGCTGTTCAAATTGCAGGAAGAAATGGGTGATGTGGTAAACTGTAATGAGCATTCTAGTCATTCACCTGGAGCTAAAACGCCATGCTGCTTTGCATGCATATTCTGACATCTAAAATCTGGAAGTAAAAAACGCGTGCGCTGGATAAGAGTTCTTGCGTTAGTAGATGTAGAACAGTTGTGGTAGAAAGTTCAGTTTACAGGGGATGGCTAAAGAAAATATGGGAGGAAGTGATAAGGATGAACTTGGAGAAAGAGGAATAAATAAATACCTGGTCAGAGATAGGATAGTTTGAAAGTCAATTTCCAAAAGCCGTCTAACGCATGTCAGCATGTAAAATGGACGTTAAACCGAATATGATGATAAGGTTGTTTCACCTCATATGCCTATTAGAAACAAACATTTTATGACTGCGAATTTGCCAGTGAACTAGTGCAAGTAACAAAGGGGATAGAGTAACTAGTTAAAGAGAGGAAAGAAAGGACGATCGTTATATAAACTGACCGCTGACATGTCTTCTTGAACAAACATCAATCATAAACATTAACTTTCCTTGAGTTTAAACATAAAGAAACAAAACATGAGTTGGCAATGTGAATCTTTTAATCCAGTGTGTACATTAATATGCATAATATACAACAGAAATGCATTGGAACCTCTAAAATATATTTAAAATGACAGTATGAGAGATTGTTGAATACTGAGTTTTCATGGGATTGAGAAAATCTAGAAGTCACAGTATCTCGTCCAGCTATAAGAATTGAGAAAGAAAGGGTACATGAAGATGTGAGCAAGATGAAGAAGGGCAAGGCTGCAGAACTCTCAGGCATTATAACGAAAAGGGATGTATGAAAGTGAAACCTGGCCAGTGAAGGTTCAGGACATGCGTTGCATGGAGAGAAATGATATGAGAATGATATGATGGATGTGTAATGTGAATTTTAAAAGCAGACTTAGATTTGGTGACATTAGAGGAAGATTATATCTGGACAGTATAGGGATATGTGTGCAGAACAGAAGACTTTGTTGGTATGGTCACGTAGAAAGAATGGGTGAGAGTTCTATGGTTAGTAGGTGTAGAACAGTTGAGGTAGCAGACTAAGTTGGCAGGGGTAGGCTAAAGAAAACATTGGAAGAAATGATGAGAATAAAATTTGATAAAAAAAGATAGATAAATAAAGACCTGGCCAGAGATAGGTTAGTTTGGAATTCAACTTCTAAAAGCCGTCCACCACATGCCAGCATGTAAAACGAACGTTAAACCAAATATAATGAGGATTAGTATAGGCTACTAAAAATACTTAGTGGCAATCTGTAAAATAAAATTAAAATAAGATATTTCAATTTTATTTTACAGATTACCACTAAGTATTTTTCTTTGAACAATGTTAATAAATCAGTACGATTAGAAATATATTCATGGCAATAGAAAGCCCTTCAATGGTGGCCATTTTTTTAGTATTTCTCCTAGATCTGGAAGGTTATTATCAAGGCAGTTTTCAAAAACTAGATCTGTTAACCAGTCAAGTTTTTTGGCTCACAGAGTAATATGTTTTTGGAATAAGTTGCCAGATCGGATTAAGAACAGCAATAATGTGGATCAATTTAAGATGAGGTTGGATAAATTCAGAGAAAGTGGTAGGAAGGAGAAATTGAGGGGGCACTTTTGAGAGTTGTCAAATGAAATATTTAACAGAATTTGATCTGGATATCGATACTGTACTAAGAGTTTAATTATTTTTTTTAACAGTTGAATTGAGAAGATAGTTAAAGGGGAGATTCCCAAGGAGGCATAACAAACAAATAATAATAAAGTCATATTATTTCCTATTGCAATGCAAAAGTGTTAATCTAATACAAATAATAATAATAATAATAATAATAATAATAATAATAATAATAATAATAATAATAATAATAATAATAATAATAATACCGTACATGTATTTTAATGTTTTTTGCACCTACAATGCGGGTTAGAGTTTAGTTATGACATACTTAAAGAACAAAATAACAGACAAAATTAATAATATGAATAGTTCACACTGCTTCATTTAATATATAAAGGAAAGACATAATTCTGTATGTGCGTGTGTCTCGCTAAAAGTCAGAAACTAAACAACATACATTTATGAACCTTACATCGGCTTATGGTAAAAACAAATAATGTGATATCCATTCCCTCAAGGTTACTAGGGATCAAATTAATGCATGAGGGAGGAGGGCAGAAAAGTCTTACTAGGAGTGATTAAAAAAACTAACACTGAAACTAAGCCCTACAGTCAGTCCGCTTTTTATCTTTTGTGCTTTCTTTCTTTTTCCTTTCTATTGAACGATTTATCAGAAAGAGAGAGAGAGGGAGAAAGAGAGAGGTGGGGGGAGGAGAAGGCAGTCGCATGGGAGGGGGGTGAAAAACTAATGTTACTGAAGATGTGTAGAGAGAGAAGTTTTTAAAAGAAAGGTGTCACACATATTTTTAACACTTCTATTTTGTTACCCATGCCCTGAGCAACGGCGGGTAGCCCTGCTAGTCTGAAAATAAAACTGATAATAAATATTGATAAGTTGTGTTGGCTTGTCGTGGTTGCAGGAAAGTCGTAATGTCTTTAAAATGTCCATATAAATGCAATTGAAGCTATGACGGTAGTGCTCAATATATCCAAGGCCTTTGACAAGGTCTGGCATGAAGGGCTTCTCCTAAAACTGCATGCATATGGTATTACTGGACAAATATTTAATGTAATTAAATCCTTCCTAACAAAAAGAAAGATCCAGGTTGTCCTCGATGGCTGTTCTTCTAAACAACATTACATAAATGCTAGTGTACCCCAGGGATCCATCCTTGGACCTCTACTGTTCCTGATTGTCATAAATGACCTCCCTGATGTCATTGAGACTGAGATAGGAATATTTGCTGACGACACTACGCTCTACTCTCGTCATGTGGGCAAAACCGATGCACACATATCTGAGGCAATGGCTGAATCCTTAGAAAATGACCTCCAGTCTGTAGTCAAAAATGGATGGTAACTTTTAATGCCGCAAAGACGAAGCTACTTTCCTTCAATAACTACAAGAAACCTCTTCAACCACTGATTGTCGTGGAAATAATACCTTACCTGAGAGTTCATCATTCAAACTCCTCAGCCTAACTTTCACAGATAACAAGAATTTTAATAAATACATTGAAGACACTGCCATGACTGCTGCAAAGAAGGTGGGCTCCCTCTACCGTGCCAGTAAACTTCTCACACCTGACATTATCCTATATCTCTACAAAGCCACCATCTGCTCATGCATGGAGTATTGTTGCCACATCTTGGCTGGGGCACATCCACTAGTCTCTCTCTCTCTCTTAGACAAGGTCCAAAAAAGAGTTGCAAACTTGATAGGTCCCTCACTATCCACCAAGCTCTAGCCCCTGTCCCATCGCCGCAATGTTGCTTCCTTGTCCTTGTTTTACAAGTACTTCAATGGATTGTGCTCTCATGAGCTTGCTGTTCTGGTACCCCCACAATGTAAATTAACTAGACCAACCCAACAATCTGCCAAATCCCATCCATTCACTGTGGAGGTCCCCAGATGCCGAAGAGCTTTCTACTCCAAAAGCTTCTTTCCTCGTGCTGCTGGACTCTGGAACTCCCTCCGTGCTCAGTGCTTTCCTGACGGTACTGACATGCAGAAATTTAAAACTAATGTAAACAGATATCTCGCTGTGCAGCTCCCAATTTAGGTTGACCCCCCCCAAAAAAAAACTTTCACCCTTTTTCTCAGTAGCCCCTTACGTCTACAGTGGCGGCCTGCCTTGTTTGGGGTGAACTATGTTAAAAAATAAATATATATTTGCTGCAGGTTGAGCAATCAGAAACAGTTAATTAAAATATGATGCAATAACAATCACCAAGCATTACAATAATCTATAATATTAATAGTGGCAACCGCTACCTTCTCTATGAATTTAATAATTTTTTTTCTTTCCTTCCCTCAATTTCTACCTCGTTCCCTCTATGCGTGTACATAACCGTAGCCTTTGTAAAGAGAAGGCCTTTGCGATCGAACCTGACGTCATACACATTGGTGCAGGTGAGACATACTGAAACGTCAGGCTGCTGATACTGAATGATAGCTTTTTTAGTATTAGAAAACTTTAAAACATGCATTTAAAGAAAAGAAAGGAACACGATCCGATTTATACTGAAACTGAAATTTATTCAATATTAATTTTAAAAAAACAAGAATTCATTCAAAATGAATACTTAAATTTTTTGTTGATGTATTAAAGTAAATAAACATCACGTTGTTTCATGGATTTTAAAGACTAAAATTCGTTTATTTTTTTTGATTATGAGCAGCGATTAATAAAATAAAACCATGCAAAGTAAAGCAATGCCGATTATAATTTTTTAAGTTACAATTTCAACCTATTTGTAGTATAAAAATATTGTTGGTTACAATGCATGTAATTGCATGTATTTTTAAGCAGATAGAAATAAAATGCTTCAATTATGAATTTAGGGAACAAATATGAACAGTAATTAGATAAACAAACAAATTAAAAACAAACGATAAATAATTTTTAAATGAAAATGATAAATAATTTTTAAAAATGAAAATAAACGATAATTAAATAATGACGTTTTTAAGTGTTATAAAATTTGTCGATACAAAAAATTCAAAACTATTTGGAAATAAATATATAAACGAAGTTATTTTACTGTCCATTTCACTCGGTTTAAATTGTATTTCTGGTCCTTAAAAAAATTATTTTTTAAATGTTTAGAATGTAATTTCAATGTTTTAATCGTTGGCGGCCATTGTATTTTCGTTTTTTAGCACAAAACATATTTGAACTGTTTTAAAATTTTATTACACACAAAAAACTTTTTGAAACAAAAAAAATAAACTTTCAACATTCCTTTTATACAAAAAGAAACAAGTTTTAATGGAATTTGAAGGCAAAAATTAATAGGTTTCAAGTCTATATTATTTTACGACTAAGAAATTGTAAAAAAAAATGGTGACAAGTAAAAACTTGACATAAAAGTTCAATTTTATATACATTCAAAAATAAATTAGAATTTTGTCTCAGAACAAACAAAACGTTTTATGCAGAGCAAACTTATTGTGTAAAAAAATATTTAAAATTTGGGGGGAAAATAGTTTATTTTGTATTTAAGATTTTTCTATAAGATAGATTTGTCAACCATGAGGGTTTTTTAATAGTTTTACCTTCAAATCACTATCAGACTTCCACCTTGAAAACGACATGAACAAAACCATCAGTATCCCTTTTTAAATACCAAACAATTACTAGATCAAAAATGAAATAATTTCAGACAAAAATGATCTCTGTCATATGTCCACTAACAAACTAAATGTAGCACCAACTACTGTGACATCAGCAGATAAACGCGACTCATTGCACAGGCCTTCTCTTTATGAAGGCCACAATATAATACATATACGTATGTCCTATATCTTCCCCCTCCCCCCACTGGATGTTCCTGCTTCTCTACTTAAAATTGAGAAATAGAATGAAAGTGAAAATGCTAAAAACATGCTATTAGTGAAAAATTTGAACTAAGAAAACACAATAAATGGTGCAGCAGATATAAACTCCAAGAAAATCATTAAAAGTGATTGGCACGTTAACAACTTTATATCTGATCTCAATTAACCCGTGCATTTCTACATCACTGTTTGAAGAGATGATGCAATTTTCTGATAATTAGATTTCAGGGAATTATAAAGTATAAATTTATTGTTTAATTATTTGATATTTAAATTTTAAAGACAATAATTTATCCTGTCTTCTTCTTACTAAAATGGTATAATAAGTAGAATCTGCCGACATCCAAACCCCCACTTGAGGTGCCCAAGTCTGCTGGGTGGGAGTGAGGCAGGCGAAAGAAGGTGCTTCGACAGCACTCTGAAGACCTCTTAAATTTTAGTTTTTGTCCTCTTAAAATATTGTCAGAAAAAAATTGCATAATATCACTTTTTGGAAAATTTACAAGCGAATGTTGTCATCGTCTGTGATTCGGCTATACATTGAACATTGTATATTGAACATAATTGATACTACGAGTTCCTGTTCATTTAAATGAAACACCAAACAAATAATTCTATGATTTTTCTTTGAAAAAGATATGTTATTTCGAAATATTTAGATGAACATGTATACATATGAAAAAATATTTAAAAAAAGAATAAATATGTACTACAGGTATCACATTCTATTCTTTGTTATATTATATTATTATTATTTCTTTTTAGATATATAATATGTTCTCTACTTATATTCAAAATGCATTGTACTAGCAATAATATAAATATATATATATATATATATATATATATATTGTATATATATATATATATATATATATATATATATTGTATATGGATGTTGTCTCATAAAATTATGATACAAATCAGTAGCTGAAGTATGGTTCTGTTGAGTAATAAGAGTTCAACCCTCCCATGCTTCACCAACTTTTTGAGAAGAGGTTAGTTTCTTGCTATCGCCTGATGCGCCACTACCGAGGGATGCAGACAGGGCTGATCAGGCATTTTGTAGGTCAGAGTATGCTTATCCTCTTGTGTATAGTTTAAAAACCACACCTTCTGGCAAAGAATATATATATATATATATATATATATATATATATATATATATATATATATATATATATATATATATATGAGAGAGAGAAAGATATATAGATATAGATATAGATATATATATACATATACATAAATATATATACATATATATGTATATATATACATATATATACATATATATAAATATATATACATATATATGTATACATATACATATATAGATATATATATATATATACATATACACACACACATATATATATATACATATATATATACACATATATATATATACATATATATATACATTTATATATATATATATACATATATATATATATATATATATACATATATATATATATATATATATATATATATATATATATGTATATATATATATACATATATATATATATATATATATACATATATATATATATATATATATATATATATATATATGTATATATACAGTGGGTGCAATAAGTATCCGATACAAAGCAAAAAGTTGATTTATTTTTATTACACCAAAGCAAAAACGATAAAAAGTGCTATTCTAATGTATTTTTGCATGATAAATACAATCCTCGTATCAAAAATCATATATAATTATGCATTCAGTAGATAATTACATAAATGTCATATTTCAGGTTCAAAAAGTATCCGATACAAACAAAAAAATAGTTTTAATATTTAGTAATATGCTTTCTACTGGCCATAACAGCTTGCAAACGTTTTGGATAATTCCTTACAAGATTGTTATAAATGTCAACTGGAATTTTATCCCACTCTTCTTGGCAGATTCCTCGGATCTCTCTTTTGTACCATTAACTTCAACTCTCGCCTCAGATTTTCAATTGGATTGAGGTCAGGTGATTGACTTGGCCATCCTAATACCTCTATTTCATTCTTACCAAACCATGCAGTAGTTTCTTTAGCCGTGTGCTTGGGATCGTTGTCTTGTTGGATATCCAATCATTAGGTAAGTTCAAATCATCTGCAGATTTAGTCAGATTATTTTGAAGTATAGCTCGATACATTTGGGAATTCATTATCCCTTCTATGATGTGAAGTTTTCCAGGGCCAGAAGAAGAGAAACAACCCCAAACCATTATACTACCGCCTCCAAACTTCACTGTGGGGATGGTATATTTGGATCAAATTCTGAGTTCTTTTGTCATCAAACATGACTTACATTGTTTAGACCAAATAACTCAATTTTCGTTTCGTCTGACCATAATATTTTATCCCTAAATCTTGAAGGTTTCTCCAAATATTCTTTGGCAAATTTCAAACGATTCTTGATATGAATTGGCTTTAAAAGGGGGTGTTCTTGGTGTCCGAGATTGGAATCCTTTCTTTAGAAGTACTGTCCTAATTGTATTCTTGCATACACGTGTCCCAGATGCTTCTAAATTTATTTGGAGTTCAGAACGAGTAATTATGTGGATTCTTTTAACTTCAAGAACCAAATGTCAAGCCATACGGTTAGAAATTTTGGAAGGACGCCATGAACGTGGCAGGCTTGATGTGCACTGGTATGACTTTCATCTATGAATTGGGATATTCAACATTGTTGAAATTTTTCTGTACCCTGAACCATCTATGTGTAGTTGAATAATTGATTTTCTTGTCTTTTCCGACAATTCCCGGTTTTAGACATTGTATAAACGTGCGAAACAATAGACTCCTTATTTAAATGTCAGATTGTCGCTGATTTTTTTTTTACCAATGTTCACTCCAAACAGGGCAAGACGCCACTGTAACGTAAGGGGGTACTGGGAAAGGAGTGCGAGTTTAGGGTGTCATTTTAAGTTGGGAGCTGTGCAGCAAGAACTGAAATGTTCTAAAGTTTTGTAGTAACTATCTGGACCATCACATGACAAATATTTTCTAATTAAAACTATTTTTTTGTTTGTATCGAATACTTTTTGAACCTTAAATATGACATTTATGAAATTATCTAGTGAATGCGTAATTATATATGATTTTTGATACAAGGATTGTATTTATCATACAAAAATACATTAGAACAGCACTTGTTTATCGTTTTTGCTTTGGTGTAATAAAAATAAATCAACTTTTTGCTTTGTATCGGATACTTATTGCACCTACTGTATATATATATATATATATATATATATATATATATATATATATATATATATATATATATGTATGTATATATATATATATATGTATGTATATATATATATATATATATATATATATATATATATATATATACATACATATATATATATATTATATATATATACATATATATATATATTATATATATATACATATATATATATTATATATATATACATATATATATATTATATATATATACATATATATATATATTATATATATATATATATACATACATATATATATTATATAATATATATATATACATACATATATATATTATATAATATATATACATATATATATATATATACATACATATATATATTATATAATATATATACATATATATATATATATATATATACATATATATATATATATATATATATATATATATATACATATATACATATATATATATATATATATATATATATATATATATATATATATATATATATATATATGCTCCCTCCGGTCGCATATTTTTGCTAGGCTGCAGCGTCAGAAATGAACGCTCACGCTTCTTGGGTGGTTAGACATTGATTTTCTTTGTTTATGACCAAGAATATTTTTAGTTGAAAATAAAGAAAAAAAGAAATTCGACCCTACACCGATTTTTGTTTTACCCTCCCCCATAAATAGAAATATTTTTAGTTTAAAAAGAAAGAAAAAAAATGTTGTGCACCCCCCTCAATTTTTTTATTTTACCCTTCCTCATACATAGAAATATTTTTAGTTAAGAAAAGAAAAAAAACAAATCTTTTGACCGCCTTCCCACAATTTTTTAATCCTCCCCCCCCCCCCCATACATATAAATAGTTTTAATTAAAAATGTTGGAATTAAAATAATCCTGAAATAAAGTTCAATTCTCCCACGTGAGAATGGGGTAACCATGTGCAGATAAATTCATCAAAGATATGTATAGGACGGAAGTCTGAAGAAGGAACACAAAACACAAGGGTGTAATTTCATATCATTTTAGTAAGAAAGAGAAAGTCGGATTGAGTATTTACAGTTTCACAAAAGAGTTCATTTAGGCATTGGTAAATCATAGAGAGGATGCTAGAGAGGTGGGTTTGAGGTTTGTTGCGAAAATGTGGTTCGCTAGAACTTATCTGTTTTAGAGTTCTGGTAACAGTGGGAGATCATTCTCTGTGATGCCGTCGTGGGCTGTATCACTAAGAAGACCAGCCGATGTGTTGTTGACTCGAGCAGAGTCATGGAAAAAGAGCCGTATAGAGGTGGGAGGTCATTCTCTGTGATGCCGTCGTGGGCTGTACCACTGAGAAGACCGCCCGATGTATTACTGACTTGAGCGGAGATGTCAAAAAGAGGCCGGGAAGCTGTATACAAGGGTATTTAAGGGCTGGCTCACGTGACACCTTTACTAAAAAGGGGTTGCAATGCCTGACAGCCAATCCGTGAGGCCC
>OY744515.1:68116477-68193977 GCA_963556195.1 Sepiola atlantica
TTTATCCATCTTAAGTCAAGATCCATGTCGTATTAAAAATTGCAAGCAATTCCTGACTTTTTGTTCAGAATTGATTTTAGCGGTGCCTTAGTTCTGCTTTCTTTTCAAGTGACATGGACAACAGATTATGTTCTGTTTGTGCTTTCACCATTTTTTTTATTACGATAGATTTTTTTTTTTGTTTTTTTAAACTAAAATATTGTTGGAATATTTTTTTAGGAGAATTTAAAGATTTATTGTAATAATAAAAAAAGTACACTTCTAATAGGTTCAAGTATTTTCTTTATCTTTTCTTTCCTTTGATATGATGTTTCCGATAATATGATATTACACTTACAAACACTTTTTATTTTGTCTCTATTTTGTATTTCTATATTCTTATGTCTTTTATTCCTGGTACTACCAGATCAGGCTGTCTGAAGATACCAGCTTCCTGACCAAAAATGCACCAAACATTGATGTTATTGTTTTTTTCTTTCCTTTTGAAAAACTCAATCATGTTCTGCAAAACCAGAAACAAAAACATTTTTCCTCTTTCTTGATAAATATTTGAAGATATCAAAAACTTGAATGATAAAAACTTTTACAAAAATGACTGGATTCAACATTAAGTAACACGAAAACGGTTGATATGCTGTAAAACAAAACAACCAAACCAAGCAAAATTATGTCTTTTATTCTATTTACCTTCAATTCACATAGATCATGATTGATCGTTAATGAAGACTGATAAGTTATGTTAAACATATTTCTATGTAAGAAGGAATATTGTATTTATAAGTCTTGGGTTTTCTATTAATAAATGTTGCATTTAGTTGGATATTTTCACCAGGTAATTATTTGCGGTAGAGGAACAAAGGCAAATATAACAATACCATGAGAATATATAATTATTAACCATTGCAAATAGGGATTTCAAATTCTATTGACACAAAAAAAAACAATTATAATTGAATTGAAGTTTTAGGCAGGGTTATCTTTTCAACAAACAAAACAGAGAATACATGCAATAAACTTTTAGGTTATCGTTTAACATTGAACACACTTCTTCTTTCGTGTGAATCAGATGATTCTGGTGTTGGCATTAGTTTCCCCAATGTTTTTCTAGTTAGAAATCTTTCTGGAAAGACATCGGGTACTTACGGGAAGGACCACGACAAGGTTGCCAACATCCCTAAGTGACAGTTGTACTGTGAAACTGACTGGATTCGAACTTGGAACACCCAGGTCTTCAGTCAGTGTCGATATGCACTTAACCACCGTCACCTCCCATTGAACACACTGATTTAGAGGAACATTAAGAACTAGTGCACACCCTCCGTCGAAAAAAATTATGCTTCGCCAGTGTTCACATTCATATTCATATAAAATCATAGAATTATGTCAGTAATTTCATTTTTTAGATATAAATTATTACTATTATTATCATTTCTGATGACCTAAAAAGAAAAAGACACCCATCATTGGCTTTTAATTTAGAGTGAAGGATTTATTTCCGAATTCATTTTAGATGTTGGGTATTGTCTGACTTGCTATTTGCTTTCTCGACACAAGGTCGAAAGGTAAAGATGAAAAGGTCAACGCACTAGAGGAAGCCTATTCAGGGCTACAAAAAATGCTTGACAGTCTTATTGACATTCACTGGTATGGGTGCCTCAGGCGATTAGCAATAAACTAACCCGTTCTCAATAAGCAAGAAGGTTAAGCCTGGGAGGGTGGACCGTCTAGGACTGCAGAGAACACTCAATTTAAAACCTGTCGACAGAAACAAAACTACTTAGGTTTAACGTGAGCCATTTCTCTCAGACTGACTGTCGAGGACATATCTTCGACTGGCATGAATAGCACCTGTGCAAAGCTGCCTCTGCTTGGGTTTGTTTTAATTCATTCACTGTTTTTAAAGATTTAAGTATTTGCCTTCCTTATTGATCATCAATATTTTGAGTATGACATGAAGCAGAATCCGGTGGTGAGGTTTCAGTTTCGAATACCTTAGTTGCCATTATTATCACGTTCACCTTGACTCTGAGTGGTAGTACCTGTCAGAGTCGCATCTATGGCTTAAATAAATCTGTTTTGCATATGACATGAAATTGCGTCCGGTGATATACACACACACTTGCATCATAACTACTTAAAGAACACTCTTTGCTGCATTTACAGAGTACAAAATCAACTTCAAAATCTAGTGGGAGTGATCTCTTCTCTTCCCTACAACCCCTTTCTCACAGAAGAGACGTTGCTAGTCTCTTTCTACTCTATCGTTATTACTACGGAAGGTGCTCGACTGAGCTCCAATCTTTGGTTCCTCCTTTTAAGATATTCTCAGTAAAAACTCATTTTTTTACTTTCCTTTCTCTCTCCATGTACCTAACGCCAGGCTGAATGTCCATCGGCAGACCTTCTTTGCAAGGTTTTCTCACCTGCGGAACACATTGTCGCAGGATTGCTTCCATGCTGATTACAACTTGATCATCTTCAAAACAATGTCAACAAATTTGTTGTCAAAAAACGGCCCCATAAGTAATAATCACTTCATACCATTGATCAATGTCATTACTCCGAAAGTGTCTCTCCTCTTTCGGCTAACAATCGTTTCTATCTCATTAATCTTTATCCTCGAGTGGCTCTTGGCCTTGATAAGTAGTAACCTAATAATGATAAAAATCAAAATCACCATGAATAAATATTTGAAAATATTAAGAACTTGAAGCATAAAAACAGTTAACTAAACGATTGGATCCAGCATTAAATAACCCAAAAAGAGTTGATATGCCATAAAACAAATCAACCAAACCAATCATAAAGTAGGTGCCTATCTTCATTGATTTGTTTGTATTTTTCTGTTCTGGATATCATTTTTACTCTTCGAATTTTAGATGGTTAAATCTATTATGCCAACCCATATGCATCTCGAAATGTAAATAATCTTTTAGAAGAAAAAGTGGTACTTTGTTACATTAGGACCTGCACTAACTTTGACCATGACCCTAACCCTAACTCTATCGCTAAACCTAACCCCCACTTTGACACTGACCCTAACGATGGGGTCCAAGTTAGAGTGGGTCCTAATGTAACAAAGAACCTAAAAAGTTATAATAGACATGTATGCGGTCATGAAAACGAGATGTAAATAAACATGAGTATATCAAATCTTTCCAAGCACGTTTTCTAAATGTTGCTTTTTAAACTAATTGAAAAAAATACATCTTGACGATGCTTCAAGGTGAGTCATCAGTAATGTGATGGTTTCATCTCCTATTTCGGGTTTTCAACACCATCCATGTTCAACCAGTAAGTCAGCCTTGGTTTGATCAGATAAAGAGTCACACCTCGAAAATACAACATGCTATGCAACTAAATGAGAGGTTACTAAATTACATTTTGGACTTTCATATCAAAGATTAGAGGGAATCGAATCTTAAAGGCACTGGGCACTGTGAAGGTTATATGAAACCTGGCCCTGCATCCCCAGAATGTTCATCTTTATGTTGCTTCAAGTTTGCATTTCCTGAATATTTCATCACGCTTGGATGGAATTTTAAGCTGCATGAATTTTTCCATGAGAACTCCCAGGGGATATAACATGTCATAACATGTCAGAGCAATATTGCACAGATGTTGCTGACAAAATTCTGCTATTACTCCTTGCTGGAAATTAGGGGCGACTTTATCTTCCGTTAGGCCTATCTTCCTAAGATTGAGGGAACAGCAGGTTATGTATATGTGTATATATTTCTATTTATATAAAGTTAGGTATGTGTATATGCTTATATATTTCTATCTATAGGATTCACTCTTAAACTATTTAAAAAATCATGGCATAGGGGTTCAAAGGGAAAGATAGAGATGGGGGTAGAGAGAGGTAAAGAGAGAGAGAAATTTTAAAAGAAAGATGTTACACGCTTTTTTTTAACTCTTCTATTTTGTTGGCCATAACCCCGGGGAACGCAGGATAGCTATGCTAGTATAATATAAATGCCTGATGTTTTTAGATATTTTGAAAGATAACATATTTTAAAATCTTCTAAAAGTAGCAATTAATTAATATTCTTTTATGAATTTCGAAATTTTAGAGGAAATTAATTTATTGTGTAGTTGTTGTAGTAAACCTGAAACTTGAATAGATTTAAATGTTGTTTTTGTTTTGTTATTTTTTTTTTTTTTACAACCGGGCATCTGCTAGTGTCTGAATTAAAGTAGCGTTTGCAACTCATGAATAGAGTGTAAATAAAGTGATTTGGTCTTCAACGAGGTTATTGAAAGGAGAAAATTGTGTAATAATGATTACAGCCGTAGCTTATTACTTTCCATGATAATGAAAAATGTCCTTATATAAATGAGCATTATGGGTGTCGATGAAAAGATGTTAACCCGCAGGTTAATATTACATTCTAGCATTTCATTGTGGAGTAGTTCATATGATTACCTCTTCTTATTGAATTTCCTAAGTCTCTCCTTTTCGTTCCTCAAAAGTATCCGTGCGAGGCTGTTATTTTTATGACAATATATGAAATAGATAGTATTCACATTAACTTGTTCGGAGATAGAAATGTGTCATTCAGTGCGTGTTAACTCTGTGAACAAATTGATTCAGGAAGTTGCTGCTAAAGGAAGTGCAAGCTAAAATTTATTAACGCTTATGACAAAATTTGCAATAAAGATTGTAGACATGTTGATCAAAATGTTGTCAGTGAGCCTAGACCGTGATTTAAAATGCATGATTGACCCAATGGATAACGTCGCAGACTATGGAATCGGCTGAGTTAAAATCCTATCTGTTATGTTCAATTACACTCTAATATTGTTAGGAAAGGTATGAGCTCATGATTATCCTCATCTGCTATGCACCAGATTATGGCTGGCCCGGGTTATGCCCCTTGGAATTTACATCGACCCCCAATTAACTCACTTGTTCTTTTTGACTTTGAGTTTAGTTTTGTGTGCCTCGTGGTTTTGTAATTTATTTCTTTATCAATAAATGTTTGAATAAATCCCAGGGTTGTTAAACGCTGTATGATCCTATTTATCTGACGTGATGGCAGCGAAAATTTAACATGTGTTCCACTAATCGTATGGAATTCATTTTTGACAATAAATGTAATGTTTTACCATTAACCTTTTCCCTTTCTATTTTCCAAAATAAGGAAGAGTTTTTTTATTTACTTAATTATGTTTGATTAAGTGAATTTGGGAATAGCTTTTAATAAAGTATCGATAGTTTGGAAGTTAATGGCTTTGAAATTTATCCTGTTATTATTATTATCCTGAATATCTCGGTATAGGCATTACACCCCCACACACATACACATATATATATATATATATATATATATATATATATATATATATATATATATATATATATATATATATAATTATTTAATAATAAATATGCAATTATTATCTACATATGTATAGGTTTCATCCTTGCGGAATCATCAGTGTAGAGATAACCATTCAAGCCGGTTGCACGATTCAAACCCCGGAACGTGAGTTGTTTGTTATATTTAACACAACATTAGTTTTGTAAAGTGAAATTTTACTTTCAAATAAAATTTACATTGATTAGATAAAGAAAAGTTTGTTTTTTTTCAGTATCCGTTTCAATTTAGAATTTTGAAGACAAGGTTAGTGTGGAAGTAATTTTATGCCAGCATGTAAAATGGATATTAAACCAAATCTGATGGTGATGATGATGATGAATACAGAAATAAACTAGTGAAAATAGTAACAAAAACACACCACAATTGCTAAAACAAAAAAAAATAGTGAATTGTATTCAGAAATAAACATAAGAAAAAGCAAAGTGAGACTTGTAACACTGCACAAAGAACTAAAAGTTCTTGAAACTAAGAGAAAACAGAAATTATCTGTGATAGAACACAGATACTTGAGATTGTAAATAAAAATGTTCAGAATGCCTATCCCATAATACGCGGCACAATCAGGGAAGAGATTAAATGATCCAAAAGATGTTGATTTGCCATAAAACTGACAAGCAAAACCAAACCTGATTTGTAATAAAATAAACTCCCTCAGTGTTTTAATATTTATATTTACCAAGTATTTTATGTTTTGCCTGCCATTTGTCAATTCTTGGTCTGTTATTAACTTTAATTAATGATCATATATCTTCATTAAAATGTTATTCTTAATTTACGTTTGAATACAAGATGTCCTCATTAAATTGTGAGAAACATCTAGATCTGAATTCTGTTCTTGGCATTTTGTTCTGTTAATGTTATGGTGATTATCACTGTAATATAACAAAAAATATTTGTTTAATTACATTTGTCTAGGCAATTCAAGGGAAGTAACTCAGAAATTAAAAAAAATTTCATTCCTTCTATTAATTAACAGTGGAACAGAATGAGAAAGTGAGATGATAGCCACATGTGGGGTATGAAAAGTTGAGACTCCTTCAACTAATTCAGGTATCACAGACATCTTTTTGTGAACGCTTGTATTAATAAACCTAATGATTTCATTTTTAAAATATATGGTAGCTTTTTACCAGAAGAATACATTGTTGTGCTTAAAAATACTGTTTAGGTTGAATGGATAAGAACATTAGAGAAAATTATAAAGTCTTAATGATTTCATGAGAAAAACTTTGCAGCTCTAGTTTGGCATTCTGCGCCGCAATTTTTATTTGTTCAAAACAAATTATCATCCAATTATCTAACTTGAGTGAAAAGAGCCACTGGGGAAAACTTTTGAAGCAAATACTGCCATGCATTCCCTTGCTGACATCCACCCAACTTCTCCAAGAGAACTGTCTCGTTCGGCTGTCTATTTTCCTTATTAAATAGATTCATCTGATAGAGCCAATAACTTGTTTATGGTAATGAACAATGCATGTATTCTGTCTGCAAGGAATCGTTATTGTGTCACCCTTGCAAAGTTAATTATCTAAACTTGTAATTGTTTGTGAGACTGGCCATATACAAAATGGTTGAAAATGTCCATTTAAAAAATAAGTATATATATAAGTTGAGTTATTTGTCGTACTGATATTGATATTAAAAGCCCACTTTTCTATTTAATGTACTCAGTTGTAGATAAGGATAACAAATTGCATATTCCTTTAAAAAACGGGTTTTTTTTTTCAATTTCATTTAACAATGACACACTGTTCTATTTATGCTTATTTTCTACATTGTGTAGCATTTGGGGTGAAAATGTTCTAGCACACACACACATGTGTATGTATATATATATTTCTATGTACAGGATAATCAGATCATTATGAATTTTGGAATATATATTCTAGGCAACACAGTGAGTTACATGGGCATAATATTTTTTTGTAAATTTTAACATTTTAGAAAGTGCATGTATATATATAAAGTTCAGTAATATATTTTGGTGAACAGGATAAACTCCAAAACTAATTTAACGATTATTAAGAATTTTGGAATATAAATTCTCGGCAACCCAGTGAGTAACATGGGCACAGTATTTTTTTTTTTTTTTGTAAACTTTACCATTTACTGGGTGCTCACACCAAAACTCGCACCTGCTCCCAAAATACTTTTAAAACAAGTTAGATACAAAAAAATTGATACAGAAAAGAATTGTTCTACATCAAATTTTGAGTTATATTAAGTAATACATTTTTAAAATAATCGGTGCACGCATAATCTGTATGTTCTTGGTAAAATCCAAAACTAATGAACTTATCATTATGAATTATGGTATATGTATTCTAGATAACAGGGTTAGTAATATGGGCACATTTTATTTTGTACACTTTATCATTTAGGGGGTGCCACCGAAACTGTATCATACCCTCCAAAGGAAGAAAAAACATTAGAATTTAAAACTAATGCTATATTTATTGTCTATACCTGTCCTGTGACTGGTATTTTACTAGTATATATATATATATATATATATATATATATATATATATATATAAATGTGTAAAAATATATGTTTATGCATATATTTTTTTTATTATATAGTCCAAACTATTCAAGGTAAAAGCTCGATGATTGTTAACATTTAGCAACAGAGCATATATAAATAAAGAATATTACGCTAAATTTCAGTGACCAAGTTTTGATTTATGTTTTAAAAATTTTGCATTTTGAGAGACCGTTTTGTGCACAGATGAACAACCAAAAATGTCAATTTAGGATATTTTATCCATGCTGCTCTTCAGAAAACAAAGTTCGCTTCCAGAAAAAATATATTATACGGCAGCAAACAGAACAATTTACAAAACAAGCAACTTACATTGAAACCAGTTCCCACAAGGAGAACATGGATATTTACATCACATTTAGGCAGCCGTCTTTTTTTCTAACACAGAGTCATGATAAATACAGATAGTATTACCCAGGTGAAATGCCAGAAATGCCAGAATTTTTTTTTAAATATATAAATAAAATATAGAAAAGATATATAATTGTGGTTAAAAAGAAATTATTTGAAAATATAAAGATACGAAAATGCAAGGACTTTTAAATTACTAAAGATAATTATTAAGAATCGAAGTCTAGAAGGATTTCTCTTTCACTAACTGAGGAAAGAAAAGATAAAATGTGAACAGATACTACACTTTGCACCTAGCCAAAATGCCATAGAGTCACTTATTTTAATCTATATTTTATATCCTATGTCTATACCCCCATTGTCACTGTTAGTATTATTAGATGGGGCTTGTTTTCAGGAGAGATGGAAAAAATTTATAGCGTATTTGGGTCATGTGTAACTACAGAAATCTAATTTTGTTAAATAGATGCTTAAAAATTACATGACCATCATATAGGAATTAGTCTGCCATAAAGTCGTTTTCTTTGCTAATTTAAAGTTTACTTTCTCTCAGACAAATTACAGTACCTGTGGTTTGGTTTATGGTATCTCAACCTCTTTTGAGTCATTTATTTACCAAAAATAATACCTACTGTCAACGATTAATTGTATACAGTTAGTAGAACATAAGTCATTATTTTACTCATAGCTCGGGAGAAATTGTGGATTCATACCTTTCCCAATGGCAATAGTATGTAATTAAACACAATAGATTTGATAGGATTTGAACTCGACATAGTTGATTCCATAGACAGAGATGATATCCATTAGGCCAATCGCACAACACGACATATATTGTTTTACCTTTCTGATCCTGAACTATGAATGTTTTTTTGGTAAAAGTACAGAATAGTTAACATCCGAGAGAACTTGTAGACTAAAAAAACAAAACACAACACATAATTTATAAAAACGCATTAGAATTTAATTCTCTACCGAACCTAGTTAGTTTTAATGTTTGAAAACGATTTGTAAGATTTTTTTACCATTTAAAAAAAACTTGTTAAAACTAGGCACATTCAGCCATTGTTTTTTGTTTACAAGGTCTTGGATGTTAACTATTCTGTACTTTTAACGTTTAAAAAATCTTACAAATTGTTTCCATACTAGACTCGCCGGGTTTCATAGAGAATTTAATTCTAATGTCTTTTATATAAAGTATGTGTGGTTTTTTTGGTTTTTTTCGAGTGTTAACTATTCTGTACTTTTACTTCTCTTTTTAATCTTCCTTCTTTTTTGAATTAGTAGTAATTATTACTACTACTGAAACATCACAGAAAAGAAAATGTACTATATATCGTAGTGATCATCTACTTTCTTAGAAATTATGTTTTTGTAGAAGTAAAGTGATAAAAATAGACTTTTGCCGGTCAGAATTTATTTTACATAAGGAAGGTGGGGTTGAGGGGTGCCAGAGGCTCTGATTGGTTGAGCTAGATCACAGTGTAGAATGGTTGACCTGGTTAGTTAGGTAGCAGTTGGTGTCAGATAGCGGTGATATATGGAGTCCCTCTGAGCGTCTGTCTTCATGATCAACCTAGAAGGCAAATGTTAATTGAAGTTTCTAAGGGGTCAATTCTGCAACTAATAAGCCGTTCAGGAGAAATTGGTGATACGATCGGTGAAATGACCTTGTGAATATTCACCTCCAGTCATCTTCCAGTGACGAGAAATGAATTCCAAGATGGTTATGCAGCCGCATGTGGGTTTAGATGAAATCACTTGATATTCACAAAGGAATATCAAACAAAAGAAAATGGTGGAATACTGCTGCCACATCTGGAGATGTGCCACACAGAGCACTCTTTCTTGCCTTGACAAAGTACAAAATCGACTTCGAAATCTAGTGGGGTTCTCTTCCCTACAACCCTTTTCTCATAGAAGAGACGTAGCTAGTCTCTCTCTACTCTATCGTTATTTCCATGAAAGGTGCTCGACTGAGCTCCAATCTTTGGTTCATCCTTATAAGACATTAAGAATAAGAACTCGTTTTCTTACCACAACGGGAAAGACTTTCCTTTCTCCCTCCATGTGTCTAGTGTCAA
The DNA here is from genome assembly GCA_963556195.1 of Sepiola atlantica. NCBI lineage: Eukaryota > Metazoa > Mollusca > Cephalopoda > Sepiida > Sepiolidae > Sepiola > Sepiola atlantica. Next base: position 68,126,845 of record OY744515.1, read on the forward strand.
GTGAAATTTCCATGAACAGACCTTCTTTGCCGGGACTTCCCACCTGTGAAACACATAGTCGCAGGACTACTTCTCTGCTGATTACAATTTGGTCGTTTTCAAATCCAATGTCATCAAATTCTTGTCATGGACCACCCAAAACATAATCAAAAATAATTTATGTCACTAAGCAATGTTAGTACTTCCATAGTAATCCTCATCTTTCAGCTGGCATTAATTTCCGTCTCATTAATAATCCTTATCCTTGAGTGGCTCTTTGCCTTGATAAGGTAACCCAAATAGTAAAAAAAAATGTCTTATTTATTTTTTCCATTTAAAATTCAAATGTGTTGAAAAAGAAATCTTGTATATTTAACAAATCTCGTTTATCTGGCCCGGGAAATTGTCCTTAAAGATCTCATTGCCTTCAGCTCACTTTTCGAAACAGTTTTTTTGTTTGTTTTCATTCCAGCTCTGACTCAGATTTCATAAACAGCCATCATGCATCATCATATTTGGTTTAACGTCCGTTTTACATGCTGACATGTTTTGGACGGCTTTTAGAAATTGACTTCAAAACTAACCTTATCTCTGTCCAGGTCTTTATTTATCCCTCTTTCTCTCAAGTCCATCCTAATCACTTCCTCTCATGTTCTATTTGTCTTTCAACTGACCCCGCTACCTCAACTGTTCTACATCTACTAACCAAAGAACTCTCGTCCATTTTGTTAACGTGGGTGTCCATACCATCAAAGTCTCATGTTTTGTACACATTTATCTATAATTAGTCTTATGTTTATACATTTTATATACGAAATGAACATTATTTCAAAATTACATGAACTGGGAGGGGGGCAGGTGAACATAAAGAAGAAGACAGCCAAAATGTTCTCTTAAGGAAACAAAAACAAACCTCAAAAAATGAATTTAAAACCTCCCTTTAGTTGTCAGTGAAGTAGGAGAATAACAATTAGTACTACTACTACTAATACCACTACCACAACGGTGACTATTACTACTACTACAACGAACAGAGAAAAACATCTACTTGACTTCACTTAGATTATGCCCCCCTTCTATTTCTCTTACTGGGTTTAATTCTTCCAGGGGCAGAAAATGAGTTAAAAAGGGAACTAAATAAAATTTTGTTTTTTAAGTGTAGAGAATTGCTTTTGGCTTATCTCTCTCTCTCTCTCTCTCTCTCTCTCTCTCTCTCTCACACTCACTCACTCTCTCTCTGTATTCAATTCAACGCTGGGTTAAGTTGGTGCTTTGTTGCACTTACTGGTTTATGGAAGACTTATTATTTTCATATATTTATGAATGGTGTGGATTCATTCTGTCTTCTCTCTACCCTTCCTTTCAAAATAAATCTCTGATAAAGTATCTTTGGTTTTAATATGCTAATCTTTTCCTCTGGATTCTTTTGCTGCTTCACAAGCAAATGTATATATATATATATATAGGATCAAATATAAACCAAAGTAAAAAATTTTAGTAGATGGAACCTATTGTGAAAAGGATTAGCTCAATATACGAGATAGAGCAATTGTAGAGATAGAAGAAAAAAGAGTGATAAATATGCAACGATTGTCCAAATTTATTTCAAATTTCAATTGTTCAATGCAAGGTGTATTCAGTAATAAACTAGTGTTTATTATTCTTTCCTTAAGCCAAGGCTTTTCAAAGATCGAACTCTTATCATCAGAGGAGAAATACAGATGGATAAGTTGGCTTTCGAAAAAACCAAAGTTCAAATATTTGAAAAATATGAAAATTATTATTAAAGGAATTTTTGTTAAAAAAACACAGTGAATGAAAAGAAAAATTCCGTGAAAAATATATGCAGATTGTCCGGGTGGTAAATTTCCGTTGAAAAGAAGTCAAATGAAAAGTAGAATGTGAAGCAAAACTCTTTGCGTGGGAGCAGTGTGGAGAAAGTGCTCAAAATATAGGTGAGTCCAGACGCACTTAAAGGGGATTGAAAAGGGAGAAATTGGCCATTTTTATATACTTCCAGGACCAAATAAGGCAGATGACATCTCGTTCCGGGTTTAAATCCAAATGAAACAAAAAGGCAAAATGGTTAAAGATTTGGGGTTAGGGGGGAGGGTTTATGAGGTACGGGATTGTTAAATAGCCGCTTTGGGAGTTGGGAGGAAATAGAAAAAAAAAAGGCAAAGGAACAGGAGGCAGGCTGGTATGGGGATGAAGTTAAAGTGACAGGGTGGTTGAGGGTGTGGGAGGGCGGTAGGATATATGTTTTGGAGGGTGGGATTAATCTGAAGCGGGATAGGAGTGTCGAGATTGTATTCTAAAAATAGAAATCAAAGTCAAATGAGTGAGCTTCTAACATTTCAGAGGTGACAAGTGAAGCAGCTAAAACGAATTAAATGTAGTTACCGGTAAGGGTTTCTGTGGGTTTAAAAAGGGTTAAAATAGAATTAGTTAAAAGCATGGTAAAATAAATAGAGGTATGAGAGAGAGAGTGAATGATTAAAATTTAAAAAATGCTTTTAACTAATTCATCCCCATACCAGCCTTCCTCCTGTTCCTTTGCCTTCTTCATTTGACTTCTTTTCAACGGAAATTTACCACCCGGACAATCTGCATATATTTTTCACGGAATTTTTCTTTTCATTCACTGTGTTTTTTTAACAAAAATTCCTTTAATAATTATTTTCATATTTTTCAAATATTTGAACTTTGGTTTTTTCGAAAGCCAACTTATCCATCTGTATTTCTCCTCTGATGATAAGATTTCGATCTTTGAAAAGCCTTGGCTTAAGGAAAGAATAATAAACACTAGTTTATTACTGAATACACCTTGCATTGAACAATTGAAATTTGAAATAAATTTGGACAATCGTTGCATATTTATCACTCTTTTTTCTTCTATCTCTCTCTCTCTCTCTCTCTCTATATATATATATATATATATATATATATATATATATATATATATATATATATATATATATATATATGCAATGTATTTATGTGGGGTTTCTTTTATCTCTTATCTGATCAAGTAGCCATTATAGAAAAACTAAAAGTACTATAAAAAATGGCTGAAAATTTAACTTAACAGCCATAATGCATCAAATATTTTCATATATACAATTATCCAAATCCACTCTGACCCAAAATTGTAGCACCTGTCAGGATCGCATATATTGGTGAAATCGATTTAGGTTTTGATAGGATATGAAACTGCATCCGAGTGTGTATATATATATATATATATATATATATATATATATATAATGTGTGTGTTATAATGTAAAAGCAAATTTATATAGTTCAGATCGATTCGAATAGGAATCAATTTCCAAAAGGAAAAATGAAGCTCAATATTTAATATTTAAAATTTTAAATATAGCTTGTAATAAATAAAGTATAAAATTCAAGATTATATCATTCTTTGATTTAATAACAATTTCGGAACACAATAACTTTTTACACATGTTTCTAAAGGAGACGAAAGTAAACACAGGTAATCCAGGTTGCTTACTCCGACACCCTCTTTATCAGAATGTCGAAAAGAAGACACATCCAAAGGTAATACAGAGAAGATTTCAGAAAAATGGCATATGGGCGATGAGAGATCAAACATTTACATCATGAATAACTAGTTAAAGCAAACATTATGCATAAATATTTCAAGATATTAAGAACTTGAAGCATAAAAACTTGATTCAAACACACATATCCTTGTACAGTGTGCGCCTCTTCTTTTACTCAGAAATCAGGGTTATTATCGCATATGAAGACACACTCAACAGAAAATTAATATATTTGTAGTGCCCGATGCGTTTCTTTTAGTCATGAAGTACATTAGTTACACATATTCAAATGAGACATACACCATCCATTATGACCATGAAATCCCCACAGCTACCTATCTGGAAAACGCAGCTGTCAAACCTGACATTGTCATATGGAACAAGTGAGAGAGAGTGGCAACTTTGGTTGAGGTCAGTGTCCCTAATGATGGGGGCCTAAACAGAGCTGAAAGGGAGAAAATAACAAAATATCATGGTCTAATGTATGATATGAAAAGAAACTGGAACCTCAAAGAGCTCTCCATCATTCCAGTTATCATAGGAGCCACTGGACTCATGGAGAAGAACTTAAAACAGTATTTGGCAAGTATACCTGGTGAACCAAGTGCAAGAGAAATCCAAACAACTGCACTAAAGGGAACAGCCAGAATCCTGAAAAGAGCTCTCGGTTGGAGTCTGTAAATAGCGGGTGATCGTATGGAATTTGGAAGAATGCCCCGTCCCCAGCAAATGAAAGAAAATGAAAAGAAAAAGAAAAAAGGTTAATATGCCATAAAACCAAACAAACAAACAAAAATATCGAATTAAGCAAAGAAATTTGGTGTATAGACTTACATATCATGCAATTTTCCAATACTTAAATCTTAAATTATATGTTTTAAATTCTAAAATATATTTTCACAAACATATATGAGCCTTAGACGAGCTTACATATGGAATTTACATGATACATAGGATATATGATGAAATCATATTTTGGAGATAAAATTTGAAGAATCGCATGACATGCGAGATTGACTGATACATAAGTATATATATAACTATTTATCTTGATGATGATGATGATTCAATAAATCTTCACAAATGATTGTCGTTTCATCACATTTCTCCACTATAATCCTTTTCTTTGTTCATAACCATACGTGATTTTTAGACCAAAATATTTATTTGTTTTTAGTATGTTTGCATAACAGATGAGATCACAGGGAGACATATGTACATCATTGGATTATAAATGTTTGTAAAACACAAATACTACTCTCTGGTTATAACCCAGTGACATGCCAAGGCAAGATGACCGGTAATCACTTAAGCTGCAGGTTTTACATTAGAGTTTCCTTCTCCCAGATGGGTTGCCATAGACTTGTATGATGCATAGGATATATGATAGAATCATTTTTTTAATATAAAATTTGAGGATACGCGAGATCGGATGATACATGAGTATATATGCTATATATAACTATTTATCTTCTGATGATGATACATACATTATTACAAACATTAATTAGTTTTAATAAAAAATATATTAGATGAAAAAAATTTTCTTTCATTTCTAAAAATAAACCAATTAGTAAGTAGTCTAATTATTGAAAATTAATTAACTACTTTCAACTTTCTAATTAAATAAGAGAAAAAGTTTTTTAAAGAAAATGCTGTGAATAGGTACCGAACAACTGTTGCCTGCCTGTAAATAAAATATAAGTACTTAATTGTCTTGTCCACCGGTGACTGAATATTTCTAACCTACTTTTTAGCATCTTAAAACCATCGGCTGTGCCATAGGACCATGAACTTAATATGCCTTCATAAGCAAAACAAAAAAAGATAGTAATTAAACTACTAATGAAATAATCTTATCTAATCTAATATATAAACTTAAGACGATTTTCCCCCTTTTAGCTTTTTGAAGAATAGGTAAATAAGCACATGCATCACAGGCTACTAAACTCACCACTATATTACGCTTATTCACTCGAGCGTAAATTTGTTATTATTTTTCTCTAGCTAACACTAAATATTATTTTTGCCCCACCATCTTCGGCTCTCCTCAAAACATACTTCATATAGCAAAAACTTTTGGTAGCAAAAACTTTTCCCCCAACACTGCCAATCGACACGCGGAATTAATAAACAACGTCTACTTTTCAAAAAATTGTTTTTGATTATTTCCTATTTGTCTGCTATTAATTTACTACATAATACAAAACATTACACATACATTTATGGGATGCTCTCACTAAATCCACTGAATTTTAAGAATCTCAGATTACATTATTTCCACCTATTACATATACATTTATAGTCATTCCGGATTTTAGAGAATGCCATTAACGAACATAGTTCTTTGCAGTATTTCATCTTTCAACATAGCAGCTACAATTTATCAACGACTCGACTTACAAATTAAGTCACTATATGCCAAGATACTGGATAAACTCATAAAGTGTACATTTTCTGATTCTTATATTTTTCACATGCATAATATCCAAAAATTGGAAAAAAACATCGATTTCGTAGTATAGAAATGATCCAAAACGTGTGACTGGTGGACGCTACGTTCGGCTGCCTTATTGTAGATCATACGATAACACGCATGCCAGCTACTGACTGGCTTCGGTTAAATGACCTATTTTTTCGTTGATTTTATACTCGCTTCCGTGTCTGAAACGTTAGCAGTGTAGATCCAAAACTGAGAGGTTTATTGTTCGATCCCAGTCGTTTCACATAAGTTCATTTACTTTTTATTTTATTTTACATTGTTAAACTTCTGCCTACGAGGTAGGGGGGGGGGAGAGAGGACTATGGACCGAATTTTTTTTAAATCAACGTTATTATGTAGTCATTTGAAAAGAAATCAATGTAATATGTAGTACTTTGTAGAACTATTGTGAATATCATTCCGATGTGATCTATTTGTGTGCGGTCGGATGTTGACAAATTTTATTTTTACGGTCCAGCTTGTAATAAATAAATAGAAATAAAATTATTACTTTAATTTCGATTGTTTACTTTACAATAAATCGGTGCTCTTCCACACGGAATATGTAGAACTAAATCGACCTAATAAGACTGAAATAAAGGAAAAGAAAAAATATTTCTTTTGGGGGGGGGGGGCTTATTTTCTCAAAGCGACAGAAGTTGTTTCGTATTCGGTCGTTTAAACACGTACTGAAATATGTATTTTTTTTTATTCCGGCAGTCTTGTTCATTTAAGAAATAAATAAATAAACCAGACACCCAACAAAAAACACCTTTGCTTCCGTCCTTGAGGCTCGCATTCACAAATATCCGGGGACTTAGGTTTCTACGTCGTTGATGTTGGTTCTTTCTCCTGACAAACTCCCCGGATATCCTAGCACTAAGTGAAACAAACCTTCAATCCTCAATCTCCTCTCACCACTTTGACATGACTGACTACCTCCTACTCTACCGTAAAGACTCTGACAAACATATGGACGGGCTAAGAGTTTATGTTCGGAACACCCTCCCGCTGACTAGAGAACATAGGTTAGAATCAGATGAACAAGCCTACATGTGCTTTAGATTGACTTTACATCACAGCATTAGTTACTTATATTTCTTATACCGTTCCCCTTCGACCCAGGACTGTACCCTGCTAAACTCTGTCTCTGAAAGCATAGATAGAGCACTCTTACTTGACTCGAATGCCCAGATACATGTATTTGGTGATTTTAATGCACACCAGCCTTACTGATGCAGCCGGCAACTCTACGTATAATTTCTCCTTAGCTCACTCTCTCTCTCAGACTGTCGATTTCCCGACCCGCATCCCCGATCGAGTAGACCAGCAAGTCTCACTTCTAGACCTGTTTTTGACCTCTTTTTTTTTAGCATTGGTGAGAGGCAGCAAGCATTCCGTAAATTCGGCTGCAATAAGTCAGCAGCTAATAGACAGAAATTTATAGAGTCAAGAAATGATTGTAAGGCCGTAATAGGTGAAGCAAAGAGAAGGTATATAGAGATAACCAAAAATCGCATTCAGTCACAGAAACTAGGTACTTGCGATTTCTGGAAAATCTACAATAGTGTGGTCAACAATGGTCAATCAACGATTCCCCCACTATCAAACCACAATGATGTCATTTGCACGGCAACTGATAAGGCTGAACTACTTGCTCAGTGTTTCGCCCTAAACTCCACTTTGGACTCAGAAAACAACCTCCTCCCTAAATTCCCATTGCGGAGTGAAGCCACACTTAAAAACCTGGTCATCACCCCATCCCAGGTCAGAAACATCATAAAAAACCTTGACACCTCCAAAGCTTGTGGGCCTGATCTTATACCTGTTATAGTAATAAAGAAATGCTTTGCTGAACTGGCCCCTGTCCTCTCCAAACTCTACAACAAATGCCTAGCTGAATCTTGCTTCCCTGATAGCTGGAAAATTGCCTCTGTGGTACCAGTCTTCAAGAACTCTGGGGATAGAACTGATCCTCAGAACTACCGGCTAATCAATCTACTCCCGATCTTGGTTAAAATCTTTGAATCCTTAATCAATCTAGCAATAGTCTGGCACTTAGTTAATGCTAAACTTCTTTCTGACTGTCAGTATGGATTTAGACAAGCACGATCTACTGCAGACATCCTAACGGTTATCTCTTAATGCATATATCATACACTCAACAAGGTAGGTGAAGCTAGGGCAGTGGCGCTTGGTATATCTAAGGCCTTTGACGAGGTATGGCATAAAGGGCTTCTCCTGAAAATACGCTCATATGGTATTATTGGGCAATTACTTAATATAATTAGATCCTTCCTAACCAAAAGAAAGATCCAGGTTGTCCTCAATGGCCGTCCATTTAAGCAACATGACATAAATGCTGGTGTACCCCAGGGATCTATCCTTGAACCTTTATTGTTCCTGATCTTCATATACGATCTTCCTAATGAGATTGAGTCTGAGATTGGTATATTTGCTGATGACACCACGCTTTACTCTCGTCATGTTGGCAAAACCGACGCGATCATATCCGAGGCAATGACTGAATCTTTAGAAAATTACCTCCAGTCTGTAGTGGATTGGTGTCATAAATTGTTGATAACTTTAAATGCCGCAAAGACAAAGCTCCTTTCCTTCAATAACTACAAGAAACCTCTCCAACCACCGATTGTCATGGCAAATAACACCCTATCTGAGAGTTCAACATTCAAACTCCTCAGCCTAACCTTCACAGGTAACATGAATTGGAACAAATACATTGAAGACATTGCCAAAACTGCAGCAAAGAAGGTGGGCTCCCTCTACCGTGCTAGTAAACTCCTCACACCTGACATTATCCTGTATCTCTACAAAGCCACCATCCGCCCATGCATGGAGTATTGTTGCTACATCTGGGCTGGTGCATCATCCACTTGTCTCTCCCTCTTAGACAAGGTCCAAAAAAGAGTCGCCAACTTAATAGGTCCTTCACTATCAACCAAGCTCTAGCCCCTGTCCCATCGCCGCAATGTTGCTTCCTTGTGCCTGTTTTACAAGTACTTCAATGGATTGTGCTCTGATGTACTTGCTGCTCTGGTGCCCCCACGTCGCAAATTCACTAGACGAACCCGACAATCTGCCAAATCCCATCCATTCACTGTGGAGGTCCCCAGATGCCGGAGAGCCTTCTACTCCAAAAGCTTCTTTCCTCGTGCTGCTGGACTCTGGAACTCCCTCCCCGCTCCCTTTTTTCCTGACGGTACTGACATGCAGAAATTTAAAACTAATGTAGACAGGCATCTCGCTGCACAGCTCCCAATTTAAGTTTACCCCTCCCCCTAAACTCGCAACCTTTTTCTCAGTAACCCCTTACGTCTACAGTGGCGGCCTGCTTTGTTTGGGGTGAAATATGTTAAAAAATTAAAAAATAAAAAATAAATAAAAAAGAATGGAGATTTGAACGAACTTTATTTGTCCAATGATAACAAAACCAGGCATTTGTTATTTTTGTTTGTAATTTTTAAAGTAAAATATGGTTTTAGTGAATCGGCTAAGAAAATAATTGTGTTTTATTTGTTGTCGGTTTTCTATTACTTAGTTTGTAGCGTGGATCCTGGCTTTGATAGGGTATAGACAATGGTCTCATCTTTGAAATGTAGTTAAAATGTGATAAATGTTGAAAATGCATAAAAACAGGAATGTTGAATGAAAGCGATAAAACATAGTTAACGAACACAACAAATTTACAGATGATTAAAAGATATTTTGTGTAAATTGTTGGTTAAAAAAGTTAAATGTTCTTGTGTTTAAGTGTGTATGTCTATGTTTGTTTTTTGTCAGTATGTGTATGCATGTGACAGTGTGTGAGTGTCTTTTGTTAGTGTGTAATTTGAGAATAGGCATTTGTTCTCCCCTTGCTATGAGGCAAGGGAGGGGGTAGAGCATAATAGTGTTGGCTTATTTTGTCTCTGGTTCTACTGTCAAAAAAAATCTTATTTTTTTATGCTTAGCCATTGGGTTAAAGAGTTAATTTACTTTTGGGCACCAAAATCATTTCCAGCACAATGAATGATTTTGCCATGCGGGCGTAATCGCAAGCACGTCACATGACCGTCATTTTTTGTTTTTTGTCAATATCTGGCTGGGAGCCTCTTTTTGTACAAAAATGGCATTACTTTCGTAGAGCGTGATTTAAGATACAAAGAATAAATGTTGCCTACGGTAAAAATGGAATATAAAATGAAGAGTTACTAGCTTTGAAGTGTGTGGACCGTTTCGCATGGAGGACACTCGAATTTCAGAGGAAAAAAGAACGTGTTCTTGGTGGATATTTTATAGGTGGCATTCATTTGCATATGAGGAGAGCAACTGCTTTTTAAGAAGGAACTTATTGGGAAGACAGCAGTTGGGTTAGTGACAGAAGAGAGTGAACAGTGATATTGAGATTGAGAAGTTGCTTTACCGAATTTATTTGTGAGCATTGCTTGTATGTTTCGCACGCAGTTGGTTAATCAATATGTAGTATTGGGATATATGTTAATCCTCTAAGTTAAACAAAAGTCTTAAGCAAAGACAGAAATTGTTTCGTATTCGTCCATGCAAAACCGTACTGAAATATGTTTCTATTCCGGCAATCTTGTTTCTGTAAAAAAATTTTTTTTAACGGAATAGAGATTTGAGCGAACTTAATTTGACGAGATTGGTTGAGAAAAAGTGTGTTTCATTGTTGTCGGTGTTCCATTACTTTGTTAAACAAATGTATTAAGCAAGGGCAGAAATTGTTTCGTATTCGTCCGATTAAAGCCGTACTAAAACGATTTCAATTTAGGCAACCTTATTAATGTAAAGAATAAAAATAAAGAGTAATGTAGATTTGAACAGCTTAATGTAATAATTATTCAACAGAACAGATTGTATACATAGCCAAGTTTATTTGTGGAAGGGTCACTCAACAATTCATTAGATTTGTTTTAACTGTTATGTTTACAAAGAAAACTGAATGTAATCAGATGAATGTAATTTCCTAAATAAATGAATGATCGTTTAAAGGAAATGAAAGTTGTTTTGGTTTGTTAAAAGTAAAAACTTCCTCAAGAGAAAATTATATAAGACGCCATTTTGCAAGTGTGTGTCAGAAAGCAACATGTACAAATATGATGAAAATATAGTGACGTCACACGATGTAATGTAAACAATTGCAGAGAATTTATTAATTTTTTGTACATCTATTTCTATATCAATACTAGTAATATAATATGTAAATGCTATTCATCAACAATAAATGCAATAATGGAGTATTATTAGAAAGTACTATAAGTAAAAAAAAAATTGCTGCAGAGAAAAAATAAAGATGGCAGCCATCAGAAAATGAAGATAAAATATTTTCTGAAACGAAGCAATGAGAAATAAAATTCATCTATCCTAATAACTTGGACCAATGATAAAAATAAGGAAATGATTAGTCAGAATCAAATACCGATTTATCAGACAGATTGCTATTTAGGTCTGACTTTTAAAATCTGATAAGATAAATTTATATGTTACAGAAGAAGAGAAAGCGAAAAAGATAATTTATTTGTTAGAAAAAAAATTTCTTGATTATATAAATGCAGTGTGTGAAGCTTTGTCAAAGATTAATAATAATTCAAAATTAACATGTTTAAAAGCAAAACTATTACATGAACACACACACACACACTTTATCCATTGAATATATTAAAAAATATTTACGGTTAATATAAGTTCCAAAACAATGTTATGTGTATCACAGACCAGCTGTGACATGTCATACAGGGAGACAGATTATCGCCAGGCTCAAACAAATAATTTTCTGGATTCAAATGGATATGATTTTAACAATTAAAACAGGAAGGTTAAATGTTCAATTGCATGGTTCAGATGATCGGATTCTCAGAGTCCAAAATGTAATCTTATTTTTCAAAGGCTGATTTCAACTCCGGGTTTTTGGCAACGTTAAGTGGGTCTGAGTTGATGATGTTGAGAATAAATGAAAGTTTATGTTTCGGAAAGTTATAGAAATAATCTTGCAGTGAAATTAAATTTGGTGATGACGGGATGAAAACTGAAAACATTTTGGCCAAGAATATGACAAAAGTTAGGTTTTTTTGACTTCTGGTCACATGATTGTAAACATTCCTAATTTTTTCTTTTCCTTTTGCCAAAAGTGATAAAAAGATTTTGGGATAGGCTGAGATGTTCTTTGAAGTAGCATTAGTTACTTAAAAGGTTTTTAGAATTATTCTTTGCATAGAGGTATGAAAGGATTTGGGTTTTAAGTCCAGATTTGGGTGATTCAGAATTTCGCATGTGTGTGATAAGGTGTCAGAGACCGGGGGGGGGGGGGTGATCTCCTAGTCATGTCAGTTTCTTTTGCTTTGTCTAATTTAATAGTGGTGCTGGAAAGAAAGGAATGACAATTCATAATATATATAGAAACGAAGAAAAGATTATAGCATTTAATTAAAAAAATTTAAAGATATTTTGTAGATGGGGCGAATGCTTAATTAAAACTAACAAAAAAATATTCATTAAATCCACCTCATGTGACACTTGCTTGGTAATCAAATATGTTATATATATATATATATATATATATATATATATATGATTATTTTTATTTACACAGACATGTAAAAAATTTGCGACACTGGCATGTCGAGGTTATCGATCAACAGCCATTATAAACTGAGATCTCATCAGGCAGAGTTAGAATCCGATCTTAACCTTAGATCATATTTGGTTCTTTCCAAATATGATCTAAAGTTAAGATCGGATTCTAACTCTGCCTGATGAGATCTCAGTGTATAATAGCTGTTGATCGATAACATCGACATGCCAGTGTCGCAGATTTTGTACATGTCTGTATAAATAAAAATAATCATATATAAAAACTCTATTTGATATTGAGCACTTTTTATAAACCCGGTTAAAATTCTTTGGATTACTACCCTGTGGATGTTTTACCTGGATTATTATTATTATTATTATTATTATTATTATTATTATTATTATTATTATTATTATCTATCTATCTATCTATCTATCTATCTATATATATATATATATATATATATATATAAATATATATATATATATATATATATATAAATATATATATATATATATATATATTTATATATATATGGAATATTTAGTATATAGAATAGTGGATAAGCATGCAACCGACTATTAGAAATAAGAAAACAAACACATTTATAAAGCAGAACTGATATTTTGGTCGATTCAAACGACCATAATCATTTCTACACCAAATGATTAAGGTAGTTTCAATAGACCGAAATATCGGTTCTGCTTTACAGATGTGTTTGTGTTCTTATCTCTACTAGTCTGTTGCTTTGATTATCTATTATTCCATATATTAAACATTCCATTTTGTCTTAAATTTAATTTCATGTTTTAAACTCTCTAATATATATATATATATATATATATATATATATATATATATATATATATATATATATATATATATATATATATATATATATATGGGAGATCATTTGGAATCAATTTCTCCCTTGTCCTTCCTTTTCTTTACGTCTTCATCTCCCTTCTCTTTTCTTTTTGTTTTCCGTATTCATTTGAAATCCTACCTCCGATGTGAAAATCTCTCTTTTTTTCTTGGCTTTTCCATATAGAAGAAGGTATTACCGAAACGTCACTTCTATGGACTAGAAATGTTTATTTTCAAATAGAAATATTTTGTAGTCATGTTTATACCATATGGGCAAACACACACAGAGAAGAGATACAGCGGAACTGTATGTCTGTGGATGACTATATATATATATATATATATATATATATATATATATATATATATATATGAGAGAGAGAATAAGTTGAGAGAAATAAATTTACAACATCATTAATTTCAGTTCCAAAAATTCCAGATCAACAATGATTAGTCATACGATCGTTTCTGAGACAACTAGGAATTTTTAACGATTGTACGCCTAATCATTGTTGATCCGGAATTCTTGAAACTGAAATAAATGTTGTTGTAAATTTACTTCTCTCAGCTTACTCTACTATAGCTCTGCTTGATCTATAGGTGCAATCATTGAGCTGATTTTAATACCTGCCGTATTGGAGTCTTAGATGTCAATATTTTATACCAGCTTCCCATTACACTGGAAGTGAATTTTGTCTATTGTCCATTTATACTTTGACTTTAATTTTTATATATATAGGAATAGATAAATCAAATGCAGAGACTTGGGTAGTATACAAACGAGCAAGCATTAATCTCTAATTTGTCACTATTTATATTTTTCCTATATTTTCTAATTATTATTACCTGTTTTATAATGTTATTTTTCTTTATTATTATTATTATTATTATTATTATTATTATTATTATCATTATTATTATTATTATTATTATTATTATGATTATTATTATTATTATTATTATTATATATGTATGTATATTTTATGTATGTTGGTTTTTATAATTACTATGAGGATAATAATGTTAGTGTTTTTGTTCGACTTCAAATTGTGATGACGAAGAGACAAATGAGGTTTTAATAAATAAAAAAAATCCTTTCGTGTTAGAAACAACTGTACGCCCAAAGTATTGTTGAGTTGAATTCCTGGAACTGATATGAATATAAATGATATGTCATAATTTTCTTTATTTCAACTTATTATATATATATATATATATATATATATATATATATATATATATATATATATAGTGAATAAAGCAGGTAAAAATGAAAAACAATGTATATGTGTATTAATTAATGCAATAATTCTACCTAGGATTAATGTTTTCACAACTGTACTTGACAGGTCCAGATATTATACTTTGACCCAAGAGAGAAAGATGACCTTTTATTGTTAAGCAGAATACACAAATACTCGCATTCAAGCAGAAATTACAGACAGAACAAAAAGAAATATCACACTGTAGATCACATAAATATTTATTATTTCATATATTAGATAAATATCACTATATATTGCGTATTACTGAGCTGTAATGTACTTTTTATATGAAGTGTAGATAGATACCAAGTGCAAGATGATTGATAAAAGCTTATTGAAGTTACCTGTTCCTATTTTGTTGTTTTTGTAATATTTTTTACTAATATGTAATAAATAAATCAGTAAGAATTTATTCAATAAATAGCAACAAATAATAGTTAATTAATAAAATGTCCTTTTTCGAAACTAATCTGCAAATATCAGGAAGATGTATCGAATATTCTGCTGACTTAGTAAGCTGAGAGCATGCTCAAGGCGTTTCCACGAATAATGGTGATGGAGAGGCGCTCGTAAAGCAAAGTCAAATCACGATGGTCCATGGTGTGATGCATGATTAACAAACTAAGGCTGTTGAGAAAGTCTCGTGTGGCAGGGCATATCGCTGCACTCATCTTCACAGCGATTGCTTGGAACACAAATCTCTCGAGAAGGTTGCTGTATTTTGATTACTTGCGATCCTCTTCTGACGTTGTTATATTTACAGGGTTTGTAATATGTTAAATCATTGCTTCCTTGTAAAATTACAATTCTGTAAAGTATACTGTCTGGATATAGTTTTTCATAATACCTATTGGAAACAATTCGGTAAACACAAGTTGATGTTTCACCTCTAGTGCCCAACAATATTCATACCTTTCCAAATGCCTTCAGGCTGCAAATAAAACAAGGCGTATCCTATTTCTCATCGACACTCCTTCTTCAAACTCACTCCTGAAATAGTTCTTCAACTTCATGTCTCCCTCGTCAGACCACTGTTAGAGTATGGTGTCCAGGCCTCTGCTCCATATCTAATATGTGATATCCAGCATCTGGAGGGAGTTCAACGACTGGCTACTCAAGGACTATGCGATTTGCCCTATAAAAGACAACTCAAGAAGCTTAACCTTTTCTCCCTTGAGTGCCAACGTTTATGCGCTGATCTCATTTTGGCCTGCAACAATTATGATCTCTCTCAGGACCTACTATTCACTCCTTCACCAGAAAGAGGTCTACGCAGGCATTATCAGAAACTGTTTCACCGCCGATTTCGACTGAATGGGAGGGGGGCGCTTTCTCAATGAGAATCCCTGGATCTTGGAATGGACTTCCAGGAGATGTAATAAATGCGTCAAAGATGCAGCAATTCAGGACGAAATTGGGCAGGTACTGGGCTACTGTATCCTCTTATGTGTAAATTTCTACCACCCTTTCCTTACATGGCAACTGAAGCATGCTTGTTTTATTTTTTGCAAAATTTATAAAATTGAATTGAATTGAATAGTAAATGAATATAACTGGATTTGAACTCAGCATGGCCGATTCCATAGTGTATTACAATTCTGTAAAATATATTTTTTTATAATACCTATTGGAAACAATTTGGTATATACAAGTTGCTATTTTACCATACCTTTCTGAATTTTATGACAGTGTAAGTGAATACAACTGGATTTAAACTCCGCATGGCTGATTCCATAGTCCATTACATTAGCCATCCTCTCAAGGTGTCCGTTAATAAAATTGTATAAACCAATAGCTGTCGAGTCTTTAGCATTGATGGAGACATTTTAAGCAAGTTCTTCACATCATTTCCGATTCTGCCCTAACAAACAATAACGAAAATGGATATTTTGAAGATGTGGCCATTTCAGCTGCACGTTTTGTCCTCATCGGTGATTAAAAACTAAATTCAAATCTTTCAAAAATAATCTAAATGTTTCAGACGAACATCAATGTCACAATCCACGCAAACTATGTACAAGTGTTCAGGAATTTTACAATAACGGAACAGCTTAAGATACATTTAGCCAATGTATTTTGTTTTATTTGACTTCGCTTGAAGTTCTTAGAAATCAAGGGGCCCCTTCTTGAGGCTAACACTGATCTCTATATGAGATACATAGATATTTGAATATTCCATTAAAGTTCTCCTTTACCTGTCAAACGTTGAATTAGTAAAGAACATTCATTTTCCTCTCCCAATTGACCAGTTAACTATGCTATATTATATCTTTCTTGTGTTTTCTTGGTCTACCGGATTCCAAGACAAGAATTCATCCAGTCTGGTGGAGTATCCAGCTAAGTGCTGTTACTATAGGCAACATCACTTGGAGAGGGTGCACTATTTCTCGTATAAGCCAGTGTGGAGTCGCCATACTGAAAAGATCTTATATATGCTGCGAATACTATGTTATCTTGAATATTTTGGTCAGGGTTTACTTGTAGGGTGAAATGTTCTCATGTCAGGTTGTGCTGACAAACCCTTGTAGAGAGAGACCGAAGACACTCGAGGCATGTGTCTAGTAAGTAATTTAAAATCTACACATTTAGCAAGGAAAATGCTATTTCAAACTTTACTATTTCATGTATATATACATATCTCTCTCTATATATATATATAAAGCAAAGTTGTGTGCATATGTGTCATGGCATCACAGTTAAACAGTTGATCTAAGAGCCAAGCTAACACCCCATGTAATGACAAACGAGAACAGTCGTAGCTTAAGAAAGCTTTATTCGGCATAAACTGTCAGTACAATATTAGTGTTGCTATTTATATTGTTAAGACGAACAGGAGAGTTCTCCAAAGGGGAGATAATTTAGAATAGGGAAATTATTCGTAATTGTTCATTACACCCCATTCGATCCCATGTCTTTATCGATGTCAGAAGTTCTTGAACCTTTTTAAAATTCATTATTCAAAATTAAAAGTACGTAAAAATAACATTAGAAACAAATGCTCTGACATTTTTAGTGTTCCTTTTTCCAGTGCGACCAAACAACATACTTATAATAATTGGTTATACTTTTCATGTCAAATTATTGTGCGTATTGTTTACTTTGAAGAGAAAATATTTGATAAATGTTCACTAATATTTTTATATTTATGTTTCTTGATTTTAAACAATAGAACTATTTTAGATCTATGCGGGGAGGTAAAACAGATTTTTAATTTTGTATCCCAACACTGAACTCATTTAAGTGGGTTAGTGAAAGACAAAATATTTTCGTTTGATTAGTGACCGTGTGAATAAGTGTTCGCCTTCAGTTCCATTATTTTATGCCTCCGTGAGTTCAAATCTCACACTATACAATTGTTTTTTGTTGTTGTTTTTTGTTATAGCGTTCCAGTTATTTGCTAGCCGATATCGATCATCATCATAAACCTGAATATATATATATATATATATATATATATATATATATATATATATATATATATAAATGGATGAAAAATATTTAATAGATGTTCTATAGTTCTAATCTTGACTATACAATTCAAGTAAAGTTGAGAAACCCGGCAAAGATAGGTACTTCAATTCGTAATATTATAAAGTAGTAATAATATATTGAGCCTTTTGGGTGGAGCTGGATATCCCCCACATAAAAAATTGACCTTGTGTCCAATTTTCCCTCGTGGGAAGACAAGTAAATAGGGACAGACCAAAGAAAATTGTATTTTTTAAAATAATTTCAAAACTTTCAATCCAACGAAATGTTAAGCACATATCAAGGGCTATTGTCGCAGTTGACACATCGATTTTCATAAAGCTTTTAAAATATTTAGATTTCTTTAAACAAGTTAAGAGTGACAGACTAACAGACAGAAGAAACACTTCACGGGTATTCTTAATGGTTTCGCCATGGATTTGCTATTTCAACATTAAGTGCGATAAACTAGCAAAAATTCTATTTCAAACTTAAATATGAAAACCAAAGAAAATTGAATTCTTTAATAATTTCAAAACTCTTGTGTCAATCCAACCAAAATGTTAAATACGTATTCACGGCTATTGTTACATTTGGATGGTGAAGCTATTGAGGTTATGGAAAAATTTAGTTACCTTAGAACACAGAGTGGAGCAGGTGCTAGTGTGATTGCAAGCGCTAGAAGTGGATGGAGTAAGTTCGGGGAACTTTTGCTATTACTAACCAGCCAGTGAGAGTTGAAGACATGCGTTGCATGGACAGAAATGATATGAAAATGATATGATGGATGTGTAATGTGAGTCTTAAAGATAGGCTTAGTTCTAATGACCTCAGAGCAAGATTAAATCTGGAGAGTATAGGGAGATGTGTGCAGAGCAGAAGATTTCAATCGGATGGCCATGTTGAAAGAATAAATGAGAGTTCTTGGGGCAGTAGATGTAGAACAGTTAAAGTAGCAGATCCAGTTCAGAGAGAAAGACCAAGGAAAACATGGAAGAAGTAATAAATATGAACCTGAGAGAAAGAGGGATGAATAAAGACCTGGCCAGAGATAGCTTTGTTTGGAAGTCAATTTCTTAAAGCCGTCAAGCACATGACAATATGTAAAATAGATATCAAGCCGCCGATGACGATGACGACGACGACGACGACGATTTACATAAGGCTTGGTCGTGTAGTTCTTTTTTTTTATACAAATATTTATTGAAAAAGAACTTGACAGACTAAAGTTAAATGTGACTGACCAACTGGTAGGGAAAAAAGACTTTCATAGAGATGTAAGAACGCATCTATTCCACTTAATCAGTATAAATAATAAATATTTTCTTTTCTTGTCCAATGTTTCTTCTCTTCTTATTTGTTTGTTTTGTGCTCTTTGCATTTCAACCAATCCAACAATATTTCTTGTCAGTATGAATGATTTCCAAGTTCATAACCTGTTGTCATTCTGTGCTATGATGTACAGATAGATGAATACTGATTTCTCTCTCACTCACACACACACACACACACACAGACACAATGCAAAAGAAAAAAAACAAAATATACCCTTCCCTTACAAACATTTATTTATGTAAATGAGACTTAATCTATTTATTCATTTATTTATTATGCCACTTTGGGCATCTCTTCTCGGCCCATTTGGCAGAGTGCTTAGTGTGTTCGCTAATAAGCCAGGAGACTGGAGTTCAATCTTTGGTCGAATCATACAAAAGACTTAAAATATAGTACTTGATGCTCCCTTTCTAAACACTGAAAAAGGAGCGGCGCCCTCCCCTATATCTCTGAGTAGTAGCCAATTAAAAGGAATCTTTGGGTCGCCCTCGACTACGGTTGACCACATAACTTTTGGGTATCTTTTATTCTAAACAATAATCTCATTTCAACTTTTAATTGCAACTTTATTTTAATTGTATATATCTATATGATAAAATTGTCAGACAATATATCGTCTGTCTGTAGCAATTCACATCGAAACATAACTTTTTAAATTATTTTTTTCGTATGTTATGATTTAAAACAATTCTATTCAATTAATGTAATGCCCAAACGATACCATAAGTAATTCAAACTTCGCAAAATTCCGATTTAAAAGAACAAAGTAGAAGGGGTGACATGCAATAGCCCTTTTAAATATATATATATATATATATATATATATATATATATGATTTCGTACCATGTCTATTTCATCGCTAAAACAAAAAAATAACTCGAAAGTATTTATGGGATTTACATTTCAACATTTCGTCAGACGTCCTATCCATTTTATTGCAAAAAGCAACTTTTTTAATGACATATTCCTTCATTTAATTATTTTTCCCAAAATATTTTCTTATAAGAAATTAATTAAGAGAAAAAAAATGATGGAAGGGCGGCAATGTGTGAAACAATGATGAAAGTAAAAGACTTTATATAATTGTTGTGGCCTTGAAGGGCCGGTAATAATCAAGACAAGCACAGTGGTATAATTAACAAAGTATGTTACAGAAAGTGTGTGTCCGATTCTGTGGCAATAACTGCCACAATGCTTAGTTGTAACTGTATTTATTGTATTGTGTTTGGGTGAGTCCATTTATTCCCGCAATAGGTAAATCAACTTACACCATAACAATAATAAAATAAACTCAGTCGGATTTTCGATGTTTGTCATCGATACGTTCTTTCCTACAAAATCAATATTTCATTTGGAATAACCAGTTCTTCCTGTGGATCGTGCCACCATGTTCTTTAGAACAATAAAATGTCATTCAATTTAATTCTTTTCAGAAAATACTTTATCCGACTAGGAATATCTCACAGATGGGTGCCATCTTTGCTATCAGCAAGAAATGTAGCTACTAATAGTAAATACTACTAATGATATATTCTTTCACTTATTTTTCCATAACCGGTGCCTAAAAAAAGTTTAACTTTTCTTCCATATTACACCGTCTTCAACCCTTTCCATCGTGGTCGTCAACGTTTTTTGTTATTTTTGTTTGTCTGACGCTTCCGGGTGTCAACTATTGTTTTAAGAGTAGAAGTAAGTCGAAACATTCTAACTATCTTTGTTAGATTTCAGAAAGACAGTGTGTTGCATCTAATTAACCTTAAAAAAAATACTTTCTTTTTTCTTTATTTGTATTTTTAGTTAATCTGTTCGTTTTCTTCTGATTGTTTTTTCGGATAAGGAGTTAATTTATTTCTCAAACATACAGTTTAAAAATATGTGGTTCGTCTGAGAGTAATTACTGGCGAGAATTAAAGTTTGCCATTGTAATATTTGATCACATAATATTAACACTAAGACGAACGTTTTGACGATGACGGTACGTTCAGTCTTCGCTTTACTTTCTTCCAACTTTTTATACACCTTTTCCAGCAGGATTATTTTTTATACACCTTTGCCAGCAGTATTATTTTTTATACAGCAGGACTATTTCAAAATAAAACGAATTTTTACACATCATAATTACAAAAAAATAATTTGCTTACTAATTTTAATCCGAAAGTCATTTCTGGCTAGAATTAAAATTCCAACTTGTAATAGTTTACCATGTAATATTAACACAGAGACGAATGTTTTCACAAAGATCGTGAGTTTATTCCGTCTCTGTGTTACTTTCTTCCAGCTTCTCTACACACAACTCTTTTCCGAAAGCTAACCAGCTACTAGGGTTATTTAAACATAGAACGAATTTTGAAAAATCATACCTACAAAAAAATTTTTTTTTTTTTCGAATTTAAAGCCGAAAGTAAGTTATAGTTATAATTACCATTTCGACAAAGTAATATTTGAACACAGGCGAATGTTTTGACGAAGACAATGGGTTCGTTCCATCTTCGCTGTATTTCTTTCCATCTTCTTTACATACACCTTTTTCCGAAATCTAACCAGCCATCAGTATTATTCCAAAGAAAACGATTTTTTACAAACCAGCTGAGTGGTTAACGACGCGGCCATAGGACCTGGGTGTGTCGTGTTCGAATTCAGTTCGTTCCACAAAAAACACTTTCATCAAAACCCACACCCGACCTCGTGTCTGGCCTCCTGGAGAGGAGATAAAAAAATACTTAAGTTTGAAGAGTCATCCATTGAATACACTCCACTCGAGGTATTGTGGTTGAAGAGCAATCGCTCATGGATTCTTCATTCATTTTTAATTTTTTTAAAATACTTTAAAAAATATTTTTTATTTCTGAATTTAAGTCTGAAAATATTTTCTGGCTACAATTATAATTTCAACAGTGTAATATTTGATTGTGTAATATTAACACACAGTTGAATGTTTTGACGAAGCGAGAGGGGGGGGGGGGTAGTGTGTGTGTGTGTATGTGTGTGTTTGTTTTAATCATAAAGCAATGCGTGTAGGGACACTGAATGTAGAATATCCAATATGGGGAGATGATGTGCCACTTTGACTAATCATGATAATTCCTATGGAAAAATAAACTTTATCCTTCCTCGTTTTCTGTAAGTATCCATGACTCCTGGAAAAAAGTTACACGAAACATTTATTTATAAGATTAAATATTCTGGTGACTAGTCTTTTAAACTATAATCTTGGATTATTTAGAGATTTAGCTTGATAATTATAAATTTATATGAATTTTTTTTTTTCTATTAAGCAAGTACTTTTACGCATAACTGCATGAGGAAAACATGTTCGGCTTTATTAAATCCCTGAACAAATGACTTTTTAAAAAAAAATATCAACCAAATTCACTGAACGGCTCACTTGAGCTCATCCGATGGAATTAGTAATGGTATTATTTACAACCAACAGAAATGCTCTGAAAGCATGTAGTTGGAATCTAATTTCACTAATAATTACTATTTTGAAGTTTTAATTACATCTATTGAAATTGAATTTTTTATGCTCTCTGTATGAACCCATTAGTGCTCAAATTTTTTCTTTAATTTATTACCAAAAACCATTTGTAAATGCAATATTATGTTTGAGCAAAATTACTTCCAAGGATTTATTTGACTTTATTGGATAGTTAGAGTTGTTTATGCTAGTATTTACCTCCGTACTAAAACGAGAAGATGTGACACAAGGTAGGAAGGTAGAGATTGAAAATCCAGCACCCAAAAGAAAGAGTACTCTGGCCTACAAAAAATGCCTGAGCAGTCCCGTCGGAGCGCTTCAGGCAATTAGCAATTAACTAATCCTTTCTCAAAGAGAGAAGATAAAGCTAGGGAGGGTGGACCTCTTAGAACTGCACAGAACTATACCTTAGACCGACACAGAAAAGACCATCGATTGTCAAGGATGTATCCTCGACTTGGTATGAAAAACACCACTAAGGGTAAGATCAGGACGCTCCACCCCCCCCCCCCACTTGGGTTGACCATGCTAATCCACACGTTGTGCTCCTTTTGACGTTCTCTAGCAGTAAGGTACAATCTCACCTGTAAGTTGGCCGGTAGCCACATTGTGAGTCACCAAGTATAAACTAGTCATTGATACTATATATAAAAATGTGGGTTGGTTATAAGGACTACTTACCAAAAGTTTTTTGATTGAATAGATGAAACTGATTGTGTCCTTCCACTCTAGATTTTCACAGTATACTGAAAACTGAGACATCAATGTTGCCAATATATATCAGACAGTAGGTGTAATATTTGAAAGACATTCCAATCTTTATGACTAACTATATTTATCTCTGAAAAATACAGTTGTTGCTGAAATATGGTTAATTATCCTTCTGGTCCTAAAACAAAGACCGTGGGCGCTAATGGATTAATGAGAAGTTTTTGACATTTTATTAAAACCTTGCATCTTTTGAATCTCGTCGCCACTGTTGTATCCTTGATAAAAGGGGTACAGTGGACAAGGTTGTTATTGGGTGGTAAAAATAACTAACAGCTTCCTATTTCACGACGGAAATGATAAACACATGTCGGTTTTTAATGTGGATGGAAATCCAGCTCTCCAAAAATGGACGCTCTGAATTGGAACAAAAATTGTTGAAGGATTTCTCCTCCTCAAACTGAGCATATACTACACATTAATCAAAGGTCGCACAGAAATATAGTCACAATGTCCCTATTTACTTGCCTCCACAAGAGGGCAGAGTTAGACACAAGGTAGGTTTTTAACATGGGGAAATCCAGCTCCCCAAAACGGGGCACTCTGGATTGGGACAAAATTAAAAACTCTCTCAGTTTAGAAGGAATTCTCCTTCACTTGCCTAGGATAAAAAAGATAAAGCATAGTATCAGAACAGATAGTATTCTTTGCTCCTAGCCAAAAAGCCAAGGAAGGGTTATATATAATGTATATAATCACAATGTCTATTGTAAACTGTAAAATTAAATGATAGAACTCATGTATTAGGATGATTTACTTTATCACTTTATCACTTAATAGTGACTCATGATACGGATACCGCCCAAGTTTCAGGTAAGATTGTGTCTTGCTGCTGGAGAACGTCAAAGGGGCACAACTTGTGTGGATTAATATAAGCAATTCATTATCCATTGCTATTTAATTCATAACTTGTAGAGAGGTATGGGTTCATACCTTTCCTTGAGATATTACTGTGTAATTGAATGCAACAGGTCTGACTTGAACTCTGCTTGCCAATCCTAGAGTCCTTGCCAATGACTATTACACCATTTGTATTTTTTTCTTGTTTGTTTTGATGAATAGGAATAAGGGTTCGTGTGCATTAAAATTCATGTTTTCCTTGGGTTTAGGTGCAAATTTGAACTTTAATACTTGACTTTGAACATTAATTTAATCCAGCACTTACATCCTGTCTGACAGTTTAAATGCTTCAAAATTATTTTCGAATGTCAACGGGTTAAAATGTAAACGATGTTTTTATCTAATAATTACTATATTAATAAGATTGTGTGACCACTTCTCTTGTGTATGTCTCGCCTCTACATGACTTGCATATTATTTTTTATTTACTATCAATCAATTATTTATTGGAATCAAAAATACTATCGCGTAAAGTACTAAAACGAACCTTTTAAAGATCTTGTTTAATAAAATAATTTAATTACGAAATGCACTACAATGCCTTTCGTTTTTTTTTTGTGTTTTATTTTCGTAAGCAAGTAAGTCATTTTCATCATCATCATCATCATCATCATCATCATTTTTGATTATTCCTGGAGGATGAAACCCCTCCCTAGTTTCTTTCCACCTTCTTTGTCCCTGGCTAATTATGTCCAAATGGGACCTAGTTGACTGTCGAGGTCGTCTCTCCACAGAGATTTTAGCCTTCCTCTAGGTCTTTTTCATTGCCTCGGTGTCCATCTGTCACTCTATATGTCCACCTGTTGTCTGTATATCTCGAAAGGTAACCTGCCCATCTATATTTTGCTGTTTGTAAGGTGGTAATGGTGTCATTTATTCTAGTTTGCTGCCTGATCCAGGTGTTTCTTTTTCTTTCACATAAACTGATGGCGAGCATAATGCATCCCCTTTTGCATTGTACCACTCTTAGCTTTTCCATCGCTTCATTATTAAGTGCCCATGTTTCGCTACCATATACCATAACAGGCATGATGTATTCATTGAACATTTTCTGCTTAATGTTCATAGTGGACTTTCTACTCTACATTATGTTGTCTACTTTGGAAAAGTAGCCATTATAATCTGCTGTTAATAGTTGAAAAAAAAAGATTGAATTTTTTCATGACCCTTTAAAATTTGACAGGATTAAACTGTCGAATAGAAAGTCATTTCTGGCTTTAAAATTCTTAGCAAATTCTCAAGTCAAGTATTAAAAGATACAAATTTGGGGAAGCTATTTACATCCAATAATTTTATAAATAGCGAATAAAACATGACAAAACAAGTTTTAAGTTTAATAAAATAATTGGTTCAATTTATAATTTAATGACCAAACGATACAGTAATAATTAAATTTAATTTTCAAAATCCTATTTTTTAAAAATAATAATCTGGTAAAAAAAGAAAACGGCATAGTTAAAAAAAAGGATGAAACAAAAATGAAATATATAAAAAGTACTTGTCTTATCGTTACACTTCGACATTCGAAAGTTAAAAGATTAAATTTAATAATGATGAACTCAGAGGAAAATTAAATCTGGGCAGTATAGGGAGATGTGTGCAGAACAGGAAACTTCGTTGGTCGGATTGAAAGAATAATGAGAGTTCTTGGGTTAGTAGATGCAGAACAGTTTAGCCGAATTGGCAGTGGAAGGCCAAGAAAAATATGGGGGGAAGTGATATGGATGAATTTGAGGGAAAGAGGGATAAATAAAGATCTGGCCAGAGATAGGTTAGTTTGTAAGTCAATTTCTAAACGTCGCCCAACACATGTCAGTATGTCAAACAGACGTTAAAGCGATGATGATGATGACGATGACGACGATTAAACGAGTGGATAATCTCTGGCTTAAATTAAAGTTTAAAGATAAAAGTCAAATATGATGCTTCATTGTGTTCTTGAACCAAAGGGAAAAAAATAATTTTTGCATGCGCCCCTGTTATATTAAAGAACCGAAATAAGAAAAACTTAAATAACGCCTGAGCTTGGAATTGTGAAGTTAACATGAAAATTCTTTAACTGTCTTGTCTTACTTCTACAATAAGTGTCTGTATTTCTGGTACAAGTATCAATCCTAACAAACGGCCTTACTTACTCAAAGAAGTTGACTTGGCTGCATTTAAGTACTATCATTTTATACAGTGACGGATGACAAATGAAAAAAGTACCAAACACCAGCTTCACATTTCCTTCCGATTCGTGTCCATTTATTTCTCGTGATTTTCGAAGGAGACAAATGTTCAAAAGTACAATGAACATGAAAGACATCTGAAGTCTCAACATGACACTCCTTGAACTGACATTTTATAGACATAGCTTTAAGAAGAAGAAAAAAGTCATCCTCTTTTTGTTATGTACTTTGATTGTGTGTTATCTGTCTATGTGACCTTTGACATTCCTTTGGAAAATGCTGTCAAAAGTGACACAACAAGTCAGATATATGAAGATATTTCTTTCCTGGCAAAGCAAAACCAAACTCCCATTATATTGAACAGCATGTTGGCTTTGGAGTTGCATGCATTTGTCGGAGTTGAAGTCTTAAACTTTTTTATTCTCAGTTTGGCAAGAAGGAATTTTATGCAAGTATATAAAATAAATGTTTTAAGCATTTAAAAACATATATACTACTAAAATTCTGTGGATATATATCTTTATTCATATAAAGTTAAGTATGTGTATATGCTTATATATTTGTATGTACAGGATTCAATCGTAAACTAATTAACCGATCATTATTAAATTTGGAACGCAGCTGCTAGGTGTAAAGGTAGATGATGTGGGCTATATTTAGTTAATTTAGCTTTATGCAAAGGAGCAAATAAGGAGCTGAACCCCTTCGTGAAAATTAAGATATCTCCGATTTTGTGAAATTTAAAAAAATAGGTATTAGACATCAATTAATTCCCACCATTTCAGTTTCTTTGGATTATTTTAACGGGTTTTTAGTGAGCATAATATGGATACAACCTCCCATTTGAAAATTCAAATATTTCAGATTTGTATTAAATTTGTCTATAGTCATGAGACACCAATTAAGCAAGATTCCTTGAATTTCAACTTATTTGTAGTAGTGGTGGTGGTAACAACAATTACATTTGCCATAAAAAAGAAAAAAGAAAAGCCCCCCCCCCCTCCTCTCATCTTTTTAAATTAAAAAAAAATAGATTCATTTTTTCGTTGCATTTTCCTAATTAAGAAAATGTGACTATGCTCATACACAGTAAATTTCCTCAATGTTGGAATATATTAAATAACACTACGACAATCATCTTTTCATTGTTTTTCACCAAATTACCAAAATGTAAAATGAAAATTGCTTCTTTGTTTTTCTGTAAATAAAGCTTCAGCTATATTAATTGCTGCTTGGAGGGCAGATAATTTTTCCTTATATATATATATATATATATATATATATATATATATATATATATATATATATATATATATATGTAGATGTATGTATATATATATATATATATATATATATATATATATATATATATGTATATATATGTATATATATATATATATATGTAGATGTATATATATATATATATATATATGGTGTTACAGAGGATCAAGTCAAAACAGCATGGCTCTTCGAACAGTCTCTTACAACCAAATTCAACAGTTGAATTTGGTTGTAAGAGATAGTTCAAAGAGTCGTTTCAAGTTTGGG
Organism: Sepiola atlantica; assembly: GCA_963556195.1. Classification (NCBI taxonomy): domain Eukaryota; kingdom Metazoa; phylum Mollusca; class Cephalopoda; order Sepiida; family Sepiolidae; genus Sepiola; species Sepiola atlantica. Next base: position 68,155,262 of record OY744515.1, read on the forward strand.
GAACTAGATTTTCTTTAGTGGGGGGGGGGGGCTTGTTTTTGTCACCATTTGTCATGTGAGTTTTTTCATGTATTTTGACTTGCCGTTACCTTTGTCAAGAACTCTTTTAAAACTTTTCTCATCTTCCTTTCTCATGTCTTTGGAATGATACGTTTTAGTAATATATTAAATGAACAATTTCTCTGATAATCAACGAGGTAAGATGAAGACTATGTATTTTTTATTTTGCTGTGAAACGCACGTAAGATGTAGAAAAAGCATTGAATTTGGAAAATATAATATTAAGAAAATAAAACATAAATATATTAAAAGAATTTCGTTTGTGAAACAAAGAGGAATTACAGGTATTCGCTGATATATGAAGATAAAGAAATTGAAAGAACAGATGAAAGCTATGGTTATGGATTTATTGTTCCTATGGTCATTGGAATGCAACTATAATATATATATATATATATATATATATATATATATATATATATATATATATATATATATTAGTTAATCCAACAGAAGATATAAGAAGCAACTAATATTTTTCAATTAGTAAAACATCCGGATAAAAACTGAAGCTCAATATACTGGATAGAGCATTAATAGCATAATATAAAATGAAATAATAAAATAAGGTGCAAATCAAATTTTATTAGAATTCAAAGTTCAGGTAAAGTATCTTAAAGTCCTTAACTCATGAGTTTTCAAAGATAATTCTTCTCCTCAGAGCACCATTACCGCAGTGACATCACTGCAGGTGATAAAATTACACTTTGAAAATACATTAAAAATATATGCAAAAATGCATAAAAGTATATAACACATCAAATATATCAGTCCAAAACATACTTTTGTTAAAGCGATACAATCCAAGCCGTACAATTTAAAACAAATTCAGGAAAGATATCCAAGAGGTTAATTGAAGATTGATCCACCTAAACGTTTAAATCTGATCAATTCTAGAAATGAATTAGTTTCCAAATGTCGGCATGGAAGGAAATTCAAGTATGCACAGTGGAGACCACCACCAATCCCACCGTAGCTGATTGAGTGAGTGTCGGGACCGGGAGTGTCGGGAACGTGGGTGTCAAGTTTTGGAGAGGTGTTTGTTAAATCCTCCCTGCCTATAAGGTTTGGACTCTGAAAATGCCTAAATATCTCTTTAAATTTTTAAGTTGTAAAAATCTAAATATTTAAATTTTTTAACTCTAAATATTTTTACAACTGCATAATTAGGAAAAATTAAATCTTAAATTAAACTTCTTAATTTGATAAAATTAAATCTTAAATTAAACTATTAAATTATTACATTCTAATTACTTCAATAACTTCGTAATTATCAATTTCATAAATCTTCTAAATTATTTGATGGGGCTAGATCTGCGAATTTTGTTTTTATACTTAGAGCGGACAATTAAGTAGCTATTTGGGAGGGGAGGGCGATTAGAGGCTTTGACCTAAATTTACACACCCTTCTCTCGTTGACCTAGACTTATGATTTGACCCAGACAAGTAACATCCGGTATGAGTTAAATTGATTTGACATATCTGTCAATATATGACGACGCTATTTCTTTGTTAACTTAGACATATAACATCCGTTCTGATAACGTGGTTTGAATAAAGAGACATTCAGCGGCTTTAGTATTGCCTTCTGATCGGCGTGAAGAGGTTCTGTTTATTTGGCTTGCGGGGGAGTGATTACCTTGAAATTTGACTTTTTTCATTGGAATAATTTTTATCGGACCTGGAAGAAGAAATGGCCGAATATGTCAGCTCAATTTGATTTAATTTCATTCGAATCGGATTTAGCGGATTTTCCACTAATCCGATCAAATCATTGGAACCCTGAATTTTGAACATTATGATTTCAACACTAAGTGAGTTTACTGAACTTTTTATTTGATTTGGTTCCTTTGTCGTTTTATTAATTTAACATAAACATTGGATGCATTTTAACTGTTATTTATTGCATCGATCGCAGACGCATTTCCCGACTGGATAAACTTTTTCAATTTAATCAATTCTTTCATTTTTGGACTGTCACTTACTACCTGGATCAATCTTCAATCAACCTCTTGGATATCTTTCCTGAATTTGCTTTAAATTGTATGGCTTGGATTGTATAGCTTTAACAAAAGTATGTTTTGGGCTGATATATTTGATGTGTTATACACTTTTATGCATTTTTGCATATATTTTTATATATTTTCAAAGTGTAATTTTATCACCTGCAGTGATGTCACTGCGGTAATGGTCCTCTGAGGAGAAGAATTATCTTTGAAAACTCATGAGTTAAGGACTTTAAGATACTTTACCTGAACTTTGAATTCTGATAAAATTTGATTTGCACCTTATTTTATTATTTCATTTTATATTATGCTATATATATATATATATATATATATATATATATATATATATATATAAGAAATGAGATGATGACAATTTAGCTTAAACTAGAAATTTTATTTAATTTAACTAATTAGATCCATTTCCTAATCTAAGGGTTCCTATATCGTCAGAGATTACTCTAGGGGTCTAAAGGCCCCTATTTGTATGAACTTTAGATAATGATCCCCTTGCTTCCAAGTTTTAAGCTTCAACTGATAGTTTAACTATTTCAAATATCTCAGTTGATTAAATCAACTCATCTGCTATCTTCTCTCATATCTCAGGCTATACTGACCCTGAGGTCAGGCCTTGTCACTCACACTTTCTAACCTTCTACACTTACCTTCCAAAAATATGTTCCTTATAACTTAATATGTTACAACTATACATTCTTGTAGATTGTATTTCAATAAGTATTGCCATTCTTTTGGCTTAATAAATGGAACTTTGACGTTTACATTGTATTTATTGAACTGCATTCACATGTAGTGCATGAGCCAACTTTTTATGCTTGACTGAATAATCTCCCCATAGTCATAAACTTTTTTATATACTATGTTCATATTACATCTATGTTGTGGGTAGATGGGGCTCATCAGTCTAGGAAAACAGCTTATTTAAGAAAAGAAAAACTCTGATCTCAAACCGCCACTGCCTTGCGGCCATACCCACTCATTGGAAAGGCTTTGAGAGTCAACTCCGAGGGAAAATCTGTGGCCTGAACTCCTAGGGCAATACAAGACTATATACAGACACCGTTCTGGCAACTCATATAATGGCACTGGAACCTTGTTTATCTTGTACTTACACTTGTATCAATTATCACCCTTGTCAGATTGAGCCGGATTCGTCCAACAACACACTTTTGTAACTCCTTAGCTAGGTCATGTAATATAGATATAGTTTGCTAATCCTGATTCCATTGTCAAAGACCAACTACTTGTGGGCCTGATAGTGCTACTAAGTCGCTTTTGATTGTTGCTGCTCATGTCTTTAACTGGCCACCAGCATGTTTGTACCAACCAGGTAAATGTGTGGGGGACCTCGTCTCCATGCTTGTGTATCTACCATGTGTCTAGGCATTTGCCTTTCCAATGGATCATTCCAGCAATGTGGAGCGAGGTGGGAATCTTCTACATGGGTAACAGCTTATTTTCCATATTTACTTACCCAGGCTTTGTACTCTGAGTGCAACTCCATAGTCTTTCAATACTGAAGGATGCCAATGACTACTCAGTGGCATTCCACTATGCAGAGGACGTAATAATAAACTTACCATCTTTTCTATTGTTATATATATTACAGTATACACTCATAAAAATAGTGGCAACAATTTTATAAACAAAGTTATCGATATTATTTTTTTCTTAGTGACCACTCATCAAAACCCACTTTAGGATAAGGATTAATGAGATCGAATGATTGTCAGTTGAAAGATGAAGAACTTTATGAGAAGATTTGCGAATAATTCATGGAATGACCTGAATTTGATTGCTTACAGGGACGATTTTTGACAAAAATCTGTTGGCATTGGATTTGAAGGCGACTATGTTGTAGTATGCAGGGAAGCAGTTCCATAATAATATGCATTATCCACAGGCGAGAAGCCCTTGCAAAAAAGCTCTGTTCATAGAAATTCCGTCTGACACAAGACCAGATGAAGAAAAAAAGAAAAGTTTTTTTTTTTTGTTGTTGTGGTAGAAAACGTGTTCTTGCTGTGAATGTCTTACAAGCAGGAACCAGAGATTAGCACTCAGTCAATCACCTTCCATGGAAATAACGATATAATAGAGAGATATTAACAATGTCTCTTCTGTGAGAAAGGTGCTGTAAGGAACAGAAAAGATCATCCCCCATTAGATTTTGGAGTCAATTTTAATTCTGTTAGGCAACAAAGAATGCTGTGAATGGCGCCTCCCCAAATACGGCAGATCTGCCAATTTTTCCCCAATCAATGTAACTTCCATAATCATACATTGAATTATTATTTTTTATTTACTATTAATCAGATATTTATTGAAATAAAAGGGGGGTGGCTGGAGGTTGAGGTGGTGGACTGGAGGCTGAGGTTATCAGCAACGGCATGGATATCTGTTGCCTCAGCTGCAATGAAGTCAGCATCGGTAAAGGACCATATTCCTGAAGCCTAGAAGCTGTTTATTGCATTCAACATCGTTGCTGTCTGCCGGACGAAAGAGGGTTGTGATTTAGAACTGGGTCACCACATGCCCTGAGTGTTCATGCAACCAAATCTGAACCTGGTGGTCATAGGATGTGCTGAGCAGATTCATGAAAGCTACATCCAAGGGCGTGCAATATGGCAGAAGACACAAAAGAATAATACCATGCTCTCTTGCAATGTCAATCAGCTCCAGGCTTTTGGTGTGTGTTACATGATCATCTACAATCAACAGCACAGGCTTCTCCTTCGATGCTTTGGCGAACTGTGTGGCCTGTCTCATCCTTTTGATAAAGAGTTCTGTTTGAATCCATCCACTCGGGTGTCACTCAGCTCATGCTCCAGGTGAGACACCATCCATCAGCTGAGGTTTGATGTGTTGCCTAGGAAATACCAACATTGGTGTTATGAATTGTCCAGCAGCAGAGCAGCATATCACCGAAGTTACAAGCTCTGCAGAAGTGGTTGAACTTATCTGCCTCTTCTCTTTGGTTGCCACAACTTTGGAGAGAAACTTTGGAACTGTAAAAACACCTGTTTCATCACAATTCCAGATCCGCTCTGCACTCAATTTGTGTTTAGCCACAACATCCTCAAGTAGGTCAAAGAAAGATGAAGCAGCAACTCGATTGAAGCCCATGGCTCGAGCTGCTGAAGTTATTTCAGGTTTTCAAAATGTCTAAATGCCGGGCCATAAACCCTCTGTACCAGTCGTAGCCTCTTCATGATTGAACTTGCTTACCTTTCTGTTCTTTTCGGCAAGTTCATAGGCCAGTTTATGAAGTTCATACGCAAAAAAAACAATAGTAATACTGGCACTAGTAGCAGTTCTAATTAATATTTTTACTACTACTGCTACTACTACTACTTGTAAGTAATATAAAAACAAATGTTTTATTAGTATGAGTTGAAAATTTTGATTAAAACACATAAAGCCAAACACAGCACCTCACCTTAATGACCCTGTGAACATCTGGAGTAAAACGAGACAGCGTCTCATTTCGCCCCACTGCTTTGTCCTGTTTTACCCCATACATACTTGTTCACAAGGCTTTCATACCACAAGCTGCCAGGTTTAAGTAGGTCAAACTGATGTATCTATTACTATAGTCCACAGAAATATCTATCAGAATGTTAATTCTTGTTTGACAAATCTGTACCTTTTTCGTTATGAACACGATTACAGCAGAACCATAAAAATAGATCAAAATAAATAAATTTCGAATATATACCTTTTTTCGATATATGGAACTGAACTAAACGATGCCAGACGTTACTGCCAACGTGATACCATGTGATCTCTTGATCAGACTCTTCACGAAAGAGCTCTCTCTCTCTCCCTCTCTCTCTCTCTCTCTCTCTCTTTTTCAGTTATCTTTGGATCTCGTTTTACCCCAGGTTCCCCTAAGAGTATTTCTAAAGTCAACTCGCTTAGAAGGTTCCAAACTTTCTAAGCGAGTTGACTTCATAAACACTCTTACAACTTTTATAATTACTTTAGGTAAAATAGGCAAGTATTGAATGGCGTATTTACATTTTATCAAAAGTATACAGGGTATGAATAATTTGAAGTGTATATATATAATAATATTTCTTTGACCATATAAACTTACTATTTGGGGGTAATTGAAGAGTTTCTCCCCACATACTCTTCAATTAAAATTGGCTTATCGTCTTCAACCTTCGTTCATCCCAAGAAATAACTTAATGCGAAAAAAATTGATGCTTGATCCCTGCTGAATTTGAACTTTTGACCCTGTCCACTTTCGTAAACAGTGCTTTATCAACTTACTGATAGTTTGAGTCAGGCTATTGTAGACGTTGATTGCGCAAGATGTCAATTGTAATTTACCAATAGCCCAAGACAGGAAGTACGGCTGCCAGACAGGATTTCCGTTTTGATGAATGAGTTTTGCTTTCTCTGAGTTATCGCCTTCAATATACCTTTTCTTTTGTAGATTTTTTTACAATTGGATTTTTCTTCTTTCTTTTAAGTACACATAACTTATCCCGCTTCTTTTTAAACAGACAAATATTCAGTTTTTTTGTTTTGTGTAACTAAACAAACAACAAAACAAACTAAGCCTATTTAGAATAACTTACTCTCTCCAGGGATAACATGCCAACTATCGTTACTGTATTTTGTTTACTAAACTTGGAACATTCTCTCTCTCTCTCTCCCCCCCCCCCCCGCTAATGTAGACTTTATTTAAATACTGTCAGGTTTGTTACTTATTTTGATGTGTATAGAATTCCACAGTTCATATTGGTTTCGTATGTCTGTCTTAAATCATATCAACTCCTTTGAGTATGAAAAACAATACCTATAATAAATGATCCAGTGAAGGTAAGGTGGTATTTCTGCCCATAGAGAGGCGGGTAGAGGTTCATACCTTTACCAATAGTATGAGTAAGTGCACATAATGTATGAGATTTGAACTCGGCTTGCTGATTTCTTAGTTTCTGTTGGTATCTTTTAAGTTACTCACATCCCTCTCCGGCATTTGTTTTTTTATTGACTATAAAAGAGAAAAAGCAAGTTGACTGACTGACTGTTTGACCTAGTTTCACTGTTGTTTTTGAAGCAATTACTAGTATAAATTTTAAACAAGAGTATTCTTTTTTTGTTTACCTCCCCATGCACTAATTTGGTCCCTAGTGACCCCAATGGAATGAATATTTCAGTATCTTTTTTATTACCATAATCAGATTGGGGTCACTCTGCATCTGATGATGTAAGGTTTGCAAATGTATCTTGTGTGGTTTCTGACTTTTAGTCGGACACACACAAACAAAATTAAGACTTTCCTTTATATAATAGATTTATAGTCAGCACTGAATTGATAGAATTCCCTTTTATTATTGTCTAATACCATCCATTGCACACAATGTAAAACAACAATAGCAGATATGCTTCATTCAATCTTCATTTCAAACTTAAGCGTGACAGACCAACGAAAATGCTATTTCAAACTTAAGCATGACAGACTGGCAATATGCTATTTCAAACTTAAGCATGACAGATTGGCAATATGCTATTTCAGACTTAAACGTGACAAACTGACGAAAATGCTATTTCAAACTTAAGCATGACAGACTAATGATAATTCTATTTCAAACTTAAGAATGACAGATTAAAGAAAATTCTATTTCAGACTTAAACATGACAAACTAATCAAAATGCGATTTCAAACTTGCGCCTGTTATAGAAATGCATCTAAAAAAAAATTTCAAACTTAAGCATGACAGACTGATGAAAGTACTGTTTCGAACTTAAGTGTAACAAACAGACAGACAGCCTCTTATAGGTATGCATGTATACATCTAAAAATTCTATTTCGAACATAAGCATGACTTCTCGACCAATGTACAGAGCCTCTTACAGAGATGTGTGGATGCATCTAACATTGGCTTCATTCAACTTCTATGTGCAGTGTCTCGTAGACTTGGAAACTAATTACATTTTAAAAATGAAACTGCAATTATTCTTAAGGGGACATTTCAACAACAATTCTAGCAGATTTCTGATATTTATTAACGGTAATTTTCCCTTTAGAGAATGAAAGCATGAACGAGATGTGGATGAATAGTGTGATTCCTGGTATCATAGTAGTCTTATTCTGATTCCTACAAAACAAAACAGTGGCTAGATTGTTGGCTGTCGGCAATGATTTAACACAAAGACATTTCTAACTAAAATATATGTAGTTATTTCTTATATCATGGTTCAGCTTTGAACAGAGAAAGAGAGAGAGAGAGAGAGAGAGAGAGAGAGAGAGAGACTTAACTATTGGCGACTTTGAAGACCTCACATTATCTCACATATTGCGCGCTCCTTAACAAAACTGTAACTCACTTGTTAAAAGTATCCATTTAAAAAGATCCCAGCATGTGTTATTGTGTAAGTTGATCAACCTGTTTCGTGAATAAATGGACTTACTCAGACACAATAAATAGAGTTACGACTAAGCATTGTGTCAGTTATTGGTGGCAATTATGGTCACAGAATCGGACGCATACTTTCTGTAACATACTTTTGTTAATACACTTTTGTTAATTATACCACTACGTTTGTCTTGTGTCTGAAGATACCGGCTTCCTGACTTAAAATGCACCAAACATTGATGTTATTGTTTCTTTTCCTTTCCCTTTCCCTTTGCACAACTCAATCATGTTCTGCAAAGCTAAAAACAAAAACATTTTTTCTCTTCAAAACAACCAAACTAAGCACGATTAATAAATATTAAGAGATATAAAGAACTTGAAGCATAAAAACTTTTACTAAAATGACCTGATTCGGCATTAAATAACCCGAGGAGGGTTGATATGCCATAAAACAAAACAACCGAACTAAACCAAACGTTTGTCTTGATTATTACCAGCCCTTCAAGGCCAGAACAGAAATTGTTCATGTGGTTTCTGTTTCTTACGGTTGAGCTTTTTACTCACACACTCCCATGCACTTCACGTTTGAACTTTTATCCCAATTTTTGGTGTGTGTTGGCTGGGATGTAGTGTCTCAAGACCTCCATGATGCAACAAAATTGGTCAAAAGAATTATTGAAAATACAAATATATTCAGAATGGTGAAATTTTATTTTCTTGTGTTAGTCTTTTATCTCTAGAGATGCCCTCTGAAAAGGTGCCTGCACGATGTGGTGTTCAGAGTGAAGCAAGTATTCCAAAATCTGTGATAACACTTCCGACATGACATTGCTTCAGTCCAGTGGCAAAGAGAAATCCAAAGCGACCAGAAGCAATATTGGAATAAGCAGAGAAGGAGTGGTGTTATTTCAAAGTTTTACTTATCTTAAACTAGTTGCCCTTTCAGTGTTTGAGAGTGTAGTCTACCCTACTACTTCATCCATGGCTAGGGGGAGAGGAGATATATTCATACCTTTCCCAAACCTATCAGAAACTGACTGTATCCCACATTCCACTTTCTAACTTACATTACATGGTATTCCCAAACGATCCCTCATTCAAGTAGTGAACAGCCTCATTGTTGCTTAACTTTGGTGATCCAATAGTATTTAAACATGATTTAGCCAGAACTATTTTATATTAGCATATGTGTATAGATGTGAGATTAAATGCATTATATCATTTCACATAATTATTTAAAGGAAGAGTTTTGTTGATCATCACCCACTCCCCCTTAAAAGTGGACCAACCTGAAATATGTATATGAAGAATATTAATAAAGTCAACTGTTGCATAGATTGTTATACTAGATGTCACACATGGACTAAATGTTTGATTACATGCTGATTTAACTGACATTTGACTCTATGAAATTTATAATATTCTGTCTGTGTGCTAAATTGGTTTTTGAGAAGCTGTACATAATAGAAACATCACAGGTGTATACCTACTTTGAGCGAAACATGTCTTTGATTTTAATTAAAATTACTTTTTCTACTGCACAATTTTATTCCACACTGTCAATATGCAAGAAACCAAAAAAACTTTGTCTTTGCAGTTGGCAACTCTAAAAAGCTCTGCAAGCTTGTAATAAGTCATCATCATTGAATAAATGGTCAGAAGTTAGTTTCTTTCTTTTTTCTTTCTTATTTTCCTGTTGTGAATGCATCAATATAATGTGTCTCTTTGGAGACCTTTATGCCAACACATAACTGCATTCCCAAATTCACTGCAAATGCATGAAGCTATAATAAAGGAAAAAACGGAAGTAGTAGCTCAACAATACAAAAAACAAAAAACTTTGAAAGTGATTGCCTATTTCCGGCAATGATAACGATTTACAATGCAAATATTCCTCTTTATTGAAAGGGCAGCTTGTAGTGTCCCTCTCTCCTTCTCCTCTCAACCAACCTCTCAGCTTTTTCAGTTGCCTGTCTCTCGTCCAGTTCCACTCATTTGTACAAGAATGGCACTCCCTCAATATATAACAGGTCCATTTATTCACCAATTTGGCCTAAGAACTCCACCGTCCACCATACTCTCATAGTAGGTTCTTTACAATATTTCAGTCTCTAATCAGGCGAGATAGTTCACTAAGATTCCGTTATGATTTTCAAAAAAGGAATCTGATATACTAAGCGGACAAAATATAGAGAACAAAAAAATGAGGCTGTTTACTTTAGTTTCTCTCTTCAACAAGACCGAGAGAAGGGATTGATAATTACTTTTTCTTATTGTTCAATCAATAATGGATGATTTGAATTATTTGGATTATTCGAACTACTATTCTCATCTTGGTTGTTATATTCACAACGTTTCGGCAGAATGTAACTTCCGGCTCTCCTCAGGTGGATCCCCCTGAACCTGAGAACCCTCCAGTCGAACCTGGAAGCCTGGCCGGAATTTCTAACTGAATAATAACAAAAAAAAATAGTAATTTTATATTAAGAAGTAGTAATAAGACACATCAATACAAGATTAGGTTTAACGCTTCCAAAATCCATACTAGAATGGACCCATGACTTAATGGTTAAACTCGTTGATTAACAATCAGTTCTAAGGTTCACTCCTTACTACATGCAATAATCAATAAGAATAACATAAATTAATACTTCTACTCTGTCATGGCCGACGAAATGAGAACAATCTACCCCCATAGATTGGGTGGAGGGTTCAGTTCCAAATTCTGTTCAGGTTCCCCAGTTCAACTAGAGGGTTCTGGTGTTCAGGAGGATGCACCTGAGAAGGGTCAGAGGTTTCATTGGCTGAAATATTTTAAATATAACAGCCAAGAACAGAATAGTAGTTCAAATAATCCAAATAATACAAATTATCAATCTTCATCTGAAAAATTCTGAAAAAGTAATGGATGGAGTCAGAAATAATGGTAATAAACAAATTGAGAGGCCATTTTATGAACAGTCAGATTAAATATTAATATTGTATTATATTATTACATGTTTTGTGTTTTTTGTTTCTTTTTTTTAAGGTTGAGTTGAAAAGATGTAGACGGATGAAAATTCAGATGTGGAGAAAGTATATTTGAATGTTGAGGTTATTCAGAAGTTTTGTTACCTTGGTGATACCATTGGAGCAGATAGAGGTGCTAGTGCTAGTGTGATTGCAAGAGTTAGGAGTGGATGGAGTAAGTTCAGGGAATTTCTGCCATTACTAACCACCAAAGCATCACCACTGTCATCCAAGGGAAGAGTCTATCAGTAAGCAGTGCGATAATGTATAGAAGTGAAATCTGACCAGTGAGGTTTGAGGACATGTGTTGCATAGAGAGAAAGGATATGAGAATGATACGATGGATGCGTACTGTGAATCTTAAAGACAAGCTAAGATTTGATGACTTTAGAGGAAGATTAAATCTAAACAATATAGGAGTATGTGTGCACAAAAAGGAGACTTCGTTGGTATGGTCACATTGAAAGATGTAGAACAGTTGAGGTAGCTTGGTCAGTTGGCAGGGGAAAGCTAAGGAAAACATGGGCGTGATAATGATGTATTTGGGAGAAAGAGAGATAAATAATAACCTGATCAAAAATAGGTTGGCTTGGAAATCAATTTCTAAAATCCGTTCAACACATGCCACCATGTAAAACGGACGTCAAACCAGATATGATGATGTTGAGATGCCCCAAAATGCATAACAAATCAATGAATCAATAAACGCAGTAATGGGTGAGGCTCTAATTCGAAGAAAAAAAACAGAAGTAATGCCTTGGCATTTTGGCTTTTAAATCAAGCAAATCCATATTCAACCACCAAATCCTCCCACTCTCATGTGAACATCATAAAATGCCGAATAAGCTGTTTTATTTTATATTTAAGCCAATAAAATGGCATCACTATGCGCATCATTTTGCTCATGATATTAATATTAGATTGGTTAAAATGAAAATGTTTATATCTTCATCCCTACATACATAAGAATGTTTCAAAAATACACTTGTATACATGCTTAGATTAGATTTTGCGGATGATGTAAAGAAACAATAAAATATCATGAAATCAACTAAGCCAACTGGGGTAACATATTACTTAGCAGTAATATGTTTTTGTTTTATTTTACTATTGGGTCACCACTTATCAAGGCCAAGAGCCACTCGAGGATAAGGGTTAATGAAACATAAATGATTGCAGGTCAGAAGGTGAGGAACACTATGGGAGTACTAACATCGATCAATGGTATGAACTGCGTTTGATTACCTATTGGGCGGTTTATGACAAGAATTTGTTGGCATTCGATTTGAAGACAACCAGGTTGAAATCGGCAGGGAGATGGTTTGCGCAGCAATGGGTTTTACAGGTGGAAAGCTCTTGCAAAAAAGCTCTGTCCATGGAAATTCCATTTAACGCTAGGCACATGGAAGGAGAAAGAAAATTCTTTTATCGTTGTTGTAAATAGACGAGTTCTTGCTGTGAATGCGTTGCAAAGCAGAACTAAAGTTGAGCATTTTTTTAATTATAATTTGCTGAATACAAAAAGTGACTTAGGTATAATTGGCAATATCTGACCTTCACCTTCCCTTCATATACGAAGCTAGATGTCTCTGATTGGTTCTTTAGTAATGTGACGTAAATACAAGGAGATTAGGTTTAGGACTTAATACAAAGCGATCATCATTTAAAGTCCAGATAGATAGGGGCGTTTATATCCCTCAGTCCCCTCTGGTGATAGCCATTCTTACTTAAGGAAAATATAACCATATTTAATTCATAGAATTTGGTATATTCAGACTACTGTTCTCATCTTGGGTGTTTTTATCACAACGTTTCGACCGATGTAACCTCTGACCTTCTTCAGGTGTACTTTGTCGAACTCGGGAATCTGGACGGAATTTCGAACGGAACCCTTTATTTAATCCACGGGGCTAGCATGCTCTCATTCCATCTGCCATGACTGGGAAGAAGTCTTCAGTAATTCGCAATTCTTCGTATCCAGATTCCCGAGTTCGACAAAGTACACCTGAAGAAGGTCGGAGGTTACATCATCCGAAACGTTGTGATAAAAACATCCAAGATGAGAACAGTAGCCCGAATATATCAAATTCTAAACCGTCATCTCAAAATCTAAATGTGAGTTCATCAACTTTGTTTCTCTAAGGCTATTTTCCTATATACTTTAATAACGCAAAATACATGCTAAATATACTTTAATAACGCAAAATACATGCTAAAATATACTTTAATAACGCAAATAACATGCTAAAATATACTTTAATAACGCAAAATACATGCTAAAATATACTTTGATAATGCTGAACTTCGATGATCTAACGGGAACCGGTGTGTCAACGTGATTATGCTGTATGTATTTACACACTGATAGCATTGTAAAAGGCATGAACTCACGATGCCCTTCCTCTAAAATAGATGCATCCATTCAATCTGCACATTTAACAATGCGACTGCTATTTCAAACTAAAGCCTGACAGACTGACAGAGCATTGCATACAGATGCGTGGACACATCTAAATATCCTGTTTTAAATGATGAAGACAAAGAAGCTTTCTAGTCCAAAAGTGTTCGATATATAAATGTTTAAATCTGAAAGTTTCCATCGGATTTTTGCGTATTAATATTTATTGAGTTGAATAAGCAAAATTGTATTTCTCATAACAATGCTCTGATTTTACCTCTTAAAAATAGCAACAATGCTTATGATAATCATTTTAGTGGTAAGAGCCGAAAGGCTTCAGAAGCACTTAGATGTTGTTTGGTGATATTAATGAAAGCTAATTAGACTGTCTGTTTAACCTATTGTCCTCACAGAGTTCCCATATCTGAAACTTCCACTCTCCTCTGCCTGCCTTTACCCCTTCCCCATCATCCTGTACGCTACCCCAATTGCAAACACAATGGGACAGTAATGGCCGGTCTTGCTAATAATGTAACTTACTCAAGACAAAATTTTGGTTTAATATCAGCCTATTTGACTAGACTGATGATAAGATAGTACTTGGTGTTTGGCAGCCTCCCCTTGAGAGGAATTCAATAGAAATGCTTTTATCTCCAGAAACTGATATCAGGAAGCATGCCGCTTCTTATCTATGATGTCTTATTGCCTTCTCATCAAGAGTTCTTACATTCTAATTTACCGATTTGCTGACCACAAGAAAAATAACCTGTAAAAATAGATAAAATAGAATCTCATCATTTTAACACCTTCCAGCATCAACGACTTGTACGTCTTAGTTGAGATTGCCCCTGAAATGTATGGCGAAAAGTCGCTAGCAGAATGAAAATGTTCAATCGAATAAGTGCTGAATGTTGTGTACTTTTGGGGAAGCAAGCTGCTATCCAAAGACTTATGGAAAAAATTTTAGGCAAAGTTTCTCCTCTTTCTGTATCCAAAGACGCGGATCTGCTCGAGATTTGCAAGGAGAGGTTAAAAAATCAAACCTCCATTGTAGATATGGGCATACTACAAGCTGAGGAACTTCACGCATCACTCAATAAGTCTCGGGCCTAACTAACACAGTAACTTTTAGGCAAAATTAATCTGGAGTGAAACACTGATTCCAATGTTTCTTTAACAATTCGATGCTGTTTTGTAGAACGATGTCTTTGGCTTCAAAATATGTCTCAATTTCCGACATCACTTCTTTATTGTAGCGCAATCTCTTTCCATGGAGCATTGTTTCCATGTCTGCAAACAGCCAGTAAATGCTGGGGGCCAGAGTGGATATGGAAGCTATCCGAAGTGCAATTCATGTAGTTTTGCTATTCTTATTATGATCGACTTGTTATACTTGTGCATTGTCATTTTTCTGTTTCATTTGTGGCCTTTTTTGATGATTTCTTCCTTCAAATGCACCAATAATGCGATTTAAGATTCGTTCTTCCTTTCACAAGGTAATCGACAAAGAAAACATATTCTGCATCCTAAAATATGAAGGCTAAAACCTTGCCTGTTGATGTTTTCATCTTTGGTCGCTTTGAACGGCTTTCACCTGCTGCTATTAACTCAGCTGACTGCTGATTTGAATCGAGAGTGAAGTGGTGGATCCATGTTCCATCTATTGTCACATATTGACATAAAATCTCCTTTTTGTTGCATTGAAACAGTTACAGACAATGCTCTGAATCATCGACGCGTTGTTGTTTTTGATCGACTGTTAGCAAAAGTGGCACCCATTTTGAACACAGCTTTCTCATTGAGAAATGTTCGTGCAAAATGGTGTATACACTGCCTTCTTCAACTCCTCTCCTATCTCACGTAATTTCAATTTACGATTAGCCAAAACGAGTTTGTGGACGTTTTTATGTTTTCCAGGACAACTGCTGAATTTATGCGACCTGAGCTTTCAGCATCATTTGTGTCTGTACAGCCGTATTTGAAGTCAGCATAGCATTTATTAACCGTTGTTTCCGACGGAACAGAGTCCGAATAATACTTATCAAGCACTTGCTGTGCTTGGACAGTATTTTTCTTATCAAAAAGCAATGCTTTATCAACACATAAAATTCAGATTTTTTTCATTTTGAAAATTTGCAAACGTAGCTTCACTTAAATAACTGTAATTTATAAACTAATCAACCGATTGAGCTCAAATTTTAACATGTGCTATTTCAAGGTTAGTACTTTATAAAAATTATATGAATGTTTTTATTAGTAGCGTCATCTATAGATCAGGTCCGAGTGATGTCACAGACGATGCATAACCTAAATGGCTTGAATGGAAAATTTAAAACCGTCTGAGGACTAAAATCGGTCCTTCAAAGAGAGATATGTATGTTGTTGCCCCACACGTGAATGTGGAAATTCTGTTCAAACAATGAAACATGCTCTTATCTATCCTTGTCTAGGTTACTCATGCAACACGGCAGATCTGGTGCCATACAACAGCCTGGAAAAACATAATTTGAAAATCTCATCTTTTGAAGACACAAAAAAAAAATGTTTTTTTTTGCTTTTGTTGGAAACGCCATTATTATTTTTTGAATCGTTTAGTTATAGGTGTAATATTTCAAGGATGTGAGTTGTCACCCTTGAAGCAGAAAACTTAAGCTGAAATAATAGCCCTTGCATGCAACTTTTTAGTTTGTGGAAGTGAAACCTGGCCAGTGTTGGTTGAGGATATGTGTTGCATCAAGAGAAATAATATGAGAATGATATGATGGATGTGTAATGTGAATCTTAAAGACAGGCTTAGATCTAATGGCCTCAGAGGAAGACTAAATCAAGACAGTATAGGGAGATGAGTGCAGAACAGGAGACTTCGATGGTATGGCCACATTGAAAGAATGGGTTAGTAGATGTAGAACAGTTTAAGTAGTAGGGTTGGTTGGCAAGGGGAAGTCAGCGAAAAAATAGGAGAACTTGAACTTGAGATAAAGAGGGATAAATAAATACTTAGGTAGAGATAAGTTAGTTTGGAAGTCAATTTCTAAAAAATGTCCAACACATTCCAGCATGTAAAACAGACATTAAACTGAATATTATGATGATAATGATGCCCATGGCGATATATTCTTACAATATAAAATATAGATTTAAATAAATGACACCAAGACAGGTGTCCGTAAATGTGTTAGAAAAACAGATAGGTAAAACAACATGGTGTTTAAGTTAAAATCGTTGTCTCCTCCTTCATGAATATATTGCCTTCCAAGAAAGAATCAAGATAACAACTTCACCCCTGGCCCCTAGAAAAGGTGGGCAATATCATAATCCCCATTAAGATATACAACACAATGCTTAAATAGAGTTACAGAAAAAGTCTTAACCAATTCAAAAACTTTTTTTTAATACTAGCTGTCCCTGTCCGGCGTAGCCCGGGATTCAAGTTATTGTTATTTTAATAATAGATGAAGCAATTTAAAGCAAGAAAAATAGAATTTCATATAGTATTTAATTAAAATAACTGACTTGTTTTCTAAGAAATGGAGAAGCATCCTAGTGAATATAATTTAATAAGACTGTTATTCACAAAGTAATTTAGTAAAATGACTGTGTTGTTATTTCCTAAGAAAATGAAATGCATTTTAGTGGATTTAATTTTAACAGTAAAGTAATTTTTGTAAATAAATTATTGTTTCGAAATAGGACTTTTATTTCATAAAGTAATTCATTACTGACTTGTTTTCTAAGAAATCACAAAGCATTATAAAAAAATGGACTCCTCCTTTGACCTAAGACATACTACATTTATATCCTAAACACAGCTTATTTAAAGAGTAAGTTGTAGAAGAAAAACTTGATGCAATAGAAGAAAGCTGAGTGCAATTTTAGTCTAAATTAAAATTTAGTTCAACAGAAATGTAATCTTTTGCCTATCCATAATTTGGTTGGAATCATCCGAAACATTTAAAACTTAAGACATTAGCCAAACTGTAATAAGAATATGAACGGTTTAGTTGTAAATAATTACAACAATTACATAATTTAAAGCTTTGAAGAATATTAATCGTCAGACTAACACAAAGTCGTTATTTTCTATTTAAAGAAAATGATAAAAAATAATTCCCCAAATCCAATTTGTAGATAATTAGTATCTAATTAAGAAACAAGTGTTGTTGAATTTGTTGGTAATTTAATGGATGCTTTCTTTTGAACCCATGACAAATTGACATTGAAATATCAAACAAAAATACTGTCATGTTTCTTAATCAATTATTGATTATCTTCTTATATATTTATCAGTTACCATAATGCTCTTATAGTTTAAAGTTGGCTTATTTTCAAGATCACTTGATATATGGGTATGTGTCCATATATATATATATATATATATATATATATATATATATATATATATATATATATATATATATATAATTAGAAGAATACCCTTCCCAGGACGGGTAAAATTAATTCCTCAAACTGAACAATTTTGCACCAATTTATGTCCTCTTATGAAGATTAAAATCAAGATATAATGCTGATAAACCTTATGTCTATTATCCTTATTCCAATTTTGATCAAAATCCATTGCATAATTTTAATTCTAGAAAATGTCTAAAATTTAAGGCTTAAGCTTAAGGGGTCTTAAAAAGAAATTGAAATTCAATGCAAATCTGAAATATTTCAATTTTCAAATGGAGGTTGTGCCCATATTATGCCACCTAAAAAAACCTTTAAATACTCCAAAGAAACTGAAATTTTGAGAATATTTATGAATTGATGTCGAATACCTATTGTTCAAATTTCACAAAAATCGGAGGTATTTGAATTTTCAAGAAATATGGCCGACTCTTACGCCTAGCAGCTGTGTTCCAAGATTCATAATAATCGTTTAATTAGTTTAGGAGTGAATCGTATGCATAGAAATATATAAAATTATATACATACCTAACTATATATATATATATATATAGTGCTTCGATGTATGTTGAAAAGAAATCAATAAAGTGGTCGCTTGCAAAAATATGAGAGCTAATATACAAATTATTTATAATTATTCATAGTTATATTATTTAAAAACTATATGTTACATACTTCAGAGACGTACCATGGTTTCATTGAGATAGGCTGACCTTTTATTGTTGTTAAAAAGATCGTTAGAGCTCATTCAAATCATCAGCGACTTACGAAATTAGAACAGATCGAAGTATGGAGTTCAAAGATCACCATAATTTCTTCCGGTGAATTCACACAAGCGTCCCTTTTGGAGAAAGTACCGAGTCAAGAGGGGGCGGACTGTATGTTTATATGGGTCTTAATTGTAACTAAGTATTATTTAGAATAAATGAATTGTTGATAATGCATGCTGTATGTTTCTCTGCTTCAATGATGCATTCATATTTAAGGGTGACAGTGTGTGGTGTAGTTTATTTGTCAGTGAGTGGGTTAGATTTTTGGTGGGGGTGTATTCCTGTTATAAAAGGGTTTAAGTGTTATATTTATATTACATTTGTATAATTTTAGGATAGTGCTTATATGTGAGTGTAAAACTATTGTTATAATTCTAGTTTATTAGCTATGTGGGGCGTGGTGTTAATGGAGGGGGTGTCTTTATCAGTAAAAGAAAGTGTCCTAAGGGATATCCAAATAAGTGGATGGGTCAGTGTAAGCTTCTATCCTAATGTCTGGTGCCTGTATTGGTTCATGTGGGATACTTGTGTTTAATTAATTCTGTTAGCTTACATCTAATAACGTTTATGAGTCTATTGGAGGGTCTGTGTGAATCGGTAATGGTTAGATCTTGGTCATATATTTTTCCTTTTATTTAAGGGTATTCGATGAATATATATCTAGTTATTTAATTGGTATGACTTAATATATTTAAATGTTTTTTTTTAAATTTGAATATACTGAGGTATCTAATAATTTATGTTATTTATGATAGGTAGGGATTACGAGGGTGCAAGTGTAGGTTATATTGGGGTTGGTAGTGGAGATGTGTATGTGATAACTATAATATAATATATCCGGGGTGTAGGGGGGTATATTGTATAAAAGAAATTAATTTGATAATAATTGGAAAGGTCTTGGGGTAGGGTGAGGAAAATAGGTCTTATATTTTACATATGATGTAGAGTTCTTTAGACTTATATGTATGGAAGGGACTATCAGTGCGTTATGTATTTTCGTTGTTAGTCCATTTGGCTAGTAAAAATTTTCTTCTGTGAGGACATTGTTTGAAGACCTCAGTTTTGATGTTCATACAGTTTATGGAAGTGTTATTGATTGCGTGTAGAATTCTGAATTTCTCCGTGGTGCATAATGGGCAATCCCTGGAGGTAGAGCTATAAGGTTTTTGTTATCGATGACCTTCCATTTAATTTCATAAGGGGTACTGAACTCCTTGAAAGCCTATATAATGATTGCTAGGGAGGTGTTATATCTTTTTGCCGGATATTTGAAAGTGTTAGCGTGGGCATAGAGCCTCTCTTTGAAAGTTCCTTGAATCATTCCAGTGTAAATTTCTTCTTTCTTGGAGTTTACAGCAGATATTACTTTGGCTTCATTACACTATGGATCTGGTTGTACAACCCCCTCATATATATATATATATATATATATATATATATATATATATATATATTATTATTATTATTATTATTAAAAATAACCGACAACTCTTGTCTGGATATGTTTTATTGATTGTATGGGATCAATACAAAAATATCCAGACAAGAGTTGTCGGTTATTTTTAATAATACGTGTCTTAAGGAAAAAATGCTGCCTCGATACACACATATATATATATATATATATATATATATATATATATAAGAAATGTTGTTGTTGGATTAGAAAGCATTGTTTATATGGTAATATGAATTATTAAAAATAATAATGAGCAATTAGAACGCCATACAATGCACTTTAGCTTTATTAACTTTTTTTTCTTTCAATTTAATTTTCGAAGATATACTTCCTCATCAGAATTTCAAATAAAATATATTAAAATACTTTCTTTTTTTTCCTTTTCTTCATCTCGTTTTTTTGGGTGTGTTATCAATTCGTGTGTTGGTGAAACGAATTTGGGATGAGAGTCTCTTTAGTCAAGAACGGCACGTGGCAGTGCAAATTGAATAAGAAATGTTGTTCTTGGATTAGAAAACATTGTTTATATATGATGATATGAATTATTAAAAATAATAATGAGAAATTAGAACGTCATACAATGCATTTTAGTTTTATTAACTTTTTTTTTCAATTTAATTTTTGAAGATGTACTTCCTCGTCAGAATTTCAAATAAAGATATATTAAAATACCTTGTTTTTTCCTGTATGGCAAATTTGATATGCTTAACGTTCATTGACCCTGCCCTGCTAAGGAGAACAACTGGGATGTCTTACCACTTTCGTTTGATAAGGCGTGTTTTAGAACCCACGAGTTTTGCTGTACAGGTTTCACTTCTAAACTGATTAACCGATCATTATGAATTTTGGAACATAGCTTCTAGGCGTAAAGTGGTTAAAATGTGGGCTATATTTAGTTTAATTTAGTTTTATGCAAAGCAAGTAAAAGGGGCTGGAAGCCATTACTGAAAATTCAGCTACCTCCGATTTTTGTGAAATTTAAAAAAAATAGGTATTAGACATCAAATTATAAATATTCCCCAAATTTCAGTTTATTTGGAGTATTTTAAAGGGTTTTTTGGACATAATATGGACACAACCCCATATTCAAAAATTAAAATATTTCAGCCTACTACTGAGATCCACTCACGTATTGAGTGCTGTTGAAGTAAATACTGAAAATATATATATGAATATATAATATTACCATATATGCATGGAATAGTAATATATATATATATATATATATATATATATATATATATATATATATAGCATAACACATCACTCAATAAGTCCAGAGCCTGACACATAAATGGCGCGACTAATAAAAAATCAATATGATTTGTATAAACTACTAATCTTCAAATGGCACGTATAAAAATTTGAGCCGAATCGGATTATTAGATTACAATTTACTGTTGAAAATTTTCAAAACAATGAAAAAAATCTGAATTTCGTCTGTTGATAAAACATTGCTTTCTGATGGAAAACATACTGTTCAAGCAAAGCAATTGTTTGATAAGTGTTATTCAGATTTTGCTTCGTCGGAAATAATGGTTGAGGTGGTATGCTGACTTTAAACACAGTCATACAGACACAAATGATGCTGAACACTCAGGTCGCTCAAATTCGGCAGTTGTCCCAGAAAACATTTTTTTTTAAAGTCCACAAACTGGTTTTGACCAATCAAATTAAAATTACGTGAGGTAACAGGGAATTTGAAGATATTAGAAGGTAGTGCATTCACCATTTTCTATGAACATTTCTCAATGAGAAAGCTGTGTTCAAAATGAGTGCCACACTTGCTCACAGTCAATCAAAAACAACAACATATTAACAATTCAGAGCGTTATTTGTAACTGTTTCAACGCAACAAAAAGGATATTTTATGTCAATATGGACAATGGATGATACATGGATCCATCACTTCACTCCGGAGTCAAATCGGCAGTCACCTGAGTGAAAGCCGTCCAAAGTGACCAAAGATGCAAATATCAGCAGGCAAGATTCTGGCCTCTGTATTTTTGTTTATCGATTACCTTGAGGAAGGAAGAACCATCCAGAGCGAATATTATATAACATTATTGGTGCATTTGAAGGAAGAAATCGCTAAAAACGCCACAGATAAAGAAGAAAAAGTGTTCTGTTACCAAGATAATGTACCGTCACAAGTCGATGGCAAATTACATGAATTACACTTTGAATTGCTTCTGCACCCACCATATTTTCCAGATCTGGCCCCTAGCGACTACTGGCTGTTTGCAGACCTCAAAGGAATTTTTCAGGAAAATAGTTTGGGCTTCAATGAAGAAGTTATATCGGAAACTGATGCATATTTTGAGGCCAAAGACAAACAACACATCAAATTGTTAGAGAAGCGTTGGAATCAGTGTATCACCCTAGAAGGAGACTATGTTGATGAATAAAGTCGAATTTTGCTTAAAAGTTGTTGCTTTATTAGTTAGACCCGGAACTTATTGAATGATGTGTTATATATATTGAGTGTAAAGAAGGAACCATAGTATACATATAGATATAGTCACAATATTTTAAATAATGTGTTTTAGAAAATGGTTAAAAAAATAGTCTATTTTAGTGATTAATGTATAGTTTTTCTCATCACTTAATTATATTGTCATTTTTATTGCTGAACTAGAACTAATTGTTTGATTGGTAAAAAATGACTTTATCTATGAACTTAACTAAATAGAACTAGGATCCATAAATCATGGGATGCAACATTTCAATTCAAATCTGACACATGCTCCATTGATTTCCTGAATTATTTCTGAACATTTTGACAATAATCTCCGCATAAGAAAGCAAATGATTTCATTTTTTCAAATAGTTCATGTGTTAAATGGAGCTTAGCCTTAGTTAACGTTACAAGTAAAATGGGTCGATTTCAGTTTCTGTGCACAGTGTTTATATAAACATCCAAAATGGCGGCCAAAAACTGATAGCTGAATTATTAGCTTGGAAAAAGAGCATCCTCTACTTTATAATAAATACCGATGTGTATTTATTTGTATATAAATAAATAATAAATCCGTTCTATCACAGAGAAGTTAACGAGTAAAAAAACGTGCCATTTTCTAGCCAAAACCATTTCAAGAGATGAGCAAGTTAGACAAACCACGCCGCCTGGGATGAATTCGAAAAGAAATCCTTCACTCTAAATAAAAAGTCAACAGTGGATGTCATTTTTTCTTTAGTTCATCAAAAATTATAATAATTTATATATGAAAAATTAAATTACCAACGTAATTCTATGATTTTATATGAATATTAGTGCGAACATTGGCGAAGCATAATCTTTTTTCCATCATTTTTGATGAAGGATGTACATTAGCTTTATAATAAAAAGTGATGAAAATTTGAAATCTTTGTATTAAACAAAGTCTAATAAGGTATCAGGCTTTGTAATAAAAACGATTACTCCTAATTCAAAAAGAAGTTTTACTGTTCAATTTTTACATGGTTGAGTTTTTTTTGCTCAAGACCATTTTATATTAAGCTTACTGTACTTACCCGGCATTTCCTGGGAGTATTTTTACTTTCATTTTTGTTTTTCTTTTTTTTCTTTAACTATGCCGTTTGTTTGTTTTATCAAATTATTATTTTGTTTACTTAAATAGAATTTTTGAAAATTAAATTTAATTATTATGGTATCGCTTATGCATTCAATTATTGATTGAACCAAACTGTGATAAAGTTAGAACGCATTTTGTTATTTTCATCTCTATTTATAAGATTGGATGTGAATAGCTTCAACAACTTTCAATTTTTAAATATATGAGGATTTGCTAAGACTTTTAAAGACAGAAATGACTTTATATTCAATAGTTTAACTGCTTCTAAATTCTTTTCAAATTCCAAAGGATTACAAAGTAATTCATTTTTTTTCTCTCAACTATTAACAAAAGATCAAAATAACTGACTTGTTTATAGACCGAAATGCATTGCGGTGAATTTAATTTCGTAATCCATTTATTTTTTTAAATAGGATTTTTAAAAGTTATTTGTGGTACTTTACACTATTGCATTTTTGATTTCAATAAATAATTGATTAATAGTAAATAAATAATAATAATAATGCGTAAGCCATATAGAGGCGAGAAACACACATATACAGACACACAATAAGCGGTCACCTATTTTTATTGATATAGTGATTTGTGTAGAAAATTGAACTCCCTACTAACAATTTAATCAGTAATATTTTTAAATGTCTTAATCTAAAAATGTTATGCTTAATCATTACAAAGAATTTAGTAAAAAGACTGTGAGTTCTCTGTTTTTTAGTGGAATTCCGCTTTTTAATCTAAGAAAGGCGGATTTCAACTCACATTAATGTGAGGCTCTAGTGATTTAATACTAGAGCCTCACATTAATGTGAGTTCTCTGCATTTGGTCGAAATCCTCTTTTTTTAATAATAAAAAGCTGATTTTTGACAAATCGCAAAAGCCTTATATCCTTATTTTTTCGTCACTATTTGACTGGATTTTATTTCTCTTTCTCTGTTTTTCTTCCTCTCTCTCGCTTTATCTTTCTTTCTCTTTTCCTGCTTTTGCTCTTCCTCTCTCGGTCTTGTCTTGTCCTTTTCTCTCTTATGACAGTTCTCTCTGAAAATGTTATTTTTGCACTGGAGGCTAAGACTTCAAATGATTACTGATGGGAGAAGATTACTTTTGCTTCATCAAATAATGAGTTCCTGTTTTCTTCTTCTTCCCACATGCACAGATCAGGCTGTCTGAAGATATCGGCTTCCTGACCCAAAATGCACTTTTATTGTTTCCTTTTTCTCTTTGCAAAACTCAATCATGTTCTGCAAAATCCAAAACAAAAACAACAATTCCCCTCCCCTCTTTACCTCTCCTTCGCCCTTCTCCCATTTCACTCAACCAAACACTATGAATAAATACTTGAACATATAAATAACTTGAAGCATAAAAACTTTCACCAAAATGACCGGATTCAGCATTAAATAACCCGATGAAGGTTGATATGCTGTAAAACCAAACAATAGAACCAAATCTTCTTACATGCACACTCGGTGTCTTTCTCTTAACTTTGACTTTCTTATTTGAAACTAATTGGAGTTGTTTAGGAAAATAAGTAGCTGTTCTTTGCACTGCCCTCTCAACAGCACCACCCCCCACACACACACACACTGGGGCCGTGTCCCCCCCCCCCTCTGTGTCCTCCCCCCCCCCCCTCAAATTGGGAAATTCATCTCGAGTTCAGCTTTTTTTGCCATTGGCTACTCACATCCCTGAAAGAATCAGTGCATAATTATGCTCATAAATATTTTGTACCAGTAAAACTATTTATCAGGAAAGTGTTTATCAGGCATGTGTGCACAGTGTGATGATGTCTGACGTTGTTCAGAAGTTTTGTTACCTTGGTGATACCATGGGAGCACAGGATGGAGCAGGTGCTAGCATGATTGCAAGTGTTAGGAGTGGGCAGAGTAAGTACAATTAACTTCTGCCATTACTAAACAGCAGAGCATTACCACTGTCGACCAAGAGAATATTCTATCAGACATGTGTACTCAGTGTGATGATGTATGGAAGTGAAACCTGGCCAGTAAGGGTCGAGGACATGCGTTGTATGAAGAGAAATGATATAAGAATAATACGATGGATGTGTAATGTGAGTGTTAAAGACAGGCTTAGATCTGATGACCTCATAGAAAGATTAATCTGGATAGTATAGGGACATGTGTGCAAAACAAGAGACTTCGATGGTATGGCAACATTTAAAGAATGGGTGAGAAGTTCTTGGGTTAGTAGATGTAGAACAGTTGAGGTAGCAGGGTCAGTTGGCAGAAGTAAGCCAAGGAAAACATGGAAGGAAGTGATAAGAATAGACTTGAGAGAAATTTGGAAATCAATTTCTAAAAGCCGCCCAACGTATGCTAGCATGTAAAACGGACGTTAAACTGATGATGAAGAAGAAGAAGAAGAAGAAGAAGAAGAAGAAGAAGAAGAAGAAGAAGAAGAAGAAGAATGCTAATAAAACTTTTTATAAACTCTGAAATGTTAAGCCTTGTTATCTTAACTCTTTACAACAACTTGACTTTGTTTATTTCTCTCTTTTAACGATGGATAACTTCTTGTTTTTAAGACAAAGTAATTTTAAACTGAAACACACAAGATAAATAATAGATTTTCTAACAAGTTTGGTGAGCCAATCAGAAACCGTAATTTTATAAAGGGAGACAATTCATTTGCACTCCAGCACGTATCCAATTATTATGCTGCATCAAATTTTAGATTTGTTTCTTTTTTATTGAATTGTAGGCCACAGTGGGCTTTTTTGTGGGAGGGAGGGGTATAATGATAAAAATCAACTTTTGTGAATTCTCAAAGATGAATTATGTTTGCTTGTATTTACCAACAGAAAGCATGAGAAGAAAAAACAACAAAATTGAGACTTGGACAATGTTTAAGTGCCAATTTTATTTACTACAAATAAATTCTGACATGGCATTATTGCGTGCAGTTTTATCTCTTTATAAAGTTAGTTATATGTTTATATGTTTATGTATTTCTATGTGCAGGATTCACTTCTAATCTAATTAACCAATCATTATGAATTTTGGAACACAACTGCTAAGCGTAAAGGGTCGAAATGTGGACTATATTTAGTTTCATTTAATTTTATATGAAGGGGTAAAAAGGGGGTGGAAGCCTTTTGGGAGAATTCAAAGACCTCCGATTTTTGTGAAATTTTAGCCATAAGTATTAGACATCAATTAATGAATATTCCCCAAATCTCATTTTCTTTGGAGTATTTTAAAGAGTTTTTAGGAGGCATAATATGGACACAATCTCCGATTTGAAAATTCAAAAAACATCAGATTTGCATTGAATTTGATCCATAGTCATTAGACACTAATTAAGCAAAATTCTCTTCATTTCAATTTTTCCGTAAGCGTACGCTTTAAATTTTAGACATTTTTTTAGAATCAAAATAATATAATTGATTCCGATAAAATTTGGAATAAGAATTATAGACTTATAAGGGGAAGTATCATTATATCTTGATTTTGATCTTCGTAAGGGAATATTAAATTGGTGCAAAACACGGTTTGGGGAATTTTATCCGTCCTGGAACAGGTATTATTCTTGTCTATTATAATAGATAAAATCATTTTTAAAGGAAAGACGTAATTCTGTCTGTGTGACAGACTAAAAGTCAAAAACTACATAAAATACACTTACAAACCTTACATGATCAGATCTATTGTGACCCTGACCTGATTATGGTAAAAAGAAAATACTGTAATATTCATTCACTTGCGGTTACCAGATACCAAATCAATGCATGGGAGGTAAAAACAAAATACTTCTTTTTTTTTAATTCAAATTGGCAGTTGTTTCAAAAACAATACTGAAATTAGGTCGAACAGTCAGTCAGATTTCTTTTTTTTCTTTTTTTTCTTTCAGAAGTAGAGAGGGAGAGGGGCAGTCAGAAGTAGTGAGATAGGGGCATTCAGAAGGGGAAGTAGATAGAAAGAGGAGGCAGTGGGAGGTACAGGTAGAGAGTGGGGAGAGAGAGATAAAAGTTTTACAAGAACGATGTTACACATACTTGTTTTAACTCTTCTATTTTGTTATCCATGCCCCCCGGACAACACCGGATAGCCATGCTAGTTAGTTATGAGAAGAACTCGCATTTAGTATTTGTGAAAGAATAGTTATTGAAGAATTTTGCAGTTAATAGTATAGAAAGAACAACTATGTAATTGGTTATCGCATATTTCAGTTGGTTAGTCCCTGTTATTGTTGAGTATCTCTGCTGATGGCATTTGGCTGACGAACATTTCTGAGTTGCCTGCTACTAATGGCATTCAAATCTCTGAAGAGATCCTCTTCATTAAGAGTGTTGCTTGAATAGTCGCATTGATGTGTGGTGAAGCTGTTTTGCTGGTAGAGTCTGTCACTGATGCCAGCTCAGTCGGGTCTGTTATGTTAAGTGGAATTGGCATCGCTTATAAACAGGCTGATAGGCTCTGAGCAGTCTGTTGGTAAAAACGACTTTTATTTTTATTCTGATTGTTCAGAAAGAAAATGTTTTTGATCATCCCGGAAGTTTATGCATAAAACCAGCCCAAATCAAGATTTTTTTTCTGTCATATGAGTGGTGGCTGTTGAAGTGAGCATGTCCGTTTTGATTTAAAAATTCAAATTTTGACTGATTATGAAAACGGAACTACCTGTAGCTGTGGAATTTCCATTTAGTTTGTATATCATAACAGTAGTGATGAGACGATTCCAATATGTTTCTCGTATCCGATACAATTACCAATTCCGTTCTAAATTCCCAATTCCGATTCATTTTAAATCTCTAAATTTTTAGCTATAGAGTTGTTGTTGTTAATTTTTTTTCATTTTCGGATTACCGTACAAACCCATGTAATATGTGGATATATTTTTACACATGTAAAAATTCTCTTGTGGGGGTGATCTATAGATTTTAGTTTTACTGGTAGTTTAAAATCAATAACTATGTATCATTTTATCATTATTACCAGCAATAGAAAGTTTTGTTTTAAACAAACAAAAAAAAAACAATTAAAAGAATCATTTCAAAGTTCCTATTTTTCCGATTCAGATTCTAAATTCCCGATTCCGGTACTATTACCGATTCTATTGTAAATTCCCGATTCCGATACAATTACTGATTCTATTATAAATTCACAATTCCGATACAATTACTGATTCCGATTCTTTTTAAATCTCTAAATATTAGAAGTGTTGCTTTTTTTTTTTAATTTCGGATTACCGTAAAAACCCATGTAATATGTGTATATATTTTTACACATGTAAACATTCTCTTGTGGGGGTGATCTATAGATTTTAGTTTTACTGGTAGTTTAAAATCAATAACTATGTATCATTTTATCATTATTACCAGCAATAGAAAGTTTTGTTTTGAACAAAAGCAAACAAATAAAAAAGCAATTAAAAGAATCGTTTTTGGCATCGGAAAATAGACACATGTTTTTCCGATTCAGATACCCCAAAAGTTCCAATTTTCCCGATTTCGATTCCGATTAATCGTCCCAACACTAGTAGATAGTGATGCAGCTAGGCATATGCAATGGTATTAATATATTTTCACTCTTCAAAGTTTGCCTTAAATAGGTGTACAAGCTTCCACTTCTAGTGTCGAGCTTACAAATTTCGAATGCCTAATAACGTAAAAATTAAATAACGGCATTTATTAGTATACTAGTGTACAATCTCCGTCAAAAATACAGGGGAAAAGTTATGCTTCTCCAGTGTTTGCATTAATATTCAGTCCCACGGTAATGTGTTCCACAGCCGAGAAGCTCTTGCAAAGCAGCTCTGTTCATGGAAATTCCGCCTGACGCTAGGCACATAGAGGGGGAAAGGAAAGACCTTTTTCGCTGTGGTAGAGAGACAAGTTCTTGCTGTGAATGTCTTACAAGGAGGAGGTAAAGACTGGAGTTCAACCGAGCATCTTCCATGGAAATAACGATAGAGTAGAAAGAGACTAGCAACGTCTCTTCTGTGAGAAAATGGTTGTAAAGATCACCCCTCACTAGATTTCAAAGTCGATTTTTTTTTACTCTGTCGATGCAGGAAAGAGTGCCCAATGCTTTCATTGTGTCTTTATGTCGATGATGTGTGACCTCAGCTACATGAGTTCCTGTGATGATCTTGAATCAAATAGTTATTGTTTCAGCATTAAGTAACCAAAAAAGATTGATATGCCATAAAAGTAGACGAACCAATATATATAATTTCCTAATAAGAATATGTTTGTTTTTTCATCTAACCCAGGTGAAGAATTAAATATTGTGAGTTATACAATCATTTAAAACTTGTGGATCCTGCCTAAAAGAAATGTAATTCTGGTAATTCTTCATTTTAAAAAGACTGTGATTTCGCAGTGAAATTCCAGCCTGTTCGTTGCTTGTGAAAGCGAACACCTTCATTTTTCATGTTTTTGTTTTTTAACTTTAAGAGAAATCTTGCAACACCGATTTTCTCTTTGTTTGCCATCTATTTTTTTTTTTCTTCTTTATTTTTAAAGTTCCTCTTTTGTCTTTTCGGGGATTTTCTTTTCATATGTATAACTTTTGGGCTTCTTCCCAGAAACAATGCATTTGCTTGTCGTCTTTTTGTATGTTCTTCTTGCGCTTCAATTAACACAGTTTTTTTTGTTGTTTGGGCTTTCTACACAAATATAGATATGAAAAAAACGAAACTTAATACTGTAAAGATGCGTCTCTTCAATCTGTGCATGAAAATGCTATTTCAAGCTTGAACATGACAGAGTGACGAAAATGTTATTTCAAATTTAAGGACAGAGGCTATAAGAAAGCTATTTTAGACTTAAACATGACAGACTGGCAAAATATTATTTCAAATTTAAGCCTGACAGACGTAAAGACAGAGGTTATAAGAGAGCTGACAGACTGGCGAAAAAATTATTTCAAATTTAAGCCTGACAGACCTAAGGACAGAGGTTATAAGAAAGCTATTTCAAACTTAAACATGACAGACTGTCGAAATATTTTTTCAAATTTAAGCTTGACAGACCAAGGGAAGCTTAAACATGACAGACTGGCGAAAATGTTATTTCAAATTCAAGCCTGACAGACCTAAGGGCACCTAAAAAACTGTATATACTTGTGCTGTGTTTATCTTATCCTCTCTCTCTCTCTCTCTCTCTCTCTCTCTCTCTCTCTCTCTCTCTCTCTGTCGGACGGTTTTCCTTTAAAACCCATGTCATTCTAATTTTTAGCATATTTAAACAAGAATCGATATTCTCATTATACGTTCATTCAATCTTCACGTTTAGTGCTGAAAATGCTATTTTAAGCTTCAGCCTCTTAGAGAGATGTGTGTACGCATCTAAAAATGCTTTTTCAACTTAAAGCTTGACAGACAGACGAAAATACAATTTAAAACTTACACATGACGAACCAACAAGAATGCTATTTAAAACTTGTGCGACAATCTGACAGATAGAGCCTTTTATATGGATGTTTAAAAGACACATACAATTCAATGGTATTTCTCTTTTCTTTCTTTTCATTCTTTGCTCAACTTTCTGTGTGCCACAAAAAGTCAAAATTATTTTTCCTGATTCTAAGAAATAGAATGCGACATTGGCAAGAGAGAATCCTTGTTCAGAACGAAAGAAATTAATTCAATCTTTTTATATTTTAAGTTTGAAGCTTGTAAAAAATGTCTTCATCAAAATTTGAAAGCCTAGTTTCAATTCTCTTTCTTTTCTATTTTTTTATCAAATATACCCAATGCATGATTCATGTGTTCTTTAGTTGGATAATTATTTCATTTCAGTCGATCTACCAAGGCAGAACTGAAGAATTAATTCATGCTCGCCATCAAATAGGCTTCTCAGATGTACAAGATCTGCAGTAATTTTGCCTCTGACAATGAAGAATCTCCTTTGTATTAGCCAACCTCGATGCTCCCTCTGTGTTTTTTTTGGACAAAAGCACCAACTCTAATTTGGAATATTACTCATGCTGAGACGGATTAATTTTGAATATTCATTTTGAAATCAATTTTTTTAGTTTTTCTCAACCATGAAAAGGCTTTATCTGTTGTTGTACAGAAATATTCAGAAATAGAAACCGCATACATGTGTGTGTGTGCAAGTGTGTCACAAAACACACATATATAAAAAATGTATAAAACCTCATTTTCAAGTAAATTTTAAAACATACACGCACGCATACACATATATGAGTGTATATATACATGTTTATTTAACTGTATCTGTATGCATATACATGTATGAACGTGTATATATAGATTTGTATATGTATACGTGTACATTTATATATGTGTGCATATATATGTATGGATATTTATATATGTATATATGTTTGTATGTATATGTATATATGGTTGTATGTGTATATAGGTATATGTGTATATAAATATATATATATGTGTGTGTGTGGGGGGGGGGGTGTGTGTGTGTGTATAATGATATTCTCTTTATGTCAAATATCATCTTGTTTCTCACTCAGATATTCTTTCAATTCACCCGGTGCCCATAACCTTACATTGCATTTTAACAGCTTTCTAAACATTTATTTATGTACTACACATTTATGTACTATATATATATATATATTTATTATAAATTTCTTTAAGTTCGCACAAAGGTTTATGTAGTAGCTCAATAGTGTATAATACGACAAGAGCTCTTAATTTGACATGATATAGTCGTAGTTCATTCTTATTTACAAACAATTGTTTCTGCCGATTTCGTAAATATACATATTTATGGTATATAAAATTTACTAAACATTCACATAGAGGCTTCATCAGTTTGTCTTAAATCAAGATTTAATGATACTAAACATTATGTCTATATTTCTTATTCCAATTTTGATTAAAAAAACACTACATAATTTTGCTTCTAGAAAATACTTAAGTTTAAGACTTAAGCTCAAGGGGTCTTAAGAAAAAATTTAAATTCAGGGAATCTTGCTTAGTTGATGTCTAAATGACTATGAGTCAAATTTAATGCAAATCTGAAATATTTTAATTTTCATATGGGAGGTTGTGCGCTTCTTATGCTTCCTAAAACCCTTTTAAATACTCCAAAGAAACTGAAATTTGAGGAATATTTATTAATTGATGTCTAATGTCTATTGTTAAAATTTCACAAAAATTAGAAGTATCTGAATTTTCACGAAGGAACTTTCACCTCTCTATACCCCCTTTGCGTGAAACGAAATGAAACCAAATATAGCCTATATTACCCACCCCTACGCCTAGCAGCTGTGTTTCAGAATTAATAATGAACGGTTAACTATACATAGAAATAATAAACATATAGACATACGTAACTTTATATAAATAGAGATAATCGAATAAAATATACAATGAGACCCACTGATTATTTCTAATGAAACTTTATTCTGCTTAAAATAACAGATACAAACACAGATAACTATTTATAGTTATCTATAAACTAAAGACTTTTAAAACAAGGGCGGTAATTTTCAACAAGGGCGGTAATTCATGATTCTTTACTACATAATATATTCATATTCTTTAACATTCCCCACTAAAAGATTATAAACAACGAAGCAAAATTAAAAACTGTTACTTTGACTGTAGACACAGTGGACCTATTTGGTTTGCTGCTCATAGATATGTGACTATCTCTTGAAGTGACTCTATTGAAAATACTTCGCCTGGTAATTTCCTGTACCTCAGCCTTAATGGCCACATACTGCTGGCACCTAATCAGGTCCTTATTGATCTACTGCCTCTCGACTCTGCCATTTTGTGTCCTTCAGAGGACGGAAATTAATTTTGCCACCCCCACCCTATGCCAAGTGGACTAACACTGTGTGGTCTGACTCACCGTTTCTTCTAGCACAAAAACTTCCCTAACTAAATGAGATTCTCCCTCATGTTTTATTTCCAAATTGGCAACTCGTGTATGCACCAATATTTTTCGACGGTTTCTCTGAATTCTATTTCCAGTGCAAAAAAAAGACCTTTTGTAATTGTTTGTTCATTTTATCATAGTTTACCGAAGTTGATGCTTGCCGACTTTTGGGTTCATTTGGCTGAACTCGACAAAATTGTCCTGTCAAATAAGTAACAGGTTGTTAAAATTGATACCCCGGAGAGAGAGAAAGAGAATGAGAGAGAGAGAGAGAGAGAGAGAGAGTTGAAAATCAGAGAGAGAAAATAACTACAGAGACTCAGACCGGAGACAATGGATACAGAAACGCAGTTTTAAATCAGAGAAAGAGACAAGAGCTACAAAGACACAGTCGAAAACGAGAAATAATGGCTACAGAAACACTGTCCAAGTAGACAGAGGGGCACTGGCTACAGCAACACAGTCCCAGAGGAGAGAGACAATGGCTACAGAGGTACAGGCTGTTGCAGGAGCTGATTAATGGTGATCAGTCTTACAACTTGTTAGACACAGACAATACATCAATGGACAAAAAAGGATCACAAACACCGGAATTAAGATGAATATAAAAATAGTCAGTTTTATTTGCCCTGAAGGTACAATTAGGTTCTGTCACCAGCATCATATGAAGGTTGATTTTGAATGCCTGGTCAACTTGCTTCTCCAACGATGATGGTCGAAGTGTCAACATTGCTCTGCAGTTGAAGGACAGCTCAGTTGACTGCAAGAAAAATGATCCCATTGCATTGCAGTTGAAAGACAGTTCGTCAGATTGCAAGAAAAATGGTCCCGTCGCATTGTGATTGAAAGATAGCTTGGTAGACTGTTATAGAAACAGTCCTGTCACACTGTAATTGAAAGACAACTCAGTGAACTGAAGGAGAAATGGTCCTGTCGCAATTCAGTTGAAGAACAGCTTGGCAGACTAAGGAAAAATTGTCCATCACATTGTGGTTGTAAGACAGCTCGGCGGACTGAAAGAGAAATGGTCCCATCGTACTGCGGTTGAAGAACTGAAAGAGAAATTGTCCTAAAAAGGACAGGCTTTGCCCTGAAAAGGTCCGATGTATTCACAAGTGATTTTGCTTGCTCAGCTGTTGACCCAATGAGCTAGTCGATAGCTGGACAAAGTTGCTGGAGCACCTGATCGAGTCAACGGCTGGACCAGTGATGCTAATTAACAGCTGATCGTGTGGTCTAGTGTGGTTAGCCAAAAGAAGAAAAACTCTTGTATAAATCTGCTTCATTCAGGTGTTAACATTCGTTTCTCCAATTCTATTTAAGAATCTTATACACACAGGAGGGATCACATTAATGTTGCCAACATGAGAGAGACAATAGCTACAGAGACCCAGTCAGCGAGTGATTTGTTGGAAGCAAATAAATTGAATTATCCCGACTTGATGATTTCCAACGATTCACTCAGCCATGAAATGTCAACATAATCTATTTCATTGATAACACCTGACACGAGACGCTGATCACGTCTGTGTTCATATCTTTAAATATAAAGAGAAGAGATGCTAATTTGTGCAGTTTGTTTTATCGACGGGGAAATTTTGGGTGAAAAGGTTAGAATTATCAACTTATGACAAATCCAGTGTTTACATGAAACAAAAAGAAATTACTTTTATATTATCTGTTCATTCACTTTTTTTATTCATTCTTTTTATTCATTCTTTTAGTTTGTGATAGAACTGTCTTCCCGATAAAATTGGCCATCATTTTGCAATCTGAATTTTATTCTTGTTTTTTCATAATGTGATATAAAGTATATAATATTATAAGTATATTATATATACTGTTATAAAGGTTTTAAGGTTTTTTATAAGGGTGTGAGTCTTATAATTATTTATTGTGCTCAGGTCCGGTATTAGGACAATGCAGCCGAAACATGTGAATTAGGACCCGTGCTCATGGGTTCCTGCACAGGACTTTAATATACAGTGCATTTAAAAGAACTACCGATTTAAAAAGAAATGTTTGTCTATGAAATATTTATATTATTTCTTCTTCATCATCTTCTTCTATTCAGTAAACGTCACTTTTCCCTTGTCATCAGACGTTTTTTAATATTTCGCAAGCTCACTCTCCAGTCCTCATGGCTTAGCAGATCTTTAAATTCCACTCTTTACGTTCTTGTCTAATCACTTGATTCCAAGTTTTCCATGGCCGGCAACTCTTCCTGCGATCCAAGATATCCATGCTTCTGCAACAGTTTATCTAGAAGGATTAACGCTCCACATGACCATACCAGCATAATATTAAATATATATTTATATTTAATAAGGTTTCAAATCGCAATCTTTTGGCAGTGTTTTTTACGTGCCTTTCTTGTGCATGTTTGTAAAATTATTTTGAAAATTTGAATCGAGCATCACACGCTCTAAGGCCGCGTCTGGTTGAATCTAAAAAATCGTTTGATTTTATTTTTCTATCTACAATGAAAAAAATATCTACAGAATTGTTTGGGGTTGCATGTAGATTTATAAACTCCAAGTACACATCAATTCTTTCTTATTTACATAAAAGCAGTTGATGGTCACAAAATAAATGAAAGTTTTTATGAAAATAATTTTTATTTTATTTATTTTTAAGACAATATTCACATATTTTTAACCTTTTTTTAGTGTCAAAACTTACTTAACATTTCAAAGAAAACACTTCAAAACATTTTTAAAATAGTATTGGATTACAGATAAAACACTTTCTGTCTTAAACGGACTATATTTTTAATTCTGATTTTAATAAGTTAAATCATCATATTTGGTTTAACGTCCGTTTTACATGATAGCATCTATTAGACGGCTTTTAGAAATTGACTTAAAAACTTACCTAACTCTGGACAGGTCTTTATTTATCCCTCTTTCTCTCAAGTGTAGAAGAATTTTGCTATGTAAAGAGTACAGAATAAAAATTTAAGTAAAAAACTTACTAGTCAGAATCAAATGTCAGTTTATCAAATGCAATGCTATTTATTTCTAACTTGGGAAATCCGATCGATTTAATTTCATATATTAAAAGTAATAATTGTTTATGGTCACTAAATGTAAATTAGCAATAAACGACCATTGAGATAAAACTAATTTTTTTTAGCATTATGTAAATAGTTCATTGTTTAAAGAGAAATGCATTTCATTGGGATATAAAAAGTTGGCCTATTTTTTCACTGCTTGATTTAATTGTTTGAAATATTTACTATTTCTCTGCATCATTTTTTATGTAGCCTGTATCCTAGTAACTGATAATTGACTTCATAAAATTGCCTTTTGGCTAGGAGAAAAGTGTAGTATCTGTTCTGATACTACACTTCATCGTTTCTGTACTCAGTCTAGATTTCTCATTTATTGACTGAGGCAATTTTATTTTTGTCCCAATCCAGAGTGTCCTTTTTGGGGAGCAGGATTTTCCCTACATTAAAAACTGACCTTGTATATAACTCTGCCTTCGTGGGGTTATGTCCACCTTCATTTTTAGATTAAACTTTAAATTCCTGAATCAATGAATTGAAATATTCCCATGTCTATCATTAGGGCTATTTACATCCGAATCCCAAAATTTAATAAAAAAAAATAACATTAATAGTTAATTAATAAAATGTCCTTTTTTAAAACCAATATACAAATATCAGGAAGTTTCATTCGATGTCTTGCTGACTTGGCAGGCTGAGAGCAGGCTCAAAGTGTTTCCACAAATAGTGGTGATGGAGAGCCGCTCGTAAAGCCAAGTTAATCCATGTGGGGCACGTCATTAGCATACTAAGACTGTTGAGGAAATCCTGCATGGCGGGTCCTATCACTCCACTCGTCTCCATGCCAATCAGTTGAAACACAAATCCATCAAAAAGACCAGCATGTTTTCATTGCTTCTGGTCCTCTGCTGATGCTGACGCATATCCAATGTTTGTTGCTGCTGAGGGTGCAAAAGTGTCGACACAAGTCACATCCCATATAAGCGACTTGCTGTTTGCATAATAACACAATATATTCTTTCTGAGTTACTATTTTTTATGATTACCTACGTATCAGACTATATTTCACAGGTGTTCAATAAATTTAGTATTGTAAATTTTTAACCCAGTATTTGAATATGATTTGTTTGTGCAAAGAATTGTAACAACAAATACTGCAAAAAATTGGAAATCAAACTGCCATTTTATAGCCATTTTTTTATTTTAGACACTGTTACATTGTTACATGTAACTCTGTCCATCTCGATAGGGAGAGAGAGCCCAGCTCATTAAATATTTAGAAGAGATGTTTCAACATTGCTCTGAAGACTTCTTTAGCTTTATTTTTTCTCATGTTACTTAAAATGATGCTGGGGAAAAATTTATTTAGAGTCGATTTTAACAACATATTAATTTTCATGTTACTGCATATCCGCCTTAATCTGACTTAAACATAAATTCCATCAGATTTTTGCCCTTTTTTGAAAATCGCTATGATATTAAATTTGCAGGCTTATATTCTTTATAAAAAATATGATATTTTGTATAAAAGTCGAGAATTTCATTAAAATTTGATAATTCTCAGACTTTTGGTGATTAAAAGAAAATTAACGTATTGGTTCGTTTACAAAGAATTGTCTCCTAGATTGGAAGGAGGGATTACATTATATCTGGCCTGATAATTCTGTCAGTAGAATACACTGTGTGAGATTCACCGTTTGTTACAAATGATAAATTCAAAATGGTGTCTATAACACTGGTTAAATATTTAACCTGAGAAGAATTTCAGAATAAAAAAGGAAATTTTTATCATTTAAAGTT
>OY744515.1:68198977-68206477 GCA_963556195.1 Sepiola atlantica
ATTGGTCTCAATCTGACTTTTCTCTTGTTTATTTATCAGTGATCACTGAGGCAAGCAAGGTAGACAACTCTTGCTCATTGTAGAAATCTTTTTGTCGTTTCTGTTTCAATTACACTTTCATTTTCTTATTCTCTTTTCTTTCTTGTTTTGTCCCCCACTTTTCTCCTGTTCAATTTTTTGTGTGTTTTAAACCAATCCATTCTTCTGTGGTGCCGAAAACGGGCACCTTTTCAGCTTTGCCGCAGGTGACATTCTTCACAGACACTCAATTTCCTGTTTTGGCAAAGCACCATTTTGCAGGTTGTGTGACAGATAATATATTGTATTTTTGTTTCTTATCGCTTTACCTACATGTGCGATTTTCTTTTCTTAATAAAATATCTCGATTCTTCCTGAAAACTCCAACACTTTGCCAAATTATGTAGAATATTCAACAGACTGAAGCAGTCAAAGAATTTTCTTTAAATCAGCAATTTGAAAACAAAAACAAATTTTAAAGGAAAATAAAACCATTTCTTTAACTTTATCATCTATCTATTTACTATTAAAAGTTATGGTGTTTTTTAGTTTGTCTGTTGGTATGCAAATAGAAACAGGTGATTGGTTAACAAAAAAGGGAATAGGCAGAGTACACATTACCAAGGCAGTAGATTTTACTATGTCAATACCAGAGTTTGAATCTCACATAAGTCTAAAGGATATTTTTTTGTTAACTGGATACGTGTTTTATGAATTTAAAGAAATTAACATAAAATATATTGCATAAATATATTTTAAGCTAACTTAGCTTCTTCTTTTGTGACATAAAGGGTATTCAGCATTAGTTCAAAGCGAATTGTTTTTGCTTAAAAACATCATTTCGAATGTTGCTGGGGTTTTTTCAATAAAAACAATACGTAAATACATTCATCATAGTTACTTGCTCTCTCATGCAAATACTAAGTAGCATATATTTTCAATGAAATTTCACAAATATTTTTCTTTGTAATCGCTATAAAGCAGTAAAAGCTAGGTAAAGATGGAAACTGACATACCCAAGTACTGTACCACACCGCTCAAGAAGTGGGTATAAACTAGTTTTATTAACTATGCCGGACGCGAGTTTTATCTGTGTTGCTGCATCACTTTCACTAATACTCATAGGAAAGGTATGAATCCATATGTCCTTCCTCCAGCTCTGGATTAAAGACTAGTATACTAGACTCTCAAATTTTGGTTGTGCAACTAGGAGAACGAAAACTCTGAAATAGCACCAGTCTTTTTCTGTTTATCCCAGCATTGTTTCCATTTGTCCAGGACTTCTCCTTACCACTGAAGACAAGCAATGGCAGTTCAGTCGAGGTGTGGGTGAAAATTGTGCAACCATTGCTTCATTATAGTGCAAGCACCTTTACAGGAGGTATCTATTATCTCTTATGACTGAAGCGAGTCCTTAAGTGCAAAAGAGTTAAAATATTAAGGGGCCCTGGATATGACCTTAAAGTACATCCGGTAATCAAGCCCCAATTTTGGGAGCTTTGAGGAGTGTGGAGTTAATCCTTAGTTACCATTACTCCCAGGTCTTCTCTGACTCGGAGTGATAGTACCTGTCAGGGTACCATCTATGGATTAAATAGAATTTTTCCCGGGTGCAACACAACTGCCTCGGACATCATTGGGAATAAAATAAGCTAGAAAGGGTTGATATGCCATAAAACATAACAACCAATGAAAAGATTAAGAGTTTTATACCTAAGGTTTCAGCATAATAATCTCTATCAGGTACATGTGGATCTTCATAAAATCAAATGTGGCCCTTGCCATATAGCAAGAAAGTAGTTCACAATGATGCCAAATCCCTCAACTTATTAAAAACAAAATCATATACTTTCTATAGGTCTCTCTTGTTCATAATATATTGATTTAAATTTTTAATATACTCAACTAAAAAATAATAAACCGATGGAAAGTATATTTTGTATTATTTCATATAAGCTTGTTTATTAATTAGAATAAAATATTGTTTTTAATTTTCAGGTGACGACACAAGTAGAGTGAAGAAAAACCTTGCTAAAAGAAGTCATGACATTTGGTATGAAGCACGTCTCATTTCATGCAACCATGAACACCTAGAAAAACCCAAGAAAGTCTATGTCTATATGTCTCCCAAGGTAAGTCACTTAAATTTGATCATCATTCAAAATAATATTAGGAATCAGTAATGTTTGCGTTTTTTCATTTTTCTCTTCTTCTTCAGTCAGAAAGGGTGGGCACCATGCCTCTCGGCCATATGTTTCTTCCATCCATCCTTGCCTATTGCAAGTTTTTGTAAATCAATGATGTCATATCCGGTGAGGTCATTGACAAATCTGATATATTTTTTTAATGGTTGTATATAGGGAACATCTGTTTAATTATGACTCTTGTGGTTGTCAGCCGATGTCCTAATCTTCTTAGCCACCCCTGGATTTCTATTGTATCTAGGTTAGATTGATTAGCAGCTTCCAGTACATTTTTTGAAACAAGGTCAATACTTGTCATGCCTCCCATTATTCTG
The DNA here is from genome assembly GCA_963556195.1 of Sepiola atlantica. NCBI lineage: Eukaryota > Metazoa > Mollusca > Cephalopoda > Sepiida > Sepiolidae > Sepiola > Sepiola atlantica. The sequence continues at coordinate 68,201,514 of OY744515.1, forward strand.
TATGTATCTGGAGATAAAATAATTCAATTATTTTTCTATTTCTTCTGTAAGTCCAAGATTCTGTGCCATACAGCAGGATTAAAAAAATCAATGAGTCAAATAGGCACCACTTGAAGTCTACTTGGAAGTTTTCTGACCTCCATCCATATCTTTTTCAATCTTCCAAAAGCTATCCCAAGTTTGGCAGCAATGACGTCTGAAGTTTTTATAAGATGAAGGGATAGATAATCACTTAAGTATTTGAAGCTAATGTTAATATCATAAAATAAGACTTGTAGCATTGTTTTTAAATAGTGAAATTGTTGTGTTGTACACTAATAGAATAAATACACTCGAACACAAGATTAGGAAATAAATTATATATCTTTTTATTCTCGCTCTCACATTACACATAACAAATACAATACACAAAATTTATAGTTCTTTTCGGACTTAGTCTATTATTGTTGTGAGTGGTGTTATTTCTCTACAACATCTCCCCCTTCAAAATTTTACTTTCTCCAGAAGTTATACTTTTGTTTTTTGGGATTAATTTCCAGTTCTTTTTCAATTATTTTTTCAGCTGCAAGGAGCATTTTTCTTTTCAATCTAAAAATTGGTTTCACATTATTTTTCAATTCAAATGTCGCTTTTGTCTTTGAGCACATTCCAAAAACTTCAGAAAAAAACGCTGGGAGAACTTGGTTTGAGTTCTCTTTTTAAATTGTCCGTACTATTTGGAGTTGTCGTTCGCCTGTGGGGACGACAAAGTAACCTCCCTTTAAAGATCTCTTTTGGTGGATTTAGAACTGTGCCCCTTTGGAAAAAGGGGTCAAGTCCTGAAATCTTGTTAAAACACGTGACCTTGTCCTGTCTCTCACGATGTCCGAGAATCACACTGAAACCGACCTGTCGAATCTCGGACCTGCTCCTATCTGGAAGCCCTAATGTGTCGATCGTGAGAAAATTCTTCATGTTTTCGACACGACTTCCTTGCTTGTGTTACAATTATGTGCCTTCAATTGTTTCTGGACATATCTTAATTGTTTGTTTGTTTATTTTATGTCGTGCTGTCGTTTGTTAAGACAAACTATGAATAAACGCACATATATTTAACTAGTTCCGTTGTGTCGTCTTTTGATGCTGACGTATGTTTATTTACCTCTTCTGCCGGAGGTTAGACACAAGGTCAGGTGTGGAGAGCCAGCGCACTAGGATTAGCACGCTCTGGCCTACAAAAATGCCTGAACAGCCCAGTCGTCATTCCCCGGTAGAGAAGCCTCAGGTGATTAGCAATAAAATACATCCTTCTGAAAAAGAAGGTAAAGCCTGGGAGGGTGGATCTCCAAAGACTGAACAGAACCATACCTCAGCCCGATAGTAACAAAGTCACTGTCGGACTGATGTTGCAGACGTATCCCTGACTTGTAAGAACACACTTACCCAGCCTGTGCCATGCGTGCTAGAAAATAAGTGTCTGGGAGATTCACTTTCATTTCCTAATCACACTTTACTTATCTTGGTAGAATGAGAATTTAAAATATTCCCATTTTACAACGCTATTACAAAATTATACGATCTGGTTCGTTCTGAATAGGTTTCAAGATCGATTCATGAAAAATGATTTCAATTTAATTTTTTGGTTCATAAATGATACATTAGCATAGCATTCTCTTAAAAAAATTATTATTTTTTACCAATTATTTCTTGAGCATTTTTTTAAGTAATTAGCATTGGTTTGCCGATTTTTCTTTCCATGTTAATTTCTTTATTATCGCCAACCAGTCTGTAGAACACAATACCGCAGGGCTGCTTCCCAGCTGACTACAGAACTGAAGTTATCACCAAAAGTTTGACATTATTTATCCGTCTCTAAATTTCATTTATTCGTATTCATATAAAGAGGGAGTAGGAGTTATATCTTCTATTACCAAAAATGCACTCTCACCAACACCCCTCTAACACCGAGAATATTTTTCAAATAGAGGTCATCTTTGTTCTCAGCAGCAAATGTAAATACTAATAATGTAAAAAAAATATGCACACTGTGTTGTATTGTACACCAACAGTTAATAGAATAAAACACTAAAACTCTCACATTAAACACAACATATAACAACTTCAATACACATAATTTATAGCTCTTTTCGGGCTTGGCCTATTAGGAGTGTTATCACTCTATAACAAAAATTTTATCACGAGCAGGAGTGTGTTTTAAGCAAATTACATTTGTCGTGTATTTTGATGTGTCACAGGATCTTAATGGGATTAGGAAGAGGCAGAACATTTCTCCCACTCTCCTCACTTTTCCAAAAAAGAAAATACCACAACAAAAACTATTTAGAATTCAATAAAAAATGTTAGTCTATGTTTGTCCCTGAAAGCAAATGGTTTTCCCTTACTATCAAACTATTTTTATTAAAAATAAAAACTTCTTTATTTTCAAAGTTGTACACAATAGAAAAGCTTTGTCTTTTCAAAGTCTTTACAACCATAGATGGTTGTGTTTTAATTATTTTTAGTTTTGATTAACACGTAATTTAATCAGGTAAACTCGTAGATCTTTTGATATCGTTGAGAAACCAAAGACTAATTAGATTTTACTTAAAGTGTCATTAGCCAAAGATGAAGACAATAAGTGCTGTTCTTTAAACAATGGCCAAACATAGAAGAATCTATAATAAAAAGAAGGGGGGGTGACGAAGAAGAAGAAGAAGAAGAAGAAGAAGAAGAAGAAGAAGAAGAAGAAGAAGAAGAAGAAGAAGAAGAAGAAGAAGAAGAAGAAGAAATTCATCTTGGAAATCCAATTTGTTTGTGACAGACGTGAATGTTTATTCGGCATGCCTTCATTGTTGATAACAAAACTTGGACAGAAGACAATGTCAGTTGTTCTGTTTTTTGTCATCATCAATTTGACAGGGATGAGGATACATCGGATGCTGAGGGGAAACAGATTGATTGAAGGTAAACTTATTGAAATTTAAATGAAAGAAGAATTGTTTAACTCTATTATTCTTTCAATTTGTCGAAGAAGGGCGAGAGAGAAGAAAGAATTAAAATCTCTTTCTACCGTCTGGAGAATGTTGAGGACGAAACAAAACTTGAATAAAAATAAAGATACAAAGCAGTGATTGTGCTGCATTCACTCGCAATAAAAGTAGATCTTTGAATACACGTACTTCAGTTTACATTGTCACTGTCTTTCATTGCCGCATTTGTCAAAAAAGAGAAGAAAGATAGAAAAAAAAAACGATCTAATGATAAAATTGCCTGACAATTGAAGACAAAATGGTTTTTGGTGCCGTCTATTTTAATCTCCATTCATTTCCCAAAGCTTGAGGTCTTAATACATTTTCTTTCTTAAACTTGGAAGATTGGTTCTAAAGTCTTAAATAAACTATTGCTCTTCATATCAATGGGATGATTGTCTTTATTGGAAGTCGGCTACGAAGGGCATTTTTAAAACTGGTGTTTGTTACCTAATGTGTTTAAAAACGAGATTGTCCATTCTGTCTGCACCTTTAGCGAGTAAAATACTATTTCAAACATAAGCGTTTCAGAACAATGAATTGTTTTTTAAACATAAGTGTAACAGACCGACGAAAATGCTATTTCAAACTAAAGCATGAAATAAATAAATAAATAAATATATATATATTAATATTATAGTAAACACATCAAATGTATGGAACAAATTCTCACAAATTCACCAAAAAATCGGTTACAATTGTTTCAGCCTTTGGTGAATTTGTGAGAATTTGTTCCATACATTTGATGTTGTTTCTATAATATAAGAATATTTTTATTACATCTCTAGTCATACACTATTGAGCTATTATAAAACTTTGTGTTATAAAAATTTATATTTTAAATTTAAAATTTAAATATAAGTAATATACACACACACATATATATATATATATATATATATATATGTGTGTGTGTGTGTGTGTATATATGAAGTAAGTTGAGATAAACAAAATTAGAACATTTATACTTTATATATACATATAGAAGTCAAGCAAGAAAAACATCAAATTTTAGTATTATTTTTTTTAAAAAACACATCTATCTAGTCAATATGGGAAACAGAACCTCTTATGTAATTTCATACTACTTTATATATATACTAGCGGAACCCGTCGCCCGGCGTTGCACGGGAGAAAGTACTACCTATTGCATGACGTCGAATAAAAATTAAAAAACGGCTTATAGTTCTTCCCCCCTCTACCGTGTTGGCGAATGTTTTAAATTTTAAAAACAAAGAAAAAAGTGGTAGAGTAGAATGGGATCGAACGCTGAAACTGTCGATCATGAAACCCGCCTTCTTAACGACTGCGCCACGGTTTCGACTCTAAAAAATATGTGAAAATAGGCCAATTAAGCTAAGCTTGACATGCGTGTTATGTTAAGATTTAGCTTCTGCCGACCAAATGGAAAGGTCAACAATTATACGGTTTAGGTTGGGCAAGTTTTCTATAATATGCGTGTTAAAAGTGTATGATTTTGAAAATGTAAATGTATCGGGATCTACCAGTATCTTGGCGCTTATTGAATTAAATAAGAAGTCGATTTGATCAAGAAATTGTAGCCGCCATGTTGAATGATTAAATGTTGCAGGAACTGTGTTCGTTAATTTCATTCGGTTAATTTCGGAATGAATATAAATATAGAAGTCATAGGTAGAATTAGAAATAACGTAATCTGATATTCGCGTATTGCTTTATATTATGTAGTAAATTAATACCAGGCAAATAATAAATAAGAACGGGTGTTTTGTGAAAATTAAACTGTGTTTATTAGTTCCCGGTGTCGATGAGTGTAGTGACAGTACAGAATTATTTTGGGGAAAAGTTTTTGCTACCACCTATATGGAGTTAGTTTTTCGGAAAGTCGTAGATGGCAGGCCGAATGTAATATTTAGTGTTAGCTGGGAAGAAAGAATAACAAATTTACTTAGACACGCTCGAGTGAATAAGTGTAAT
>OY744515.1:68211477-68286477 GCA_963556195.1 Sepiola atlantica
TTCTTGTTTTTTCTAACAGTGTATGTCTGATAGGTTCTGTTGTTTTTTTAATTATCTTTTTATCTTAATGAAATAAATGTGAAATCAGTTAAAATCTTATCTATTTAATTGAGCTAAGTATTGTTATTTAACGCTTTAGAACAAGTGAAAATCGATATTTTAAAACATTTCTATTGATAAGAAAGTTTTCAACATGTCTATATAGAAATGACAGATTCTTGTGTGGCTATTACATGCAAAATGAAAATGTCATTTAAAAAGTCTATCCTGGAAACATTCAACTAATAAATTTTTAAATGGAAAACAATCCGACATTTGGTAATGTCTTCTTTAAATTTAATTTATTTTAGAACTTGCACCATTGATTTCAACAGTTTTTCAACAGAGTTAGGAAGTAAACTGAGAAAAATCTGACTATTACTCCAAAGTCTTTTTTTTTTTAACCTGACTCTGACTTGTGCAAACATTGTTGACTCTAAACTTTGACTCTCTACTTCTGAGCGTGCGAGTCGGCTAAAAAAAAAATCTGACTTTCGACTCTGAAGTCAGTTGTAAAAAACTAAGTCTGATTCTTAACTCCGAACTCTAACCCGGTTCCTCACCTCTGCTCTTCATTCGAAGCAGTTTACAAAACCCTCTTTTGGAATTACCATCAGTTGACCGATCACATTCTCTTTAATCCTGTCCATGGTCTTAAATTCCCTCTTTTACAACAGATCAGGAAAAAGTATATTAAGCTAGTAGTAATATGTTTTAGGTTATTTTAGGTTTGTTTAAGTTTATTATAAGATCAATTGAGCCTCTAAGGATTTGTAGATATTTCATTGGATAATAGATTAAACCATGTAATGGTAGAATTTAAGGTTATACATCTAAATCAGTTGCCATTTAGAACTTAATGGGTAAAGGATAATTATGTAGTAAGAATAGATAATGGTGTTCAGACCCCTCACACCTCCTCTGAAGATTACCAGATGCAACTCTTAGTTAAGGAGATGGATCAAATTAATTAAGTCAAATAAAATATGTTCAAGTTTAAGATTAGATTGTCTCCACTCTTCCATCTGTGACCATCATTCCAGCTACCGACTGAGACTACAACATCAATGATGAGAAAAAGATAAAAGCGACCAACGATCATGATCCCTATCGAAGATCTATACTACAGGGCAGCTAAACCTATATTGTAATTGATGCTAACATACAAGGTATAATTTGTATAAGATACGAAGAATGTGTAGGCACATTTTATTAGGATAAATACTGCAACAGTACACTCGCTTACTGAATGGCACCTCATTTCCGGCCAAGTGTGTCTTTTCATGCAAGGGCCACTCTGATTGGTTGACAACTTGCATCAAAATCACGTGACCAGATCTTCACTTATTAAGAATAGGTGGACATTTTCTTGACAAACCTTATAATGAAATATGTTGCATTACAATGATAGTAGAATAAAATTGTAACAGGCTTGTTAGAGTCCAAGGCTTGTGAAAGTTATTGAAAATTGAAGGGAATCTCAGTGAAAAAGAATTAGATAGTTTTATGCTCTAGCAAAACGATATATTTGATAGCTTTTTAACGTTAATCTAATAGTGAGAACAGACTTTATATAAAAGTAGCTTTGCCTACCCGACGTTGTCCGGGTGTTTTTTATACTTTAATTTCTGTTTTACATTTTTTTTAAATTATATAACTAGTGTGTTTGTTTTTTGCAAAAAAAAGAATTAAATAAGATTTTGAAAGTTAAATTATTATGGTATCATTTCGTAATTGAATTATTAATTGAACCAAATTGTTATAAAATTATAACTAATTTTGTTAAGGTAACATTGTTTTAATCTCTATTTATAAAATGATTCCAAAACATTCAATCTTTTAACACATGAGAACATGCTAAGAATTTTAAAGCCCAAAATGATTTTCTATTTGACAGTTTAAATGCTTCCAAATTCCTTTCAAATTTCGAAAGGTCAACTATTAACAAAAGATTACTTGTCTACAAATAAATCGAAATGCATTGTAGTGGGTGTAATTTTATAATTAATATTTTTTAATACGATTTTAACATTTTAGTTTTATTTTACACTATTGCATTTTTTTATTTCAATAAATATTCGATTAATAGTAAATAAAAATAATAATAATTAAATGTGTAATCATCAGTTATATTGAGATGATAAATACACTCACACAAACACACGCGAAGTGGTCTCATTTTATTAATATGGAGATGATCTATTTGTATTAGTTTTCAGTTTGTGTGTGACAAAGACTACAATTAACCAGTGTTGGCTTTAGAAATTGTTACATTACAACACATGAAAGGAAATGTCAATATCTCTTGTGTTTAAGTCATTGGATCGAAAACCACCATTAATAAAGAGTGTCACCAAATAATGTCCAAAGCTAACATTTGTCTGAAGAAGAAATGGGAAAATAAATCATCTAAATCTGTTGCAGATCAACAGGCTTACTCAAGTGAATAACTCAGAGTGTATGTTTTTATATAGACAATAGTTCTCTTCTTATATAACGGGCAGTTGTGTGTAGGTCCAGCTAAAAGTCAGAAACTACATATGATACACCCACAAAACTGATATATTCTTTTTCAGCCTTGCCTAAGACAGAATATGGGCACATTTCTTTTGTAATATTCATTCTTTTAGGGGTTACCAGAAATAAAATTAGTCTGAAGGTGGTCGATGTTTAGAGCTATTTTTTTCCACACTAACTAAAATTTCCAACAAATTTGAGGATATCTTAAGTAATACGGCCCCTAGAGTAAATGTGGTATTGTGGTGACTGAGATTATTATAGTGAAGAGTAGGATAGACATTTTTATCACTTTAGACCAAGGATGACCAATAACCCTCATTTTCCCCTACACTTTTGATGGTCTTGTGCCTAATTTATTTAAAATGTAAATTTTTTAAATATTTTTTGCAAATAAATATTTCGAAGTGTAGTATCTGTTCTACCTCCTCTGTCGGGGGAGGGGAAATCTTTCTCGACTGGGGAGGAGGAAAATGGAAGAAATGGAGTGGAATGGGAGAGGGGGGGGGCATAGAGAGAGAGATAGAGAGGGAAGAGGAGAGAGAGAGAGAGAGAGAGAGAAGTTTAAAAAGAAAGATGTGACACACTCTTCTATTTTGTTGTCCATGACCCCGGGCAACGCCGGATAGCCATGTTAGTAAATATGAAGTAAAAATTAATATATTAAAAAAACATATTTAAAAGAATATATATTTAATACATAATCCTATTGGCCTTTTGGCTAAGATCAAAGTGTAGTATCTGTTCCGATGGATACTGCACCCCATAGACTGGTATTGTCTTGGCCTTCGGGGCTTGATTTACGCCAGTCTATGGGTCGGTCCTGTGCAGTTCTAGGAGGTCCACCCTCCCAGGCTTTGCCTCCCCTCTTTGGGGAGGAGTAAGTTTATTGCTTACTGCCTGAGGTGCCCCTACCGGGGAATACCGACGGGGCTGCCCAGGCAATTTTTAATGGCCAGAGTGCTCACCTCTCGGGCGCTGGCTTTTCAAACCCCACTTTCCCGACCCGACCTTGGGTCACATCTTACTTGTGGGAGTAAGATAAAAACTGGCCTTGTGCCTAACTTCTGGAGAGGAGTAAATCAATACACTAACAGTTGAAGGATCTAACATGTCTATGTCAGTATAAGAAAGCCATCTTCATATAGACAAAAAGACTTCTTTCTTTAAGACTGTTTTCATCAATATTTACATGACTTAAATGCTTCCCTTGCCTCTTTTCTCGTTTCTTTCTTTCATAATGCTTTATCAATAGCGTCTCTTCTTCACCCATTTACTTAAAAGAAAATCCCTGCTTCACTGACGCCCAGGTGTATAGCATTATTTTGAACGTACCAATATTTTTCTTGTTTATTTGATTATTAAGCATGTTCTCTGTGTATTCCTTGGCCTTTTGGCTAAGATCAGAGTGTAGTATCTGTTCCGATGGATGCTACACTCTGTAGACCGGTACCGTCTTAGCCTTCGAGCCTGTATTCCGCCAGTCTGAGGTATTGTCCTGTACAGTTGTAGGATGTTCATATTCCTAGGCTTTACCTTCTTTTTGAGAAGGAGTTAGTTTATTGCTAATTGCCTGAGGAATGCCGACGGGGCTGCTCAGGCATTTTGTAGGCCAGAGCGCATTAATCCTAGTGTGCTGGCTAAGCACATCTGACCTTGTGTCTAGCCTCCTGGAGAGGGGGTAAATAAAAATACTTTGACCTTGTGTCTAACCTCCTGGAGGTAAACCTGACCGTTTGGCTAGGAACAAAGTGTAGAATCTGTTCTTATGCTACACTTAGTCTATTCCGTCCTCGGTCAGTGAAGGGAAAGTCATTCTAGATGTATATTTTTCTAATTGAGAACTTTTGGGTTTTGTGATGTATTCAGAGAGGAAAGATCTGATATTGACATACAAATGTCGGTTGGTCTTCTGGTGAACGAAACGGAACCGTAATTGGGCCAAAAGTGTTTTTTGTTTTAAATGATTCATAAAATGAATAAAATCTTGGCCTTTAGAATGTAACTAAATTTTGTTTATTTATATATGCTCTGCTGTTGCATGCTGACAATGTTGTTGACAATCATTGAGCTTTCAATTGGAAGAAGTTGGTATACATAAAGCATAGAAAGTATATTCTAAAACATATATTTTCGCACACCTATATATATATATATATATATATATACACACACTCTCTATCTATTTCTCCTCTCCCTTCCCTATCTTTCCTCCTATCTCCCTCCTTATCTTTTCACATTATCTCTTTCTCTCTGTTAACTGGAAAAAATCGTTGACGAATTCCTACATAATAAAATATTTTTTAAAACTGCTCTAAATGTCGACCTCCCTGACTAATTCTGTTCCTGTTGACGCTGAAAACAATGAAAAAGAATATATCAGCTTTGTGTGTATATCTTGTGTAGTTTGTTTTTTTTCCTTTTAGCCGGACACGCACACACAAACAGACAGACAATTTCCCTTTGTATAATAGATCATTATCATCTGATTATCTTTTGGCTTTACTCAAAATGTTTTTGAGAAAATATTTTCATTTTTTTAAATCTTCTGACAGATTTTTTTTTGTGCGGGTATTTTTTTTTAATTGTCTTTTTTATGCCTGTAATTTCACTAATGAGTATTTCACAGTTTAAATTTATTTCTGTGGGTTTTTTTTTTTTTTATCTAATTTAGCATATTTTTTGTTATCAGTGTGAAAATGTCCATTGCCAAAAGAAACTAATGGGGCCAATTTGGCTTTAAGCTACTCCGGTCACTTAGTCAATCTATTTGGGTCAATTAGTTTTGTTATCCCTATTGTGCATCAATCAAAGTTTTCATTGATTTTTACGTCCTTTTAATTATTTATTTTTTTAATCTATAAATGGATTTTTATCTTAAAGCTGAGACTTTTTGTCAAACTGAAATAATAAAATAATTGGTTGGCAAAAAGTATAATCTGCTCGTATCTCGAACCTTCTTGCTACGATTCCTATTTGTTTAGTTATGCCTCCACCGACATCTTGCTAAAAGCAGTATGCAAAAACAAACCAAAATGCACAATCCCAATTCAACATTAATTTTTTTTTTTTAATTATTTTTAATATGCATATAAATAAAATTAAAAAATTATGTTTCTACATTTTTAGATGAGGATTGATAATTTTTCATTATTTGAAAGGTTCGGCCTAGTATTCTCGTCTTGTTTGTTATTATACAACGTTTAGCCGATGTAACTGTGGCAGATGTGATGAGCCTGAACCTGGATCGAGTGGTGGAAATAGTCTTGCCTTACCTCATCGATACCATAAAAGGGCTCGTTTCTGCCTAGCATGCGGAACCTGGATGCAAGAAAGAACAAGTGTATGCTGGAACAAGAGTATTTATGTGTATTTATCATGTGTGGCCAGCGTGCTTTGCCATCCATAGCAGTTGTTAGGTGCGTTTTAGCATTCGAAGGACTAAGATCATGAAGCGATAGAGATCAGTATTGAAAACAGTATTGTTGGAAAAAAGTATATTATGTAACGAAGTTCCAGTGGCGAGTACATTGTTTCAGAGATCGGTACTGAAAACGATGTTTCTGGAGAAAAGTCTACTACATGATAAGGATTTAGTGGCAAACACGTTGCTGCATTGAATACAGTGTCACCGTAGAAAAGTATACCACGTAAGAAAGTTCCAGTGGCGAACACGTTGTTTCCATCAACAGCGACTGTCTTTCCCTCTTTTTTTTTCTTTTTTTCTTTCTTCAGTAACCTCTGACCATTTTCAAGTGTGTCTTTTCGAACTTGGAAAACTTCTAGTCGAACTTGGGAACCTGGATAAAATTTCAAACTGAACCCTGGGAATAGATTATTCTCCTCATGACTGACAGAATGAAAACAATCTACCTCATTTATTTAATAAAGGGTTCAGTTCGAAATTCCATCAATGTTTTTCTCATTACTTAGTTTGCTTACGAGAGAGGGGGAGGGTCTAACTCCTGTAGTTATCTTTATTTTTAGATGACAATATATGAATTTCTACTCCCTCTGTGGGACGACTTTTCATTTAATTGACATAAAATTGAATGGAAGATTATTATAAACTAGGCGACTCATGACCCGTTAAGCCAATGTTGGTACATGATAGATAGATAGGTAGATAGATAAAAGAGAAGGAAAAGTTAATGGTTCGACAGGCTCAACGGTAACAGAATGAATAGACAAAACAGTAACTTTTCGGCACGTCTAATTTTCACAAATTTAAAGGATTTCAAAATACATTGTGATGTCATAATCGACCCTGCCTTTCCTCGTCTCTCCTCTCTCACCTCCTTCTCTCTTCTTCCCCCCCCCTCTCTCTCTCTCTCTCTCTCTCTCTTAGGATTGCCTGTGTCTTGAATGTGATCCACTGTCACTGATTACTGAAGAACTCGTTGATGACTTTCCATCAATCTAATTACTATGGCAAACAATCTCTTCAGGCTGAGATTTAGCTGCGTTTCTTTCTCACACCAAATCCATCCTGATATTGCGCTAGCAATTATTTAGAATTAATAGGTCAAGTTCTCTCTCTACCTCTACCTACCCCTCTCTCTCTATATATATATATATATCTTGCAAGCAAGCTGTCTCTCTCTTTTCTCCTCAAGCCTCAGGTGATGTCATAATAGACTCTCTCTTTCTCTCCCTCTCTCTCTTTTAATTATTTACATCATTCAATTTATCTCATCACTTCTCTTATAATTCAGCCTTTATATTATTCGCCCTTTTTTCCACCCTTTAAAGCATTCATGTATAGATTCCAAGGATTTCAGAATACATTGTGATATCATAATAGTCCTTCTCCCTCCTCTTTCTCTCTCTCTTTTAATTATTTACATTGTTCAATTTCTCGCACCACTTCTCTTATCATTGGCCCTTTATTTACGTTATTCACCTTCCCCCCCACCATCTAAAACATTCATGTACAGATAAAGTGTGCACGGTGACAAGATGATAACAAGATGACAATCATTCTCTGAGTTTAAGTAGTATATAGATATAAAAATATAAAACATCCAAATCTTGATTTGAATTTCTTTGCCTATCAAGTATCACATGAAACCTTCCAAGAAATAACATGTGAATCAAATTTCAACTGAAATTGTGAAATAAAGCCACGTATAGAAAACCAACTTACAAATGATTTCCCTTGACGAAACTTACCGATGATCCATCTCAAAATAATCTGAACAAACATTTTCTTAAACCAAGAAAAAAATCTAAATTAAGGCATGAAATATTTCTCGTAGAAAAAGAGTTTGTGAAAACCTTTCTTGGATGGTTGATCAATTCTCATCGTAATTTTCTTGCGACAATCTAGCAAATTGATTCTTTATTGAATACTAGTTGTACCTATCCGAAGTTGTCCGGGAGTCTTATTTTATTTTACAAGTATGTTGAAGAGAAGGAGCGAGTTAAAAAAAAAGAGCGAGGGGGGGGGGAGACTACCTTTTATCATTTTTATTCTTACATCAACGTTTTTTCAACTGGAAATTACTTATTTTAATTTAAATAAATACTATTAATTGCTAATCCTCACGGATATCCTTTTTTAATGGAAATCGCTCCAGACAAAACATGTACCCACTTGATGTAAGAAGCTAAAATAATACTACTTCAAGGTCAAAAACTAGCCAACGATAGATAGATAGATTCCGACCCAGAAAACAGCAATTCTTCCCCCTTTGTCAGAAATATCACTCATGAAATGTGAGGACTAAAGGACAAAATAAGGGAAGCGACAGTTACGAGGCTGCCGAAAGTAAAGCCAAGTTAGTCACTTTCTACTCTTTGTGCATAACCTTTTATTGTGTCATAAAATTATAATAACTGAATAATGTTTATTTGTAAAAAGAGTTAATTAAATGTTGTTTTCTTCATCCAGACTTAGACATTGCAGGATGACGTCGTAATGGGCATGGAATTGTCTCGAATGATAGCAGGGTGCGTTTCTATAAGTGCCTATCATCCGTCCAGTGTCTTGTATGAATCATGAAGTATCAGGACTTTCGACTGAGATAGGTTGAAAAATGAAACGGTCGGTTAAGGAGCTGTATTTGTCGTTTTTTCTGGTTTCGTCAAATTCTGCTATTCTTGACAACATGAAAGAATCCGAACAAGTGGCGTCGCATATAAGTGGCTTTCCAGCTCAAAAAGCAAAAAAATGTGTGTCAGGGTGGGGGGGAGATGGGCATCCAATCTTATACAAACTATCTCCCGTTCGCATAATACTTAACAGTACTAGGACTTATACTTGAGCTTTTGTGGCATACAATCAAAGAGTTGGTCCGGGCATCATCAGACCTCTGCATGCTACTGCATGTGTGTCTGCGTGTTTTTTCTACAAAAACTGAATGAATATTTTTTACTTTAGTTACTATTAGCTGTATCCGTTTATCATTTTATTACCAGTATGTAAATATGCGTAATAAAATTTCTGTTGATTTAAGGCGATACCAATCGGTTAAACTAGAGGGCATCACATTTTTTGTCTATGAAGTTATGTTGGTCAATGAAGTGGGGAAAATCTCACTTTACTTTATATATATAAAATATAATTATCCATTGACACATGTTTCATCGTCTACGACTCATTAGCGTAGCTAAACCTTGCAAGATTCAAAACCTTGACCCCAGAAACTGACGCCCGACGGTAGTGGTAGTGGAAGGAATGTATAGCACTTTATAGATGTTGTCATTTTTTAAAATTTTTATTTGGGATACTAATAATTGAATTCATTCAACTATTTATACGAGAAAGTATTTTTACCTAATTGCTAGGTGGAAATCATTTTTCCCTTCACCCTATATTTGAGCATTTATATTTATAAAATATAATTATCCAAAGACACACGTTTCGTCATCTACAACTCATCAGTGTGGCTAGACCTTGCAAGATTAAAAACCGAGACCCCAGAGATTGACGCTCTACCACTGAGCCAAAAACCCTGCTAGTGATCGTGGAAGAAATGGATCACACTTTATAGATATTGTCATTGTATATTCACTTTTATTTTTATTTGCGATACTGATAATTGAACGTATTCAACTATTTATACGAGAAAGCATTTTTACCTTAATGCTAGGTGGGAATCATTATTCCCTTCACCAATGTGATGCCCCCATATGGGAGCGTATATATTTATAAAAATATAATTATTCACAAACACGAACAATAATAATAATAATTAATAATAATATATCCATATTATTTTCACTCACTAGGAGTTATCACACAAGTCATCGTCAGTGATTGCTCACCGACAACAACATGTGGTGTTCCCTGGAGTCTGAGTGACAACAAGTCTTCCCAGATTTCCAGTACTCTCCACCTCTTTTCGATCATCACCACAAATGACTTTGCGGTATTTCAACAGCTGCCTACCATTGATTTGTCGCTGGCAATAACCATTGGTCTCCCCTGGGATCTGGGTGGCAATAAGCCTCCCCAGGGTCCCAGCACTCTCTGCACTCTTCCGGTGGAGGTCTGGTTAGTGCTGTCCCTCGTCGGCCTTCCCATCTTCCTTGACCCTCTACGACTATTTTATGTGGCGTAAACTAAGGCCGGTGTCAATTTTTGTTGGGGGGGGGGGGGGAGCTTATTATATTTCTTGCAGTTTCTGTTCCTTGGTTCGTGTAGTGGCGTTCTCCCTGTGGTTTTGTTTTCTTCCTGTTGTAACTTCCATATGACTGGTTACCGTTTGTAACTTATGTAGGTTGGTTTCCGCTTTCGAGGATTTTCTTTAAGATTGCAGCTGTTTTGATCATTGCCGTCTTTTGTATGATCTCAGTGATCCCTTTGATTCTAATTTCTCCCAGTCTTTTCTCCAGGGTTCTTTTTGACTGTTCCTAGTGCTCCTACGATTATTCGTATTATCTTGACTTTCTTCATGCTTCATATCCCTTTCAGTTCTCTGGTTAGTTCCGTGTATTTGTTTCCTTTTTCTGTCTCCTTAATCTTCACTCTGTAGGCTGCTGGTACAACAAAATCTACGATTTGGCAGGATTTTTCCTTCTGGTTGAATATTATGACATCGGGTCTCCTTGCTTGTATGAGTTTATCTGTTTGTACCTCCATGTCCCAAAGGATTTTGTGATTTTCATTTTCCAGTACCGTCTCTAGTTTATGTGTGTACCATTGGTCCGAGTGCTCGAAATGTAGTTGTCTGCAGTTCCCAGTGTACTGTTTTCCCCATGCAGTCGTGTCTGTTCCTGTATTCTTTTGGGTTTGTTTGATGCATTCACTTATTATGTGGTTTACTGTTTCGTCTCTTTGTCTACACATTCTGCAAAACCTGGGTTTTATCTATTTTCGCTTTAATGTCCTAATCGCATTGTTCTGTGCCGCTGCTAGTAGAGATTCCATTTCTCTGTTCATGGGTCCTTTTCTTAGCCATGTCCAGGAATTTTGGTTGGTTTCTTCTCTTGTCAGTCTTCTGAAACGTCCATGTAGTTGTTTTTATTCCCACTTTTCTTTTCTTGTCTTTTTGTTTCTGGTTTCAGTGCTTCCCGAGTTGTTCATTGGGGTGGTGTCTCTTGCTGTGATGACCAGCCTTTTTGGGTTCTGAGTTATGTATTTTTCCAGCTCTTTTTTGTGTCTTCCATGCAGTGTTCTATACTTACCAGTCCTCTTCCCCCTTCCTTTCTTTTTACGTAGAATCTGTCCGTATCGTCCTTCGGGTGTAGTGCATTGTGCATGGTCATTAATTTTCTAGTCTTCTGGTCAAGAGTCCTGAGTTCAACTTTATGAATGGTCTGGAGTATCTTATTAGTGATACTGCCCAGGTGTCCATTCCTTTCACTAGGTTTTTGCTATATAATTTCGTTTCTAGGAGTTTCCTTGTTCTTCTTAGGTATTCTTTTTCAATCTTCTCTTTCATTTCTGTAGATTTGATGATGTCTGCTTCCAGAACTCTCAAGTATTTATAGCTGTCCTGTTCACCTAGCGCCTTCATCTGCTTTCAGTTGGGTAATTCCATGCCCTCAGTCGTCTCTAGCTTTCCCTTTTTCATCTCTAGCAGTGCACACTTTTCCATTCCGAATTTCATTAGAATGTTCTGGCTGAAGATTCTGGTCGTATTTATCCACTTTTCCAGTTCCTTATTGCTTTTTGCAAAAAGCTTAATGTCGTCCATGTACATGAGGTGGTTTATTTTTTTGTTTTGTGTCTGCATATTTCCTGAGTATGTAGTTGAGTGGCATAATTATCCATGCTCGGGGGATTTTGTCATAGGCTTCCTTGTAGTCAATCCACGCCATGAATATGTTCTTTATTCTGCTTTTTACTTCCTTCGGGATCTCTTGATCTATGTATAGCAGATCATGTGTCACTCTTTTCCCTTTTCGGCATCTTTTTTGTTCCTCAGAGAGCAGTCTACGATTGTTCAGGGATTAGTAGATTTGTTCCCGCAGTGATGCCGTTAGAATTTTCCACATTGTTAGTAAACAGGTTATCGGTCTGTAGTTGCTTGGGATCGTTCCCTTTTCGGCATCTTTTTGTATTAGTGTCGTCCTTCCTTTTGTCATTTACTCTGGTACGTCTGTTTTGTGGATACATTCTCTCATTTTCTGCGCTAGCCTTTCATGTAGGGTCATGAATTTTCGTGAATTTCGTGTTGTGAATTTTCTTCTTCTTCTTCTTCTTATTATTATTATTATTATTATTATTATACTAAAGCCGAGTTAATCAACGTTTGTTTGTTTTGTAGCAGTAACAAACTATTTTATATGTGCATAAGGTTGTTATGCTCAGCTGAAATTGATCAAGTGTGGGCCAATCAGACAGCTCTATGTAGTGACCTTCTGGCGAACTTTTTACAGCATTTTAGGGACGGAAGAAGAGACACTTATTGACCTGATCAGCGTGACGACAACCTCCTGCTCTCACTTCCTGCCTTCGAGTTAGGGTAATAAAAGATGATAACATTATGTCAACCGTGAAGCGCACAGAGAAACTGCTAGTATACACAGTTGCTCACACCTTCCCAGCAAAAGAACAATTTACGCTTGGGATCTTTGTGTATTCGAAACTACCTTTCAAATATTTACACACACACACATATAAAATCTTTAGTTCTTATTTCGTTTTTATGCATATTAATTATAGGGCAGGTCTTGTAACACCAAGATTTGTTCCTATAAAATATGTATAAAAAAAGAAATCATTGCATTTTCTTTCAAATGTTTCGTTTTCACCTTCTTTTCTTCACCATGACAATGAAACAAAAACACGGACAATAATAAATAATAGTAATTCTCATGAGGGAAAGAGGGATAAATAAAGACCTGTCCAGAAATAGGTTAGTTTGGAAATCAATTCTAAAAGCCGTTCAACGCATGCCAGCATGTAAAACGAACGTTATACCGAATATGATGACGATGACGGCAACAGTGACAGCATTCTGCGCATCCGGAAGTTTCTAGCCAAGAACAAAATCGCCATACTGTGACAACCACCCTATTTACTGGATCTTGCTTCATATAACTTATTTCTTTTCCCCAAATTCTAGTGGATCATCAGTGAAACTCTTTTTGAAGGTACAAAGGCCACCAAGAGCTGAGAGGCCTCTTAAAATAATCTTACCATTAATACATCGAAGCATGGTAAAGAAGAATGGGAATTTGCATTAGACTTGAGTGGGATTACTTTGAGGGGGGCACATGAAACTATCTGGGATGTTCTTCAATCCCCACAGTGTGTTCACTTTGGCCACAGAAACAGCTGGTCGAACTTATGTAGTCGCAGTCATGAGGTGGCAGCCCGTTTTTTCCATCTTCTCTTCTCTCTGTCTTCTTCTTCTTCTTCTTAATAACAGCTTTCATAAATGTTATTAATAAAGAAACATCACAAATGCAATTTGGTTTTAAATATCTTTCCGGGATTATATTCCTTCTTTATATCATACATGTAAACACATAAAACACTCAACTTGCTCCTCCAAGGAGGGAGACAACAGCTATCCAAACCCACTGCTCTCTCTATCTCTCTCTCTCTCTCTCTCTCTCTCTCTCTCTCTCTCTCTCTCTCTCTCTCTCTCTCTCTGCTGGTTCAGTCCACCTTTTTGCCATGTAAGCTTAGCGGTTTCCTGTCTCTGTAACATCACTGCCGGGACACGTAGCATTACTCGAATTTTAATTGGAAAATTCCACTCAACCTAAATTTTAATCTTACGAGGAAAGTTACCATACTAACCGTGTCTTTACACACCTACATCTAAATATAATTACACACATAGTTTGTTGTTTTGAATTTAAATAAATTGTTTGCGATGCCAGTCCCATTACTTTTCAGGCACACTTCATTTGTTAGTAAAGAGAAATGGTGTCCCAAAGAAGTAGAAATTAACATATTTTTATCTCAATAAAACAAGAGATATACTCACATAAAATAAAGAAAGAATGTTTTTCCCTTAATTGTTTTTGTATATAAATATTTTAACACTAAACAGAGAATTGGCATAATAGTAAGAGTGTTTGCTAATGAGCCGGGAGACCAGGGTTCAATCCTCGGTTGAGTCATACTAAAGACTAAAAAATGGTACTTGATGCCTCCTTGCTAATAAGTGGAGTAGCCCTAGGAAATAGGGTGTGCCCTGTTCTACACCTCGGTGTAGTAGCTAATGAAAAGGAGGCCTTTGGGTCGCCCTCGACTACGGTCGACCACTTTACTTAAACCGGTAAAGTTTTTCATTAATTTCTCATCGGTAATCTGCTATGAAACTAAAAGAAAATGTCTGATTTTCAATAAAAAATGTATTTGCTTAAATTTTGCAAACAATTACTATAGGAATGGACAGCTATCCAAAAATATTATGAGAAACATTTTTTTTAAGAAATATGTTATGCTTCAATAAACATTGCTTGCTGAAAATATTTATTTAAGAAAAAAAAACAACCTATAAATCATAATAAAAATAAGCAACATTTAAAATGCTTATTATCCTCGCTTATCTCTAAAGTACCCGAGTCCCTTCTTGCATACAACAGTGGCAATAATGTCCTCGAGTCTGTGTATGTTATATTTGAAAAAAAAATGCACAATAAAAATCTTATCAATTTCCTTCCGTTCAATTTTATCTTTATTATGCAAAAGCATCCGAGTCTATTTATGTTCATGTTTTAAAAAGTATGGGTGTATGGGGGATAGGGATGAAAAGCGATTTAAGTGCTCTGTAGAAAATTGAAACCAGTCTTTCAAGTGAAGCTCATTTGCTTGCTGCTTAGACTTGTCATATTTCTAATCCTTCTCGAACTAAATTGGCAAATCTCTTGCATTCATTTTATGATCCGTTCTGGTTGGAATAATTTGTGTTGTGACATGAGCAGAAAAAAGAAGAACCAGAAAAAATTGATTCACAACAAGCAGGGCTACCCGGTGCCCTGCTGTCTAAGAAAATAAGAGTTAAAACAAAACTCTCTCTCTCTCTTCCCCTCTCTCTCTCCCTCTCTCCCTCTCTTCCCCTCTCTCCCTCTCTCTCTCTCTCTGGACTTACAAATACAGAGAACTATATATAGTGAACACCGCATTACCCGATGGTCTTGCTTCAGAGATTAGTAATGTCTTACTAATCTCTCTCTGTCCATTCAGTCTACTCTCCATTGCAATAAACCTTTCTTCCTTCATTCTACTATCGTGTTGGCTGTTCCTTCCGCTCAAGTAACAACATCTTATATTGCAACACTTTTCAAATATACATCTCTCTTTCTCTCTCTCTCGCTCTCTCTCTCTCTCTCTCTCTCTCTCTCATAGTCATGTGCAAACTTTGGTAATTTATAGAAAGAAAACAGCAAGCAAGAAAGAAAAGGTCATTAACTTACTATTGACTTAGTTTCAGTATTCTTTTTCTAACAATTACCAGTAAGATTGAAAGAAAGTTATTTTTTTCTGAGCCACCGACGCATTAATTTGGTCTCAGGTGACTCCAAGCAAAGTACTATTAGAATATAGTTTACCATGACTAGCTAGAGCTCATGCTGAATCGGAATATATAAGGTTTGTTAGTGTATCTTTGGTAGTTTCCGAGTTATAGACAGATAAAAAATACGATTTTCTTTTATATAATAGACTAGTATCGTTAACTGGCATTTTAACTGAAGAATTTAAAAAAAAAACTCTCTCTCTCTCTCTCTCTCTCTCTCTCTCTCTCTCTCTCTCTCTCTCTCTCTCTCTCTCTCTCTCTCTCTGGTAACTGGAAAAATCGTTGATGAATTACTACATAATAACATTAAAAATTGCTCTAAATGTAGACCCCCCCCCCGACTAATTCTGTTCCTGTTGAATAAATATTATAAAAATAAAATTTGCTAATATGTGGTTCGAGGCAATGGTGAAAAAGAATATATCAGTTTTGTGAATGTGTCCTGTGTAGTTTTTACTTTTAGCTTAAAGATAAACACACAGCTTCCCTTTACATAATAGAAGATGATTAAGAGCAGCTGATTTTATTATGTATGTATAGTTCAACACATGCGAGCACGTAAAACTGACGTTAAACCGACGACGACGACGATTTAACTAAATTGATTTTATCTGTTTTTATATTTTTTAAAATAATTTTGGATAGCATATTAGATAGTTTGCTTGCTGGTGAGATTAATATTTTTTAAATAAACTGTTTGGTTTTATTTACTTGCCTCCCCACAAGGACAAAGTTAGACACCTGATTGGTTTTTAATGTGGAGAATCCAGCTCCTAAAAAAGGGAACTCTGGACTGGGAACAAAAATAATCTGTATAGTTCAATCAGCACTCCCTCGGGTGACAAACAATACTCCATCCTAAACTCGAAAGGAGATGATAATGCCTGTGAGAATAGCCTCCGACACCATACAGATACTAATATTAATACAAGCCAAAAGGCCGGGATTGGTATCTCTCTTTATTTTATATATATATATATATATATATATATATATATGGGAAAATGGAAAACCAAAAAATGGATGTTTTTTATGTGTACATCAACGTTTCGTCTTTATTTATAAGACTTCATCAGGATGATAAAATAGAGAAAAAATGTCATGCGAGTACAGATACATGTAGGGTAGACATATTGGGAGGAAAAATAGAATGAAATAATGGCCACTGCTGGGTGGACGTCCGTATTTGTTGGAGAAATAGAAATAGAAACAAATACGGACGTCCACCCAGCAGTGGCCATTATTTCATTCTATTTTTCCTCCCAATATGTCTACCCTACATGTATCTGTACTTGCATGACATTTTTTCTCTATTTTATCATCCTGATGAAGTCTTATAAATAAAGACGAAACGTTGATGTACACATAAAAAACATCCATTTTTTGGTTTTCCTTTTTCATTTTCCCATC
Organism: Sepiola atlantica; assembly: GCA_963556195.1. NCBI lineage: Eukaryota > Metazoa > Mollusca > Cephalopoda > Sepiida > Sepiolidae > Sepiola > Sepiola atlantica. Next base: position 68,228,370 of record OY744515.1, read on the forward strand.
ACGTCGGATTACCTTCATTCTACTCTTCCCATATATATATATATATATATATATATATATATATATATATATATATATATATTCATTAAGTTCAAATATATTGATAACATGAACTTAAAACCAATAATTTCAAAAGTGCTCAATAATATGAACACAGGTGTAATGAGTGTATGAACGTGTGTATACTATTGCTCACTGTTCCCTATAATATATGTATGTAAATATTTAATATACAGTGGATTGTATGTGGAAGAAATGGTTTTGCATGTGTCTGGATGATAGGTGTGCATAAATTTTAAGTTGGTTTGAATTGCTTGCGCTAGATTTGAGTATACGTATTGTCTGGGCGGTTGAAAATAGGAGAAGGGTGAGGAAAGAGGAAAAGGGATGAGAAGGTTTTACGCATTTCGCATAGCTTAAGTGTGTATGCATCCATCAAATGTGTTGGGGTAGGTAGGATGGGCTGTCTACTCGTAGGAAAAATAGATGACACGTTTAATGAGGTTAATTTTCAGCTGTCTGATTTCTTTTTGACAATTTTAACTTCTTAGCTCACTTTACGGTCCTGACGAGGTGTGTTAATGTTGAAACGCTGGTTGATCTGTGTAGATTGTTTATAATGTTTATATATACATATATATATATATACATATATATATATATATATATATATATATATATATATATATATATATATATATATATATATATATATATATATATATATATAGGTCATGTTCTATCTCATTATTTTTAATTACAAATCCTGCTGGATTATTGGGAATTTTATTTTATTTCCTATGGAAATGATGCAAATTAATTACCAAAATAATGGATTCGTTTTAGAGTTTTCTTTTTTTGTTTACTTGTTTTATTCTTAATTAGTTGAAGCCTCTGTTTTTCCTGCTTTAGGGATTATAACTATAATCTAGGAAATTACAGTCTATTCATTTCATTATATAACTTCATTAAACTATTAACCATGTATATACACTTCGACCAACGATAATAGCTTTCTAACAAAAATAATTATTTCTCAATTTTCCAATTTCGGAATTTTTTTCAAATTCAGCATTCTGTTATAAGAGTGTTGCTACAAAAATAAGAATAAACTCATAGCTCGTATTTGCAAAATAAAATATTTGTTCAAATCACTGAATGTTTACCGACCAATGGTAATAGCTTTTCAATTAAAACAACCAAAATTAACGTTTATTAGTGTAAATGAGGAATAAATAAATTAAATAAAGATAAATGACGGTTATATTTAACACTTAATTGATATAATTAAATATATAATAATATTTAGTTCAATACATATAATAAACAAATTTATTTACCTACATAACCACCATGGATTTTTATAACTTCAAAAAGTCTTGTATTGACTAAATCAGTCAATTTTTTAATAGTAGTTGGTAGCACTACTCTTGCTGCAGTATTAATGACTTCTGTTTTAAACGAAAATTGACGTCCATTGGCATAAACATCTCGTTTGATGATAGACCAAAAGTTTTCTATTGGGAGGAAGCATGGAGGCCAGATCATCAACTTTGTACCTTTGATGCCCAAAGATGCTAAGAATGCTTGAGTGGCATGGGCAGAGTGAGAAAGAGCATTGTCGTGCATGAAAACAAAGTCCTTTAGTAGAGCAAGATTTATGTCATCTCGCCAAGGTACCAGAGATGCGCTCAAGAGATTGCAATAGGCAGCAGATGTAACTTTTTATTCCTTCAGTTACTCTTATAGGACCAACAAGTCTATCTCCAATGATACCCGCTCATATCATGACTCCTCCACCCTTTTGTTGTCGTCTCAAACGATGGTGACTCTCATCTCCGGAATAAACCCATCTTTTTGTCCAGTAATCAGGTCTATCAATGGTTGGCCAGGTCTCATCACTGAAAAGAACCTTACTCATATCAATCTTCATATATTTATTTGCCCATTCAATTCTCAAATGTTTGTCTTGTTGTAAGAGTGAAACTTTCACAGAAGCCATTATTTGAAGAATTGCATTCCTTGTTGATTTTGGTATATCATAACACCCAGCTGCTGTGAAGATTAAATTTCTTATTGAGTTGACGACTAATATTCCTCAAATCCCTGGATATTCCAGCATCTGATCGTTTCTTCCTTGGGGAAGGCTCCTTTAGAAATCTTTTTACAGTATCCACATGATGACTTATTTTTGGGGCAATTGCACCAGGGGAGGTCCCTTTAGTCATTTCCTTTATTAGAATTTCTTTTTCTCCCTCAGTCAGTGATGTTGAACATACCATTTTTGTTAAGAAGTAAAAAAGCTATTATGGCTGGCCACCCAGAAATTAGAAAAAAAATGTTAATGACTGTACAAACTATTCACAACAATATGTAAATCAATCAAATAATGTTATCATAATGTACCAGAATTTCAGTAAAACAATTGCTTAAATTGGTAAACAGAATGATGAGTAAATTTAATTTTTATTAGAAAGCTATTATCGCTGGTCGAAGTGATGAGATCGGATAGTAATAATAAAAATAAATGGTCTCAGAAACGATTGTACACAATCTGTTGTTTTGTTGATTTCTTGGAACGCAAATTGATCATGTAATGTGGTTTACATATATATAATTATAAATATAAGTATATACATATACGTTTCATCCTTCCGGAATCGTCAGTGTAGAGATAATTATTCAAGCCGGTCGTAATATTTAAAACCCCGGAACAAGTCATGTTTATTACTCAAATTCCGATGCCTGAACTCTCACAGCCACCATGAACAACTACATAAACGAGAGAGTTTTCAACCTATTGTAGGCAGCCGACATCAACAGTGTTCTACTTATGAAGGAATATGCATTAAAGCTATCATTTTGACGACTGTATTAATACTACTCACTACAGTGGTCAACTCTCTCTATCTCTTTGAAAGAAAAGGAAACAAAAAGTCCGTATGCTTGCTCCTTTATTTAAGAAATGATTCTTTATGCTATTTTTTAACAATTAATAATGTCTAACTCAAATAAATCATAGTAAACCATATGATTATTGCATGAAAGTTTGTTGTAAAGTAGGATTGCCCAAGAGATGACAAATATTAAGACAGAACTTAAGAGGGCAAGTAGGGAGAATCCTAGACAAATTTTCAGCTCAGTGACATTCATTATATTTTAGCTGTGTGCTAAATTTAATTTGAGACAAGCTGTTCATAATAGAAACACAATAATGTCAAACTCATATTAACGTATTATTTGCTATGATGAAAAACAATTCAAGTTATCTTTCTTCCAGATGAATAAATTATAATAAGTTTCTCCGAGATGGAACAAAGAATTGAAGCAATTTTATTTTTAGTTAACTATTTTAATAATCAAACTATATATAAAAAAACTATTTACTATTTTAATCAAGGTGATGACAGTCTTATCCTTAAGACTACAGTTTTTCTCTTTTGTCTGTCAATTTTTTTAGTTAGGGAAAAATGTGTGCACTGTATGAAAATAGAATATTCATTATGCAGAAATTTATTCAAAAACAACAATTCTTCCAAATAAAGTCCATCATTGTCCACGACCTGAAAGTTTTAGGATTTGGTCAAAATATCAATCTTAAGGCTTTGAATCAAAAAATTCCAGACAGTCTTCTTCAACTTCACTGAAAGACTCAAATCGGCAACTCTTCATAAATTGCTGCATTAATCAGAATAGAGCATAATCAGGAGAAAAACGCCTGGACTCGAGTTTAAATGCGGCAGAACTTCCACACTATCCAATTCTTCAGTCTTGCTGCTAGTTTGTCTGTAATGTTGTTTGTTTGTTAGGTGAGTTGAATTTCTGCATCGAGCTCACGAAGATCGTGCCTCAGGATTGTCTGGTCTGCATGAAGTCCTCCTCGTTTACCATAGCTATTCGCTAACCTACAGGATTGCAGGTGTTTACTCTCAATACTAAGAACAGCAAGACTTGACGGTTGCATGCAAAGTCGGGAAAAGTTTAGCCCAGAACACACAGAGGAATGACATAGAAGCAACGTTACTAATTTTGCTTCATTGATTTGCAGTTCCACGCCTGGCACGTCTTTGCTTGCCACATGTAGAGGCATAAACGACCAGAAGACGACGGATCCTGATGCTAACTCCTCCTATATTTTCACCTTAGCCCTGTTAGCCGAGTAGCTTTTAAACTACTATGTTATCACCGTCCCTACCGCAGTGAGGAAGAGTTGGACTTTAGACGGTGAGGGTCTGTTGGGCATTATGTGGCTTTGCATGAAGGGTCGCCAATTTGAATTTTTCAATAGAGTTGAAGCAGCCTGTCAATAACTTTTCGATTCAAAGCCGAAAACAAGTCAGCCATTTTAATATTTTGTTAATAGTTGAAAACAAAAATGAATGAATTACTTTGTGACTCTTTGAAGTTTGAAGGGAATTTTGAAGCATTTAAACTATCGAATAGAAGGTAATTTCTGTCTTTAAAATTATTAGCAAATCCTCATGTATTAAAAGATTCAAAGTTTTAGAAGTGATTTACAACGAATAATTTTATAAATAGAGATTAAAACAACATTAACTTACAAAAGTAGCTATAGTTTAATAACAATTTAGTTCAATTAGTAATTTAATGACCAAACGATACCGGAATAATTAAATTTAACTGTCAAAATTCTTCTTTTTTTTAAATAATAATAATGATAATAATAATAATAATAATAATAATAATAAGAAGAAGAAGAAGAAGAAGAAGAAGAAGAAGAAGAAGAAGAAGAAGAAGAAGAAGAAGAAGAAGAAGAAGAAGAAGAAGAAGAAGAAGAAATAAAAATGAAAGTAAAAAGATCTCCGGACAACACCGGGTACATACAGCTGTTTTCATGTGATTTTCTTGTTACTTTTTATTATCTGTACCAAACAAACACAATATTTTTTTTTCCTAATCAGCAAGATTTTGCTAAACAAAATATGTGAAAGTAATGACCATTTTCAAAACAATATTTTCACCTAATTGTTTACTATATAGAAACGTACTTTGAAGAAATCATGTATCAGACATTTTTTATATTATCTCCCCTCTGCGAGGAGGTCTAAATGTCTCACAAGTCACAATCAATTAAAATGCAGGATTCATAAACGTACTTTGTTATCAAATGTAGATCACAATCGTACTGCACAGTTTGATCTCACCTTGTGTCGACCACTCCTCCGTGACCGGGGCACCTGCAATTAATGTTTCACAACAGCACAAAGAAATGAAGAAATCATCAATTTGAAAAAAAAGGATCTTTTATGAGATGTTGGCGTAGCCTTCTCTCCTGCCAGCAGCGGGTGGGGCATTCCGGGCTACAGATCATTTTGGTCCCTTAGCCTCTTAATTTTATCGGTTATGTTAAGACATTTCTCTACACTTCGCCTCACAAGCTTCCAAGCGACTGCCCATTTCTCTCCCCCTCCCCTCTTTTAGCCATTTGACGTCATGTCCGCTTCTGGTACACCGAAGGTCGAGCTGATATCCGAGTACACTAGCTGACCCCGACTAAACCCTACTTCCTTTGCTACAATAAGGAATGTTCAGAAAATACTTGCTGTTTACAATAGTCACTGCGAAATGATAGCTTACAGAAAAGACTAATCTTTCCATATAGGATTCTGTTTTATTTTGTATTTTTCATACTAATGTGTCACCGCTTATCAAGGCTCAAAGGCCACTCGAGTATAAGGGTTAATGAGATTGTCAGTTGGGCAATGAAACAACACATTGAGAGGATTGGAAGCGATGGGTGAAATTGGCAGAATTTGATTAAGAGGGCAGCTCGACAAGAATTTGTTAACATTGGACTTGAAAATTACAATGTTGTAGTCAGCTGGAGCAGCCCTGTGATATGGTGTTTCACAGATGGAAAGTTCTAGGAAAGAAACTTTGTTCATGGAAGTTCCGTTTAGTTTAAGGTACACAGAGGAAGAAAGGAAAATTATTTACAGTGGTTGCAGCCGGACGAATTTTTGCTGTGAATATTTTACAGGGGTGTGGGGGGGGGGCAGAGATTAGAGCTCAGTCGAGCACTTACCATGAAAATAACGATAGAGTAGAGAAAGACTAGTAACGTCTCTTCTGTGAGAAAGAGACTGTAGCAAAGAGAAGATAACATTCCTCACTAGATTTCGAAGTCGATTTTGTACTCTGTCAAGGTAGGAAAGGGTGCTCTGAGAGACACCTCCACAGCAGTACTCCATCTTAAAACGTATCTGACTCTTATACAAGTAGAGGAATTGTTACTCATTCTTTTAGTTGGCGAAGAAATATATAATGTATATAATTATTTTATTTGTATGCACATCTATTTTGATGAAAGTGGATAAAAAAAATCTATAAAAAATCTGAGAATGTTATATTGTCACCGTGCACACTTCATCTGTACACGAATGTCTTAGATAGTAGAGGAAGGGCGAATAACATCAATAAAAAGGGGAATGATAAGAGAAGAGGTGAGAAAAATGGAATTATATGAATTATTAAAAAAGGGAGATAGAGGGGGAGGAGAGAGAGAAAGAGAAGTTAGTGAGAAGGATTAGAGAAAGGAGGAAGAAAAACAGGAGGTATTATAACATCACAATGTATTCTGAAATCCTTTGAATGTTTTAGATGGTGGGAAGAAGGGCGAATAACACAACTAAGGGCTGAATCATAAGAGTAGTGAAAGGAATTGAATGATGTAAATAATTAAAAGAGAGAAAGAAAGCGGATAGAGAGAGGAAGAGAGAGAAGGTATATTATAACATCTCAATGTATTCTTAAATCCTGTGACTTTATGAAAATTGGACGTGTCGAAAAGTGAGTATTTTGTCCATTGATTGTAATATAGTTGTCTAAAACAGATAGCATTACTGTTTAATCTGTCTAACCGTTTACTTTTCTTTTTATCTATCTATTTATCTAATGTACAATATACCAACGTTGGTCCACTGAGTCACAGGTCATCTAGTTTATTTTAACAGCAAAAGCTATAAAGAAAAAAAATGTAAGGGTGTCCAAATATGTGACAATCAGGAGGTGAACAGATGCTAGTTATTCTGTTCTTATTCAATCTCAGACAATACGGCATAATTACGTTGACACACCGGTTCTCGTTAGATCACCAAAGTTAAGCAACGTTGAGCCTGGTCAGTACCAGATAGGTGACCATTTAGGAATACCAGTCGCTATATGTATGGGGGACGTCAACACCTCCCTGCAAGAACCGCAAAAACCTAACGTTGTCATCTCCCCTGATCATGTGACTGAAGTTTGCTTGTGAATTTGATATTCCCCTCGGTTCAACCCACCTAAGGTGAATGCTGCTTCGTTCGTATATCCACAATTAGCCAACCTCATTCAATCTTTCTGTAGATTTTTTGATTTTATTCAAACGTAAATTCTTATTAATCAGCATTGTATGACTTTTGACCGGTTCGTTTCTGCTGTTGTCATTGGTTCTCCAAATAGAATCAGGTACTTTAAAATGTTGCATTATCTCCCCTCCATAGAGAGGTCCACGCTCTTAATGTCACTATCAAATAAATGTCTGTTTGTTATCGACTGCAAATAAACAAGTCATAAGCACAATTAAGTCATACCTTGTGTTTTGTATGCTCAACCACAGCGCTCCCCCAAGACTGAGGACACTTCATCCAAAATCGTCTCTGGGGTCTTTTGTTGTCCCCCGATGGCTGCTGTTCGAGGAGGGGGGTGGGGGAAGGGCAGTTCTACTCTGGAATTAAAGTTGGCACAACAACACAGAAGAAAGATATCGAATTTGAACTTGAAGAAGGACTATTTTATTAGGAAGTTGGTGTTGCTTTCATTGTTGCTAGGTGTGGGGAGAAAAAAATCATGAGCTGCAGATTTTGATGGTCTTGCCCCTTACTTTGTTTATCAATCATTGATTCTTAAGTCATTTCTGTTTGTGGCCGATTGCATCGGCTTCCAATCAGACTTTTCGCTTTTTCAGGTCTATCCTATCTCGTCTGACATCATTTCTTCTAGCTAGTGTTCCCACAGGAGACAATGGTCCCCAAAGGTCAGCTATCTGACCCCCTCCATTTGATCTTATTTCCTATTTACGTGCTAATGTTTTCCCTGCGAATTTATATCACCAAATAAGTACGAGCTGACATACTTTTAATATTTAACAACAAGAGGGGCCACATGAAGGTTGCTAATATCCATAAGTGAAAGTGATGCTATGGAACCGACAGGATTCGAACTGGGAACGCTCAGTTCACGTCAGTATCCACTTTACTACTGCCATTTCCCTACTTCTATTTTCATCCTTTATTATACCTTATTACGAAAATATAGTTTTGTAAGGAATGAATATATCTTGTAAAAGTCCAGTTAAACATTTATTGCACAATGTCAGGAAGACATGTGAGTGTTTTGTTTAAATATTCATATAATCTTTTCTTTGAATTTCTGGATGTTTGTCCAATGTATTTCACATGTGTATACATGAAACATGAACACAGATAGGAACAAAGGACATTGTGTGTGTGTGTGTGTGTGTGTGTGTGTGTGTGTGTGTGTGTGTGTGTGTTATATTTTCTCACATATATTGATGCTCGGCCTTGATAAAATTGATTTTGTTAAATTAATTCCTATTTTATTACTTTCAAACATCACTTGATCAATAGAAAATAATAATTAAAAGTCTGAATTGGCAAAACGGAAATTCTTCAAGTTATAAATGCCGGTATCGTTAATGAGGACTTAATAAAAATGTCAGCCATGTTATGGATCCACTTGCTGCTTTAAAATGTATATTCTAAATATCAAAAGAAATAAAAGGAGACAAAAATATTCTGCTGTCTCTAAATTAAAATTTTGTTTTTCTTTTCAGATGTTTAAAAAAAAAACATCTTTTTTGCTATCTGATAAGACAAACCTTTAATCTTCATATATTTTTCTACATTATAATTTGTTAAACACTAAAATAAAAACGGTCTTTGAAATCCCTTATGAAGCATCAGAAGATAAATAGTGCAATCTCAGTTTATCCAGCAACTCACAAAAATTAAGCAATTCTTTATCTGTTTTTACCTAATATATAAAGTAAAGCCAGCCAAAGAGGTCATGTAATGCTTAATAGCTTTTCTAATACAAAATTACTATTCAATACTGTTTCGCCCGTTATTTATGGTAAACATTTCCCATGTTCTTAAATCGATGTTATCACATACATAATTAATCCTGATCAATATTTTATTTTTGATTAGTCCTAATTAGAGGTAGGAAAAGGAGATTTTATTCGAACAGTTGGAATTCAACTTTCTGTCACTCATTACCAATCGGACTTTATTTGATGAGACATTTTTGCATGCATCAATTCTTGCACGTTTTGATTGGCTAATTAATATAATTTGGGATAGGTCTGACCAATTGCTGCGGGTTTTTTTTTTCAAGTTACTGGAAGCCTAAAATGTTATTAATATCATTTATAAAAAAAAAAACTGAAAATGCATTTAAATTATTGTTTTAATTGTAGATAATTTAACTTCATTGACAAAAGGTTATTTCTTAAAATTAATGAATTTCTCAAATTAAACTGAAACTACAAAAATAGATTTTTCTTTTTAAATTCTACAAAAACACTGTTAAATGAATCCGTGTATTATTAATTGTATGGAACTCAAGTTAATTAAATTTTTTATCGACTTCCAGTGAAAAGTAAGTCATCTCTTTTAAGACAGTTTTATATATAAAAAAATAAGCGAAATCCATGTATTTAAAAACATTAGAGGTTAATTTCTATTTCGGTCACCTAAATTATTTAGAGTGAAATGGGTTTCAGCTTTTCTGTTCTTTCGTTCATTGAGTGCCTGTGTATAGGAGGAACTCAAAATAAACCATCATTATTGTCACATACTTTATTAAACTTACATGTTTACCAAATGAATCACTGATAAATACACATTGAATTATTTTTTTTAAGAAATAAGATTTTAAGAGTTAATTTAAATATTACGTTATTGTTTGGTTATTAAATTGGATTAAATTGAACCAAATTGTTATAAAACTATAATTGGTGTTAAGGTGATTTTTTTTTAATCTCTATAAAATTCTTGGATATAAATAGCTTTCAAAACTTTCAGTCTTTTAATTTAAAAAAATAATTTTATCCACCAAAATGCATTTCCATAATAATTAAATTTGATTTTCAAAATCCTATTTAAAAACATAATAATATTTTGGTACAAAAAAGAAAAAGAAATGCAAAACAAAAAGACTCCCAAACAGCGCCAGGTATGTACAATTATATATATATATAAGACAAATATCTGTCTGTGTGTCTGTCTGCTAACTATGCTTAGATTATCAGACTTACGAACATCAAATTTGGTTGTAATGATCTCTTATCTATACAGACTGTTCTAAGAGAGAGGGAGGGGGTAATATATATTTTGTTTAATCTATCAAGGCCAGAACGCTTGAAAATTAAATGCCCCTTTAATTGACTCAGTAGACAGGAAAACCTGGAAAATCTGCATGCAAAATGGGCTATTACACTTCTGGTATGATTTTTCCAGTGGCCATTGAGGCTGCTAAAAATGAAATGTTTCCTGTGTTCTGGTCTTCTTGATAGAGTTAAAGAGATTCATCTAGCTGTTCGAAAATGTGTCTACATAACAATTAATAATAGATTACCTAAAATAAGAAGCTATTAGAGTAGATCATCTTCTGGCATCTAGTGACCTCCACAGCTCCACAGTGAAGGGTTGGAATTTTGCTTCTAGTCGGGTGGGTCGGGGGTATTTATGTTGATGGAGCATAAGTGCAATAAGTTCATCAGAGCACATCCTGTGGAAGTACTTGTAAAACAAGCACAGGCATGCATGGAGTATTGTTGTCACATCTGGGCTGGTGCACCAACCACTAGTCTCTCCTTCTTAGACAAAGTCCAAGAAAGATTCTCTAATCTAATAGGTGCCACACTGTCCACCAAGCTCCAGCCTCTGTCCCATCGCCACAATGTTGCATCCCTGTGCTTGTTTTACAAGTACTTTAATGGAATGTGCTCCGAAGAACTTGTTACACTGATGCAACCTCGACGTAAATACTCCAGACCAACCCGACAATCAGCTAAATCCCACCCCTTCACTGTAGAGATTTCCAGATGCCGAAAGGCTTTCTACTCTAATAGCTTCTTTCCTCAAACTTCTAGCCTTTGAACTTTCCTCCCTGCTCCCTGTTTCCCTGACTGTATCAACATGCAGAAATTTAAATGCAATGTGAACAAACATCTCGCTGCACAACTCCCCACTTAAGATGCCGCTATAGATATGGCCCTAATTGACAGTAGCCTCTTATGTCTCAGTGGTAATGTGCCTTATTTGGGGTGAATAAAAAAAATATATAAATAAAAAATACTGCGCCAATTGTCTCACCATCTACCTGACAAACACATCAACCTTTATCCTCAAGTGGCCTTTGGACTGTTGGAGAGAAGTTTACACATCGATGCCGAAAATGAGTGCTTACACTCGTTTCTTCGCATACCGCTTTGCACACGAATCCGCCAGAATTAATAAAAACAAATAATAATATTTTGAACCAATCAGAGGATTTTTCTTTGGGAGTCACCTCGACCCCGATATAACCCCAGATTTTTCCTTCAACTGCATGTTTTAGCCCTAATCCATGAGAGAGCTAACATCGACGTTTCTACAGTCCCCTCATCGCCCCTTGGGAATGCTGAAAAACGCCTTTTTCTAAACTCACACACACATAGCCACACTGACATCAACGCACACACAGCCAAAATGCATTAAATCTTTCACTGTCTTACACATACGCACACTAGAGGCAACACACACTGTTTGAATCCCCTTTCAATTTCGTCTTCATATTTAAAACAAACTTATAAACTTAACCATTTTAATACTTCATACATTTTTCACTGAACTTTCTAACATGAAAACAAATGATGATTGACTCTATTTAGTAACTTTCAATGAAATGTAATTTATGTAATTGAGTGAGGAAGTTTTGACTACGGTTTTTCAGACCCGTGGACAATTCACAGCCCTTAAATTATCGACTCAGGCTTCCTCGATATCTCAACTAATGAATCCCTTTGTTCGGCAAGGACACACAAATATGAACAATTATTCTATATTTTCCTATTTTTGTAGACTTCCATTTTAAACATATATAAAATCTCTCTTTTGTGAATTTATGCTTTTGAATTCATTATTTTGTTTGTTGATCCTATAAAATTTCTCTCGCTCTCTCCCACATTTGAATATTACTTAAAACTGTTTTTCTTTAAATGTTTCTATAAAACTCGGCTCTCCCAAAATCTTCCCCCCAAAACTGGAACCCTAAAAAGGGTTCCTCCAAAAACTGGCGAACACCCGACATGATATAAACACGCAAAACCTAAAAAGCAAACCTCCAAAGGGCGTCGATCAGCAGTAACTCGTTAGTATGTTACAAAAAGAGGGACTTATTGAAATACAATTTTAGTTATAAAATTATTGGATATAAGCAATTTGCTTTAGATGGTCGAATATCGTTGAAATACTGACATTAAATGTCTTAGACATTTCTCTGGTAGTTTAACGTTTTTTTTTCAAAAATTGATGGATGGATTCTTTAAAAACACATTGTTCCCATTGAAAAACAAGCATTCCTTCAGGAGAAAAATCTTTGGACCGAGTTTTTAGCCATTTGCTTACAGTACTTTTCACTTCATCTCCATACAGAAATTCTTTGAGAGGGTCAAGCAAGTGGTAATCAAACTGAGAACCAGATTTGAAATCTAAGGCAACTGTTCTCAACCTAATGGTTTCTACTGTTCTTACTGCAATATGTCGACGTACATTATCCTGGTGAAACAATAATACCCCATGCATAGGCGAATGCTGGCTTTGAGATAATACTGAAGTATCTCAGATTTAATGCTGGTGCAATTATTCTCTTCATGATGTTCAGAGTCACTTACATACATTTTCCAATGTATAACCAGTATCTGCCATAAAGATTTTTGGTGGAAACATTCCAATCTCATTATATGTTTTCAGTAAGTGACCCTAGTTTTGCACGCATAAAGCAAGGATGAGAAAACACATGTATAACTTAAGGTATACATAAACATATTAGGTTTTTTGTTTTTTTGTTTTACTAATGATTCATCACTTATCAAAGTCGAAAGTTCACTCGAAGATAAGGATTAATGAGTTTGTCCGATGGATAGTAGGACAACACGCTGATGATTGGAAACGATACTTGAAGCTGGGCAGAATTTGATTATTTAAGATAACGACAAGAATTTGTTAACATTGGACTTGAAAACGACCATGTTGTAGTCAGCAGGGTAGCTGCCTCGTGGTATTGTGTTTCACAAACAGGACATTGTTGGAAAGAAACTTTGCTCATGCAAGTTCCGTTTAGTTGTAGGTACACAGAGGAAGAAAGGTAAATTCTTTGCAGTGGTTATAGATAGACGAGTTTTAGCTGTGAATGTTTTCTAGGATAAGTTCGGATAATTTTGGCTATATTTATTTTTTTTTAGTTTTATGCAAAAAGGGGGGTAGAAACCCTTTGTGAAAATTCGAATACCTCCGATTTTTGTGAAATTTTAACAATGAGACATCAGTTTATAAATATTCACCAAATTTCAGGGTTTTTTTGTATAATGGGTTCTTGGGGGGGGGGCATAATATGGGCACAACCTCCCATTTGTAAATTCACACATTGAATTTGATCTATAGACACTAATGAAGCAAGATTCCCTGAATTTCAATTTTTTCTTAAAACCACTTATCGTGTATGATTGGAAATCAAATACTTACACTGTTCTATTTATATAAAGTTAGGTATGTGTATATATTTCTTTTTGATTTTACACATTTTCTATAATCAAAATCATGTAATGGATTGGGAATAAGAATTCTAGACATAAAGTTTAGTAGTATTATATGTTACTCAACTAAACGTGCCTTTGTTATCAGATAATATTTATATTTTTATATTTATATTTTTATATTTATATTTTTATATTTATATTTTTTATATTTATATTTATATTTTTATATTTATATTTTTTTATTTATATTTTTATATTTATATTTTTATATTTATATTTTTATATTTATATTTTTATATTTATATTTTTATATTTATATTTACATTTTTATATTTACATTTTTATATTTATATTTTTATATTTATATTTTTATATTTATATTTTTATATTTATATTTATATTTTTATATTTATAATTTTATATTTATATTTTTATATTTATATTTTTATATTTATATTTATATTTTTATATTTATATTTTTTTATTTATATTTTTATATTTATATTTTTATATTTATATTTTTATATTTATATTTTTATATTTATATTTTTTGTTTACAATTGTCCTGGACAGATTAAGAAAGGTTAATTCCTTTCCTTTTTAGTTAATGTATTTTTTAAATTTCAAGTCTGTTTTTTTTTCTTTCCTGTGGGGAAACTTCAACTTACTGAGTCAATAAGAATTAACCATTAGACTTTCAGCTTTTAACATTCAAAACTTAAGGCGATTTTTGATTGAAACGTGGTGAAAATTATCATTTAAAAAAAATACTACTAGTCCTTTATTGTAAATGTGTCTTCATCCGTTTATTGGTTAGAAAGCAGTGGTTTTTGTTTCTTTTCTTTTTTGATTTTTATTTTCTAAGATTGCAATCTAATAGTCCTGTAATGTCAAAATGTCTTTCGCTCTATTTCCTTCTGTCCATATTTCTCTATCTCTCTCGTGCTTGCTTGCTCACTATTTGTCTCTCTCTTTCACTTTCTCGCTCTCATTTTCTGGCTCCCTATTTCTCTTTCTCTCTCTTTCTCACTTTCTTCTCTCTCTCTCTCTCTCTCTCTCTCTCTCTCTCTCTCTCTCTCTCTCTCTCATTTCCTTTCTCTCTTTCCCTTTCCTTCTCTATTTTCTTTTTCTTTCTCTCTTTAATTTTCTTTCTCCTTCTATATCTCTCTTTCTCTTTCATTTTCTCTTTTTCTTCGGATTGCTTGTGTGTTGAATGTGATCCACTGTCACTGATTACAGCAGAACTTGTTGATGACTTTCCGTCAATCTTTAGTGCCATATCTAATTACTATGGCAAACATCTCTTCAGGCTGAGCTTTAGCTGTGTTGTCTTTCTAGCACCAAATCCCTCCTCATATTGCACTAGCAATCATTAAGAGTTAATAGGTCAAGTTCTCTCTCTCTGTCCCACCCAAGCAAACTGCCTCTCTCTTTTCTCCTCAAGCCTCAGGTGATAATATCAGGATTCTAATGGACTTAGTTGTAATTTGGAGCCAACGTAGTCGAAATCCAGCAATCACTTGTTTGGGTTTTTTTCCCTCTCTTTGTTTGTAACATTTGTCTGTAATCTTAGTAGCAAAACTTTAAACAGGAAACTATAAATATTTCTTTGCTGCAGGCCAAATCATGATTGGTAATAGCTAAGAAATTGATCACATTTAAGAGTTCTTTTGGGTTTTTATTTTTATTTTGTTGTTGTTGCTTATTTGAAGGGAATGAATCCATTTTGCTATTGGCAGGAACAAACGACTGTCATAATCTTTCTGAAAATTACAGCTTTTACAAAAGCACTAATATATTGCCATATTTGTAGTTTTAAAGTGTTCTCATAAACGAAAGATTTTTAACATTTTGCATGCAATTCTTACACAAATTAAAACAGTGATGAACTATTATGCATTGATTATGAGAAAGCTTTCAAAATTTAAGTCTCATTCTGAAGACTAGTTGTTTTTTTTTTATATATTTCGATGCATTTATCATTACTTGAATGAGTCACAATTTTGATTTAAAATTTCTCTTCTGAACTGACATTTTATTAAAGGATACAACGCATTTGTTCTGTTGCTCTGTACCTATATTGAGCCCTTTAACAGAAGGTATCCTGACAAGGACAATACATCCAACTTGGATCTACCATACTATATATATATATATATATATATATATATATATATATATATATATATATATATGGTGTTATAGAAAATTAAGTCAAAACAACATGATACCGTCGGTGTTCAAATCTCGCTGACTGTCCTCAGTCATAGTTGAGAAGGATTGTTTTTACTTGATATTCTGTAACACCATACATAAATAAATATTATGCTCTTATTTTAAATTTAAATTTTTTGAAAAATTGTAATAATCAAGCATTCTGTTGGATTGATTTCTACCAATTCTACAAAGGTATATGATAAAGTGAGAAAATAAAGATGAAAATTATATCTTTAAATTATATCCTATCTGGAATAGGCAATGCTCGATATACGAGATATAGCAATAGTATAAGAAGATAAGTGATGAGAATAAAAATTGGATAAAATGCAATATTTATTAAATCATCAATTTGTTCAAACGAGGGTTATAGTATAAAAAAAAGTTTTTTTCTTTCCTTAATCCATGGATTTTAAAAGATATGTTCTTATCATCAGAGTAAATTCGACAGAGAAGTCAGTAAAATTTGCTTGAATGCAAACGCTTGAAAATATAAAAATATAAAAGATATAAAAAATACAAACAATTTAAAAAGTTTAAAATATGCAACGAAAATCATAACCATTGAAGAAGCATAGAAAGTTCGTGTAAATGGTGATGATTTTCTTTGCATATTTAAAAACATTTTTCAATTGTTTATATTTTTTATATCTTTTATATTTTCATAGCCAGTCCACCATTGAACACAATACATAAACCAAATACCAGTTTACAATAATTATAGATGTATTTTAACTACATTTTCGTTTTAATTTTAAGAATCGTATGTTGTTGCAAATTCGTAAAATAAAATTGTCTGAATTAAATAAGCTTGTTGACAAGAAAGATATTTATGATTTTTGTTTTTCTCCTATTTTCTCATTTGACAGCAATTAACCCTGAAAGAATTTTACTTTTGGTTATTTGGCAAAAAGTTGTTTACATTCCGTGTTTGTCCATCAACCAAGGTAAGATTTTTGCTTTCTTTCCTTTAAACATTTGATTCCATTAAAATCCGAACCAATTTTCATTTCACTACTTCTGTTAATCACTAATGATTTGGGGCGCATTGAAATCTACCTTACATCAATCCAATATCATGTAACTCTAAATTACAGAATATAATTAATTTCGCTTTTGCATTATTCAATTCTCTCTCTCTCTCTCTCTCTCTCTCTCTCTCTCTCTCTCTCTCTCTCTCCCTTCGAGATCAACAATGAAACTGTTGAAAATGTTGTTTTTCTGAGATCTGCTGTTCCAAATACATCTGATGAGGTAAAACGGGAGATTGCATTGGCCTTTATGGCATTCAGAAGACTGAAAAGAAAATATTTTGAGTAGAAAAGACATACCAAATTACATCAAGATAAGGCTGTATAATGCACTGCTTGTCCACATTGCCATACATGCTTCTGAACCCTTGACTCTAAAAATGGACGACTTACAAAAGCAACTGTCTGATAACAATGGCTGTAAATACTAAGAGACAGAGTCTTGTCTTTTCTGGATGCAGCAGATGGGCAGGTTGAACTATATTCCTCCCTCGCCTGCATGTGAGTCAAGGAAAAAGTTTTGAAATGATAGTGAATTCACAAGCGAGCCTCAAGCCACATGTATATCCTGATGACGATAAATGATTGATTTGGACAATGTTAGTTTTTGCAGTGGAGGTGTTGTCGTCCTCTCACATACAGCACCTGGTATCCTCAAATGGTCACCCATCTGATACTGACCAGGCCCAACCTCGTTCAACTTCGGTGATTAAACGAGAACTGTGTTCAAGTGCTGTACAAGTGGCAGGGTGAGGATGACTGATATAAGAAAAACACAGTAAAAAGAAGTAAATAAAACTAGTTTGAACATGTATTTAGATGTGGCCAACACAGGTATGTCTATAGGTCTTATAACGATAGTTTTTCTGTGGAAAAGACCTCCTGAAAGACCACTTAGACGTTGGAAGGACCAAGTAAGTAAAAATATGGAAATCCCGTTGCCAGCATTAGAAAGACAGCAATGGAAAGTATGTGTGAATATCAAGTGTTCAAAGAACTATGTGTGAATATCAAGTGTTCAAAGAACTATGTGTGAATATCAAGTGTTCAAAGAACTATGTGTGAATATCAAGTGTTCAAAGAACTATGTGTGAATATCAAGTGTTCAAAGAACTATGTGTGAATATCAAGTGTTCAAAGAACTATGTGTGAATATCAAGTGTTCAAAGAACTATGTGTGAATATCAAGTGTTCAAAGAACTATGTGTGAATATCAAGTGTTCAAAGAACTATGTGTGAATATCAAGTGTTCAAAGAACTATGTGTGAATATCAAGTGTTCAAAGAACTATGTGTGAATATCAAGTGTTCAAAGAACTATGTGTGAATATCAAGTGTTCAAAGAACTATGTGTGAATATCAAGTGTTCAAAGAACTATGTGTGGTTATGCAAATATAAAAAAAATAAATTATTTCATTTGTCCTGAAATCTTTTGTAATTTTGTTAAAAAGAAACAAAATAACTCATAGTAATGAGAACAATAAAATGCAAAGTTTGCTTAAAAAGGGTCCAGTTGTGTGGTTTTATCTGTGTATGAGCTTTCTCATTTGCTTGCAACTGCTACTGTCTTCAGTCATTAAAAAACAATAAATATCCCTTTTATTGTAAATTAGCAGGACTACCCGGTATTGCTCGGGCAAAAGTGTAACATATTTCTATTTAAACTTCTATCTCTCTACCTCTCTCTATCTTTCTTTCTATCTTTTTCTCTTTCCCAGTCCTCCGTTTTCCCCTCCCTCTCTTCACACCCCTCTTTCTCTTCTGTCCAGCCCATTCCTCTCTCTGGACATACACAGACAACTTGTTTTATAGATTTCTCAAGAAATGAGTCGGCATAAGGGAAGTAACTCCTTGATTAAAAATCAAAGTTAATTTCCTTTAGTTAGTATATAAAATGACTGGAAAACCGACCTTCCCTGACGAAATCTGCACCAGTTTAGGGTCAAAGAATGAATATTTTTTTCTAAATTTCAGATATTATTTACCCGGCCAACGGTGATCAAGAAAATACAAACTTTGTGGGTGTTTGTTTTGTCGTTTTTTAGTTTTAGCCGGGCATACATACATGCATATATACAGGCAACTTCCCTTTATATTATAGATGATTGTATAGCCCCAATGATACACCTCTTGAAACTTGAATAGTCAAACTTATTCTACTCAACTCATACTTTAAAATATAACATCACCCAGGTTGACCATAGATTAGGAAGCCTGCAACTTCTATGTATTTCCAAAATTACAATTGCCATTTAAAGAGAATGTCCAGACGAGATTAAGGAGAATGTAACAATGCAACTGATGGCAATCCCCCAAAATGTCTGGAGACTATTTTGGAACAGTAGAATGGACGCTAAGAGTTTAATTGAAGTACTTTCAAACGAATTAAGACACTATTGCATTACGTATATATTTTTGCATGTTAGATAACTTACATTTTTCAAGAAAATATGATAAAAACAAAAATTAATTTCTTGAAATTGAATCTTTAAATAATAAAAACAAAATCGAAACGGTTTTTCTTACCTATGAAAGGAATGGATTTAGTATGACACCATATATGGCATCATTAAAACGTACCACAAGTCTCAAAATGTAGAAAATGCTATGCAAGTTAAATTTACCATCATTTTAACCATCTTTTCGGAGTGAATGTCTAAAATATGATTACTTTTACACAAAAATGTCTTGTTTCTAAGGGGAAACAAGAACATAAGTCAGTCGTGAGACTGCTTAGCTCTGCCTGACAATGGAATTTGGGCTTTACTTTTCCATATTGTATGAAGTATTCCCGAAGTTATGTCAAAGTTATGGAAATCTTTTTATCTGATTAGGCTGAAATTTTGCAGTGTGATTACTGTTATCAAAGAGCATTAGATCTATGCATCAAATTTGGAAAAATCGGAAGTTGAAATACTCTCAAAATTTCGACCATGACCGAACTTTTCCAGTCCAAAGATTAAGGTCATATAGAATGTGGGACACTAACATGAACATGTCAAGGGTATCGCCAAACGTATGACTTTTACCTTTTCCGTAACTTTGGCCTTGAGATTTGACCTATATCTCACAAAGTTAAATCAGTTCTAAGTTAGACCATGACTGATATTTTGACCAAGTTTGATAACGATTGGTCAAGCGATGTAGACGTTAGACTGTACACAAACATTGTGACAAACCAACAAATAAAGTTGACCGCAAACATAACCTCCTTGGAGGAGGTAATAACCAAGATGATGCTTATTCAACAAAATAAAAAATGACTAAAAGATTTCATAATTTATCAGGGTGAGTCAAAAGTTTTGTCTAATACACTCTGAGTGCAACTTGCTGTATTTGCCTGTTATGGCTTTGAGCAGGGCCTCAAAATCCATGGTTTAGGCGTACCTAATCTTGCTGATCGTCTGACAACATGAGTGATTTTTTTTTACCATCTGGTTACTGTACTGTGATCAACTTCGCCTTAAAGTTTTTGATTGCTTCCACTGCATTATTGTCCAGTCCGAACTGGTAAAGAAAATGTTCCCGAATTAGACAACATCCCACGTTAATCTGTGCAGCTTTCAAATCGCACACATGCAGTGTGAAAGTTTGAACAGGATACTGCTCGTATTCAGATTTCAATGATAATCTAAAAATTCAGAAATATAATGGCCGAACGGACCAAGAGCTGCACGTCTCCAACCGACACCATCTCGAACAAACACCTGTTATCGTGATTAGTTATCTGGCAACAAATGGCGTGGACGCTAGAGACGTTCTGATTACACACACAAAAAGGCAAATCATCCACCTTATATGGAGCTCAAAATGAGGAATCATCTGTAAACCGTGAGTAGACAGTTCGAATCAGCTTCACTGCATCTCACTTGTTATATATTTAAAACTACAGTATGTTACGCCTCTTGCCGTTTGAGGCTTTTATGTATAGCACAGGCGATTCTTTGTCGTTTACTTTGCCCATTACAACACAGTGAATCAGTATGCAGCTATCATGATACTATCAACCACAGCAGGTACCTGCCACGGCTTGAACTGCTTTCGTCATATGATAAATGTGCCATAAATTAACATGTATCCAAATAGTTCAAAATCTTTAACTCTTCCTTGTATACTAAAATGAATTTTAGGGATATTTTTTTTTCAATGTAAATAAATATTGTCAATCCTTTATCACGGTTATATAGTAAAGTCCTTAATTCATGTACAGACGGAGGTGGTGTCATATCACTAGGGTGAAATAAATAGTTCGTTCTGATTGGCTAGTAAAATAAAGACGTCCAAATAGAAAATTTAAGCCTTTTACTAGCAGATAAAGAGAGTGATTAATTAATCTCTCTCTCTCTCTCTCTCTCTTTCGTTATGTACTAAAGCCGAATTTTTTTTTACCATGACTCACTTTTTAGTAAACTGCTGAACTGTTTATCTATTTGCCTTTTTCATTATAAAGTAAAATCAAATAAATATGTTAAAGTAAAAGCAGCAAAAATGCTAACCTTTTATAAATTTTATTCATTTGCTTATGAGATGGTTTTCAATGATTTCTTTAGCAGATAAAATTAATATTTGTACATTTTTCCAATACTTATTCAATACATGGTCTTCTGTGCCCAATACCAGTAGGTCTGTACTTTATTAAAGCCCAGATATCATCTCTATTTAAATAAAGTTAGGTATGCGTATATATTTATAGATTTGTATGTATAAGAGTTACTCCTAAAATAATTAACCGATCATTATGAATTTTGGAACACAGCTGATAGGTACAAGTGCATAATGTGGGCTATATTTAGTTTAATTTAGTTTTATTGAAAGGGTGTGGAAGTACTTTGTGAAAATTCAGATACCTCCGAAATTTGGGAAATTTTAACAATAGGTATTTAACATCAGTTAATAAATATTCCTCAAATTGCAGTTTCTTTAAAGTATTTTAAGGGTTTTTTAGTGGGTATGATATGGGAACAACCTCTCATTTAAAAATTCATATATTTCAGATTTGCATTAAATTTGATCCCTAGTCATTAGACACCAATTAAGCAAGATTCCCTGAATTTCAATTTCTTCTTAAGACCCCTTTAAGCTTAAAATTTAAATTTCAGACATTTTCTAGTCTCAAAATGATGTAATAGATTTTGATAAAAATTTGAATATGAATTCTAGACATAATGTTTAGTAGCATTATATTTTGATTTTAATCTTTGTAAGGGGGCATAAAAGTAATGCAAAACTGTTCTGTTCGGAGAATTAATTTTACTCGTCCTGAAAGAGGGACTCTTCTAATCGCTATATATAAATATGTTGAAAGTGATAACTTTTAAAACATTATGTTCATACCATTGCCTGTTTTTATGTTTGTCATCCAATTCACTTTATTTATCGCGACTCTTTATCTAAATGACTCTGATTTCGATACTTTTTTCAGTTTTACTTCAATGGTTATACCAACCAATTTGACAACGCACCCATCTTCACAATTGACGATGGCTCCCAACCGCCCGTGGTGCTGGCAGCCAAAGAAAGGAATATCATCGCAGCAACATTTACTAATTTCTTACTAAAAAATATTGGTAAGTTTCAGTTTTCTTTTTGGCTTCTCTCCTCTTTTTGTGCTCATATGTAAATAAACTCAGATTTCTGATATTTCCCTGGTTTTTGTTTCGTCTCACACCCGGCCAAACCTCTAACCAGCTTCCACATTAAGGATAGAACACTTGAAGACAATAAGATGGAAAGCTGCCAAGTATGTCTGTAAAGATTCAGAAAATCTGTGCTCTGTATAAGCGTTTTTCATAATATTTAAAAACGAACATGGCACCATCTAAGTTGACAGACAGGATCTTCCACTAACGCACCCTTTCAAATATCTTGGTTTGACACTCAGCGATGATGACAACATCCTCAGCGAAGTTGCTGCATGCATCAATGCAACGTGGCTCAAGTAGCACTCCACCATCGGCATTCTCTGTGATTGTAAGATCGGAAACCGTCTAAAGTCGAAGATCTACCGGACTGTTGTGAGACCCGTTGTTTTATACAGCTCTGAGTGCTTACTGACAACAAGGAAGGCAGAGTGAAAATTCGCCATTATGGAAACCAAAATGCTTTGCTGGATGTTTGGAATTACACTGCTCGACCACGTCTACATGAGGATATCTGAAAGCGCTATGGCATTGCACTGATTGAGGGCAAGATGAGGGAATGGCAGCTCAGATGGTTTGGACATGTGTTGACGGCTAACAACGACACCGTCGTGAAACTCACCTTTGCACAAGAAGACACTGGAAAACGCTATTTTCTAGGCTGATGATGAGATGGGTAGACACCCTACACAAAGATCTCTGTAAAACCGGCCTTCACCTGGACCAAGCCTGTGATGATGCCAAGTGAAGACAAAAATCCATTATTGCGGACCATGCTGTAGCTCAGGATTAATAAGAAAAAGAAGAAGAAAGAAGCTTTATCTTCTATTAGGGTGTCAAGTTGAAGTGTTGTATTCGAGTTTATTATCAAAGCTATTGCATCCGTTTCACTGATACACTCATCCCAGCTGTGGATGAAATAGTAGGAACAAACTAGACTATCAAGCCTTGATAGAGCAGCTAGTCTAAGAGAAGGAAAACTCTGAAATAACACCATGGCGGATAAACAAGGTTTACTTTAACAAAGGCATTTCCAACCAGGGTTGTGGAGTTGGGGGTTTTGGAAGGAGTCAGACTCAGATTAAAAAATCCGATTCCGATTATTGCTAAATAAGGAGTCGAAGTCGGATATTTTGGAACTCTAGGAATCAGAGTTGGACCTTATACCTTCCAACACCGTAACCCTGTTTCCAACTTGCACAGGGAATAGTGATTTACCACTGTACACATATTATAACAGTTAAGCTTCAGCAAACTGGAAAATGATGTGGGCTCAATTAAACTCTGTGAAAGCTGGAAGAAGAAGAAGAAGAAGAAGAAGAAGAAGAAGAAGAAGAAGAAGAAGAAGAAGAAGAAGAAGAAGAATCATTATTATTATTATTATTTTCTTAAAGTGTTTGTTACTTAGATGGATAAGAAATTACTTGTGGTTGTGAATTCAGTTCAGTTGTAGTATGGAGACTGCTGGAATAGTTGATTTATTCCACTTGCTTTTTGCCCAAATTTTGGATTAAATTGATTGCTGGTTTTAATTTTTTGTAAAATCAGCTGTACCTATCCGACGTTGCCCGGGAATCTTCTTACTGTCATTTTTGTTTCTCTTATTTTTAACGATGCCGTTTTTTGTTTTATTTTTTTATATGATTTTAAAAATGTAATTTAGTTATTACACTATCGTCTCGTCATTAAATTATTAATTGAACGAAATTGTTATGAAACTATAACTAATTTTGTTATGGTAATGTTGCTTTAATCTCTATTCATAAAATTATTGGACTGGATGTCAATAGCTTCTCAAACTTTCAATATTTTAATACATGAAGATTTTCTAAAATAAATTATGGCCAGAAATGACTTTCTATTGACACTTTAAATTCTTCCAAATTCCTTTCAAATTTCGAAGGGTCATTATATATTTTTTCAACTATTAATAAAAGATTCAAATGGCTGACTTGTTTAGGAATAAACCGGAATACATTGTGGTAGATTTAATTTTGTAATTCATTTTTTTTTTTAATATGATTGTTTTTAAGTTTGTTTTAATACTTCATGATATTGCATTTATGATTTCAATAAATAATCGATTAATCTCTTATATAAAGGGCACTTGTCTATATGTAAATAATCGATTAATAGTAAATAAAAAGCATAATGTATAAGTCACGTAGATGCGATAAACACACACATGCACAGATACGGGAGAAGTGTTCACACATTTTTTTTTATATAAAAACTTTGGTAAAAGCCAAGCAAAATGGGTGAGATATTTCAACGGTCCCAATTCTACAATTGAACCGTGGGTAATAATATAGAATATGTTAAATAGATTAACTGAAAGTGTAGTTAAGATAGTAATTATATTAACTGATAGTACCTAGATTAATTGATAATACTGATAGCATCTACATTAACTAATAGTGTAATGAAAAATTATCTCAGAAGTCCAAGAGAATCGAGGTGGCATATATTTTTGATACCGAAGACGCAAAAAAATATTGTACCTCAGAACGGAAGTAAGTGAGCAGGATACTTAAAAAAGAAATGTACTTGCTCCAGGATCAAGTCTTTTAAAACATGACACGTGTATTGATTGGCTGGTTCTTTGGTTGTCAGCAGCGTCCTGTAACAATAAAAACTTGTGAGGTTTGAACATCGGTTAGTTTGTTTTTGCATCTTTAGCTGTGAGTCCGCAAAGTGAGTCAACCATTCTTCAAATAATCAGGGATGTGTCTGATCAAAGTAGAGATGCACATCAATGTTTAAAGTAAAGAATCAAAATAACTCTGAAAAGTATTGATTGTTTAAAATCAATATTTGATGAACAATCAAGAAATGGAATTGATTTTGTTGATATTTTAATGGGTATTCTCTTCATCTTGAGAAAGTAATCATGTAATTCTAAAGATTATTCCAATAATGATCAAAATAAACACAAAATCAGTTTCTATTATTGTTCATCAAGTATTGATTACTACCAAACGAGTTTCTTTTCAAAAATTCTAAGTTGCTTCACATCTACAAAAACCCTTATGCACTTCAACATGTGCATAACTTTAATTCTATGCATGATGGAATTAATTTATTAAGCAGATAAGAAAAAAAAATCATTATTTAGTATTTGACTATATTTCTGAGATGAGATATTGTTATTGTTATGGTGATCTACCCTATTGCATCACTATGTGAACTCTTCCCGACACTATGAATAGTGATAATGGTTGTAACAGACAGAGTTGCTATGACCAAGCCAAACGCCATCTCTGAAAACCCATTACTTCTGTACTTTCTGTAAATACATACTCTTGTTAACTACCTCCTTGTTGTCTTATTTCTTTTCAGCCCTTTAAGGCCACAACAGTTGTATACATTATTTACATGTTTCGAGCTGGACACATGGCCAAGTGGATATAGACATTGGTTAAGAGATATTCTTAAGTAAATGTTATCTAAAGTTCGATCCCTGGTGAAGACACTGGAGAAAGATTAACTAGCATGGAACATGGATTGATAGTAATCTAATCCAATGGATTAAATGAAAAGTTCAGTTCCAGATTCCTGGAAAGTTTCTGTAATGTGGTTGGCTTAACTAATAGCGTAATTAGCATAGCCGGGCTTCATCACATATAAGTAACCTGTATACAATAATCTGGCACCCCATTAGCATGTCTGCTAAATGAACCAGATACTTTGAACATTATAACAGCTACCAGCTACAACAAGAAGGACCTGAAGAAGGTCAGAAAGTACAATGGCCGAAACTTTGTGAAAATGGCAGCTGATTTGTTGAGCTGCTAATTTCCATTATGACCCACATCATTACATAAATTGTAACACAATTATGAGATCTACAAATTTGGATTATTTGGACTACCAACGTTTCTGCCAATGTAACCTCAATGGCATTGTTGGTATATTTGTTGTCAGATTGTTC
Organism: Sepiola atlantica; assembly: GCA_963556195.1. Classification (NCBI taxonomy): domain Eukaryota; kingdom Metazoa; phylum Mollusca; class Cephalopoda; order Sepiida; family Sepiolidae; genus Sepiola; species Sepiola atlantica. The sequence goes on from OY744515.1 coordinate 68,255,010, forward strand.
GTGGTGCTATTGGTACTACATAATCTAGTACAACCTGTCACATAGTCTGGTCATCGGTGACTAAACCAGTCCCCTTCCCACTGATTTACTTAGAAGGTTGGCTAGACTCCCATCAGAATATTAAAAACTGAGACCTGCCAAAAATCGAATGAACTCTCCTATACGGTCAACGGCTATCTGTCATTGAAGCAGAGGCCCGAAGGTGGTTAGGTGATATACATGTTACTGCAACCAAACTGATAACAAACATCATGCTGTCTTCCTTTAGATCCTACCCATGAGACAGATTAAATTTATATAAATAATACTCAGTACAGTAATGTAGGATAAACACTTGCTGCTTTGTTGATCCAAATAAAAGTAATTTTTAAGTTTGACAATGATATAGAAAAATAGAAAAATCTTAATAAAAAAAAAAGGAATTTGGACTAAATAACGAAATCGTTAAAACACTGAAAAATGTACATAACAAGTGAGAGAGAGAGGAGGTAACATAACAAGTAGTGAAACTTTCTTCCTCTCCCTCTCTCTCTCTCTCTCTCTATATATATATATATATAATCATTTAAAGTGATGTTGTATTTATATAAATATATATTTAGAAATCGATGTTCAATCTTAAAGTGAACCAACTGTTATATAGATAATGCACCGAACGCATAAAAAGTTTCTGTACTCTGATGATATAAAGTCATCATCATCATATTTGGTTTAACGTCCTTTTAAATGCTGGCATATGTTGGACGGCTTTTAGAAATTGATTTCCAAACTAGTATATCGTTTGCCAGTCCATCCTTATCCCTCATGTCCATCCCTATCCCTCCCTCCTATGTTTTCTTTCGCCTTCCCCTGCCAATTGATTATGCTACCTCAGCTGTTTTACATCTCCTAACCCAAGAACACTTATCCATTCTTTCAATGTGACCAAACCAACGACGTCTCCTGTTTTGACACTCATATTATTTATTTTCATTACTGTTACGAAAGCAGAAATACTGCCTATGATTGCGCTATAGACCCCAAATCAGTGACATTATGTGTTCAACATATTTGTGACCCTAGTAATGCTCATTAATCTTTGTTAGTTTAACATAATTGAAGAGATGAGGTCAGAGCCAGATGTACTTTTGTTTGCCATAACAATATTGTCATATTCCGATAATTCCTGGTTAACAAAACGACAAGAATCTAAGGTTACAAATTCATAATATGTTTATCAATAAAACAATACAAAATCAGATGCCAAAATTAAAAAGGGGCGGAGTTTTCTATTTTGCATCAAATTTTGCATGGAATAAAATTGGAATTTAAAATATTGGTAAATGATTTCTCTACTTTATTGTGTTATTGCTTTTTTAATTTCATTTTCTGTATTTCATTTTCTGTTATGAAAATGTTCATATTTATATCAATATCGTTTTATATGAAAGACTAGAAGAATACCCATCCTCGGAAAGGTAAAATTAATTCCCTGCATAGAACACTTTTACACCACTTTTATGTACCCTCATCAAGATTAAAATCAAGATATAATACTACTAAACCTTATGTTTGGAATCCTTATTCTAATTTTGATCAAAATCCATTACATGATTTTAATTCTAGAAAATGCCTAAAATTTAAGGCTTAAGCTTAAGGGGTCTTAAGAAGAAATTGAAATCCAGAGAATTTTGCTTAATTGGTGTCTTATGACTTTGGATCAAATTTAATTTGGTTTGCACACATATTATGCACCCTAAACTGAAATTTGGGGAATATTTATTCATTGATGTCTAATATCTATTGTTAAAATTTCACAAAAATCAGAGGTAACTGAATTTTCACAAATGGCTCCCCCTTTTTTACCCCCTCGCTTGAAACTAAATTAAACTAAATATAGTCAACATTACCCACTCTTACGCTTAGGAGCAGTGTTCCCAAATGCATAATGATCGGTTAATTAATTTAAGAATGAATCTTGTACATACAAATATATAAACATATGCACATATTTAAATTATATAAATAAATATAAGCTTATCCTTTTCATTGCGTAATTAAATGTCATGTTCATTTCTGTAATAAACAAAATTATCCACCAAAAGATAAAACTGATATTTTTGCTTCTGCAGCAACTCTTCCTATTTCCTGTGTGAGTAAGGGTTTCATATCTACCACAAAAATTGTTTTATTCTTTCTCTATTACTGGATGATTGATAAAAAATTGTGTGTGTGTGTTTTTTTTTTAAGAGTTTAAAAGATACGGTTGTCAAAATGTTAGGATGTCACTAAAGGTGTATCCACTTAAAGAGAGCGCTTTCTAAAGTCATATAGTAAATCAATAATCTGTAATTAATGGTTATAACACTTTGAGCAGATATATATGCTTTTCACAGCAAAAGGGTTATCAGCATCTGAAAGTATTCTCAAATATCTATTTAATTTATTCATTGCATCTTTTGGGGCATTCAGTTATTTCATTTCAACTTTTAATAATCTAACACAAAAAAGGGTTCATACCCTATGACTTTGACTTGACTTGTGACAGCATTCACCCTGGGTCGGTTGAGCCGGCTTTTTCCAATGTATTCACTGAGTACCGAATGAGGGCTGAGCAAGCACGGCAGCCCATTGCCAATGTTAAGATGAGCGAGAGCTAGTCTGTAGTCCATCGGCAAACACACGTGGACGATAATGAATTCTGCATCCTGCATTACCATTTTGAGCCACGTTTGGAGTTGGCCGCCATACTGCTTCTTCTATCCCCAGTGGAACCGGATTGATGGCTTCTCTGGTGAATTCGTCTCATTGATGATGAACCAGCAAAGATGTCTTGTGAGAAGAGCTTGCTGAAAAGAGGATATTCACAGACTACTGCATTCGAGACGAACTGCTGCCATCGAACTTGGAGGATGTGACGCAGACAGTAATGATCAAAATCTTCCGGTCTGCGAAGATCTGCATCTCTCAGCAGCCAGGACTCACACCCATAGAGAAGGACGGTACAAACAAACCTATGTCGAAGGAAAAAGAATAAATCTTAGATACTTACCACTTTAAGTATAGCTCGAATTATGGTAATATTTTATCCTCCACGACTGTCATGACCAATCGTTAACATTTGCCAATAAAAACTATTACTTTTTTTAACGACGAGCAATGTGATTTTTGGTTGCTCGTGAGCGGGAGTCAGTTTACTCTGTTACGGTTATAAAGTTGGATTTTTTATCCTTTTGTCTTTATTGATTTGCCTATTGGGATTTTGATGCTGAGTTTTATTGCTTTCTTTTTACCCTTTGGATTTCTGAACTTGGATTTGTGAGATGCACTTCGTTGCTGAAACTTTCTGTTGGCATACTTATTGTTAACAGCCAGTTCCTATTTACTTGCCTCCTGAGTTAGACACAAGGTCGGTTTTTAATGTGGGGAAAATCCAGCTACCCGAAAATGGGGCACTCTGAATTAGGACAAAAGTTTAAATTGCCTTAGTCTAGAACGATTTCTCCTCCAACTGAGAATAGAACAGATATTACACTTTGATCCCAGCCCCAAAGCCAAGTGAATCAAAACAGAACTTACACACATAAATTTGTGAACTGAGTGTAATCTTGCGATATTAAGCCCACATTTACTTGCCTCCCCACGAGGGCAAAGTTAAACACAAGGTCGTTTTTTTAATGTTGGGAAAATCCAGCTCCTCCAATAAAGGGGACACTGGATTGGGACAAAAATTTAAATTGCTTTAGTCTAGAACAATTTCTTCTTTACTGACCGAGGACAGAAAAAAATGAAGTGTTGCATCAGAACAGTGCTATATTTAGAGTACAGGTTGGCATGTGTGAGGTATCTTCTAACGAAAAGCTGGTGTTTGATAAAAATCTGTCTGTCTAACAGTCAAATGTAAATGAAGCTAACAAGAATAATCTCTGTTAGGTAATTGTTAAGTATGTTCGGTTACTGTGCATTTTATCAACATTTAATTTTTGTTTATCACAGACATTTCAAATGTGAATTCAATGTTCTCAATATGACACAAAACTGCATCTAGGGTGAGGACCCAATTTTGGAGCTTTGAGGAGTGGGGAGTCACTCCATAGTTACAATTACTTCCAGATCCACTTGTACACAGAGGAGAAGTATCTGTCAGGGTTAAATAGAATATTTTCTGGGTAAGAAATAAAACTGTATCCGATGATTTAGGCATAGATTTACATCATGAATAACTAAGTAAATCAAACACATGACTAAATATTTGAAACTATTAATAACTTGAAGCATAAAAAACTTTTACCAAAATGACTGCATTTGACATTAAATAATATATAAAGGGTTGATATGCCGTAAAACAAAAAAAATCAAATAATGTAAATTATTCTTTGAAGAAAAACTAGTACAACAAGGCTCATAGCTTTTCTAATGGTATTAGTTGTTGTGGGCCTGTAAAGGGTCCAGAAGAAAAACACGAACTCGGAGTTTGGAAAAAACAAGTATATTGAAAATAGTATAATACAACAGAGAAGTAGAGTGGTTGTACGTCAGTCTGGACCGCCAGTATAGACTGGTGTGGTTCCAGGTATTTAATTCCTTCCCACCTCAGGAATATGTGGCACAAGGTGGGGGAGAGTCAGGCCAGCACCCCTAAAGAAGGAGCACTCTGGCTAATAAAAAATTGCCTGGGCAGCCTCGTCAGTATTCCCTGGTCAGGGCACCTCAGGCAGTAAGCAATAAACTTGCTCCACCCCAAAGATGGGAAGGCAAGGCCTGGGAGAATGAACCTCCTAGGACTACTCAGCACTAATACCTCAACCCGACAGATAAAAAGCCACTAAAATGGCCCAGTTCCTGACGGACTGATTGTCGAGAACGAATCTTCGACTAGTATTGACCAATCCGAAGTCTCCAAGCAACTGACGTTACAGGAAGACCGTACAGACTGGTGTGAGCCGAGGTATTTGATTCCTTCCCACCACAGGAATATGTGACACAAGGACGGAAGGTGGGGGAGAGTCAAGCCAACACCCATAAAGAAGGAGCACTCTGGCTTATAAAAAAATTGCCTGAGCAGCCTCGTCGGCATTCCCCGGTCAGGGTGCCTCAGGTAGTAAGCTATAAACTTATTCCACCCCAAAGAGGGGAGGCAAGGCCTGGGAGGGTGCACCTCCTAGGACTACCCAGGACCTAATACCTTAACCCGACAAATTAAAGCCCACCGAAATCGTCTATTTCTTGCCGGACTGATTATCGAGAACGAATCCTTGACTGGTATTTCCCCATCCCAAAGTTCTCAATCAACCGAAGTTACTGAAAGACTGAACGAGGGGGGGGGGTCCAAGACTGAGAAGCAAATGCTCCCAGTATTTATGGTGAGTGGAAGAGTTCAAGTAGTCCATATAAGTAAAGTACCATAACAGTTACAATTATTGAACTATTGGGAGTTAAACTTGGGTTGACATCTCCATATTTTGGAGCAATCATGCCACTTGCACCCCTTCTTATTTTCTAAGTTGCTTGCCTGACCTGAATATATTGATCACTTTTAATCAGTATTGCAGAGTCAGAAGGTATAAGGTCCGACTTCGACGATTCCAAAAATTCCAACTCTAACTCCTTATTTTAAAGTCTTCCAATATTCAGACTGTTGATTCTTTGTGGATTAAAAAATCTGACCCCGACTCCTAGCATTCTTACAAGTCTGAATCCGGCTCTTTTCAAAACCTCTGACTTCGAACCCCTGGTTTTAATGACTCTTAGTTTAGTATTTAATGATTGATATTTCTGAGGATTAAGGATTGTTGTTACGTTATTCACATGATTTGGACTGTTTTTTCCTAAACCTTTTCAGTCCTGTAGCCTTCTTTGTGTGTATTTTGGCATATACGGCAAGCTTATGATTACTTTAGATGTTATTCTGACAATATTTAAATTAGTCCTAAAACGTTTCTTGAAAGTGATCTTTCTAATTTTCATATTACTCATTGTAGTCAACATTAAAAATGTGTGTAAACCAATAGTATATATATATATATATATATATATATATATATATATATATATATGAATAAATGCAAAAGTGGGGTCCATTTCTCGCACTAACGGTAAAGTCAAAACGCCCTATTTCAAGTTAATTCAACTTTACCAAATTGACGCACCATCCTTTTTATATACTGCTTATGTATATGCGATACCAGTCACAAGGTTAACTAATTTGCATATTGGTTTTGAAAAAAGGATAGTTTATTATTATTTTTTATTGTTTTTTAATTCAATGATCGTTTTTATTTTAATATAACAAATAATTCTGTTTCGCAATATTGTTTTATTTCTTGGCCAAATATTTAGCATTTGTGTTCAGATGTTCCTTTCTTTACCGGACTATTTCTAGATTGCAAGTGAAAAGGCAAATTGATTTCTTCTTTCTTTTCCTTTCTTTACCGTCACATTTGAAAGGTAAATAAATTTGTATCGAAATTACCAAAATTTTAATCGATATGGTAATGAGAAAGATTTTGTTTCATATTTACAACAACGTTATGAAAGAAATACTTATTATTTTTAATTAATGTTTTAAGTATTTCAAGTAGCAAACGTTGCGAAACGATAGCTACCTGTCAAAGCCAGTTAGTAAATGTAAATATATATATATATATATATATCGAGATGTAGCGGTCATAAACATAGACCTATTTTCTCCCTCCGAAAAATGTCCCCATTGAGTGAGCGGGTCACACACTGACCAATCAGCCTGCAAGGCGCATGGATTCCTTTTGTCGGCTGACGAACTACTTCAGCCCCTTTGGGAATCCCAGGTGGTCACCAGAGAGACCCCGGCAAGCAACGAGGAAACACTTCTTGTAAAGAAGGGGGACGTTGTCCCTCTCTTAGGTTTCAGACACGAAATGAATTAACAAAGCCTTTTTATAACAGCAACGAAAAGGGTTTATTCACAAAGGTTACCTATACCGTTTGGTATAGGTAGAAAGAAAGTTGGACAGTGTCCGAGAGAGGAAAAGGAAATTAAGAGTTATTAGAGCTGTCTGAGGTCTGTCAGCAACTATCTTCAGGTGAAGATAGTATTTGCTGTGAGTGTCCAGTGGACAGGGGCAGGAGAGAGAGTGAAAGAAGTGTTTCCTCGTTGCTTATTTTTACCTACATACGCTAGCGTTTCAAGCTTTCGCTCTCATCAGTGTAGGGATGATAATCTCAGACGGTCGCACGGTTCAAACCCCTGCCACAGAATCAACCTAGACTCCGTAAGCAAGCGCTGTAACCATTAGGCCACGAGACATTACCACATTCAAGAAGGCAATTTAAGTTCTATTTATGCGAAGGGTGGCATATCTAGAAAGACTGACTAAAGATTCTATGAACGTTGTCGGAATATGCCTTACAGCTAGCTATATATATATATATATATATATATATATATATATATATATATATATCAGGGCCGGCGGGACAGTTATAAAAGTGTGGGGGGGGGGGGGCTCTGCTAAAAAGTGGAGGGGCCCGGCCCACATTGTGCCCAGAATGCCAAATATGGGAATAAATTCAATATCTTGACTAAAAATGATCGTCCGATAGTGGTTGAGAGCTAGTTAGAAGCGGAATGGAATTCTCTTGGTGATAGAAAAAGAAAAATTCAAAATATTTCAATTTTTTGGCGTCTGGGCTCAAATTACCTTATTTGGGCATATTGGGGAAAAATCACTGTTTGGGGCATATTTTGGTTTAATATGATCGTCTGGTAGTGGTTGATGGCTCGTTAGAAGCGGAATGGAATATTCTTGGTGATAGATAAAGAAACATTAAAAAAATTAAATTTTTTAGCGTCTGGGCCCAAACTACCATATTAGGGCATTTTGGACCAAAAATACCTTTTTTGGCATAATTTAGACATAAAATGATCTTCTGATAGTGGTTGAGGTCTTGTTGGAAGCATATAAGCAAGTCGCTTCTGGTGAAAAAAGAACAAACAGAAATTTTAATTTTGGGGGGTCTGGGCCCAAATTACCATATTTGATCGCTTTGGACCAAATACACCTTTTTTGACTTAATCTAGACATAAAATGATTTTCTGACACTGCTTGATGGCTCATTTGAAACATATCAGCAAGTCGCTTCTAGTAAAAATGACAAAATTCAAGAATCAATTGATTTATCAAATATAGAGAAAGATAAAGTTAAAAGTATTAACTGACAAGGTGCATATAAAAGTACAAAAGTAAAAAGTATAAAAGTTTAAATGTATTAAGTATAAAAGTATAAATGTATGTATTGGAATTGGAATAGCTCGTTGGAAGCGTATTAACAAGGCAGACTTGCATTGTTTCTCTGTTCTTCACTTCAAATTGAGTTCATTGGACTTTGCTCAAAAGATACTGTATCGGTTGTTCTGTGGACAGAAGGACTGGAGGGGGGATGGAATGAATAACTTTGGATATTATGCGGATCTTCAACAATGCGAAAAAAGAATGTATTGATGCAATCCGAAAAATCACCGGTATGTTAATGGATGTACTATGTGCGAGTGGAGGAAATACAAATAATGGTCCGCTTTGCAACAGATTTTTCAGCCCTCAAGCTACCATCAAATTAATTCCGGAATGATATAAATATAGAAGTCATAGGTAGAAATAGAAATAACGTAATCTGATATTCGCGGAAAATGATTGGAGTGAACGGGAGCGGTCATTAAGTCTTTGCGTATTGCTTTATATTATGTAGTAAATTAATACCAGGCAAATAATAAATAAGAACAGAGTCTTTTGTGAAAATTAAACTGTTATTAGTTCCCGGTGTCGATGAGTGGAGTGACAATACAGAATTGTTAGGGAGAAAAGTGTTTGCTTCCACCCATATGGAGTTGGTTTGTCGGAGAGTCGTAGATGGTGGGCCAAATGTAATATTTAGTGTTTGTTGGTGAAAAATAATGAAAATTTACTATAACACGCTCGAGTGAATAAGCGTAATGAATTGGTGAGTTTAGTAGCCTGTGATGGATGGGGTTATTTTCCTATTAAGCAAATATGTACAGGGGAAAAATCCTCTCTACTTTATATATGAAAAAAAAGAAAAGAAAAAAAGAGAAGAAAAGAAGATTTTGTATAAAAATTCCTAATTCTGTTATTCCGGTTGATTGTCTTCTGCTGTCTTCAAAAAAGGAAAGAAAATAAATTGTGATTTACAGCTAAACTAAAGAAATGCAAAAATCAGTTTAATTGAAGTTTCACATGTTTTGCTTTGGGGTGTCGATTTTTTGGAGAAGAAAATGAAAGTCCGTAAATATACATATAGAATAGGGACCTTTAACAAAAACTAACCCATTTCGCTTGGTTTTCGGCCAATTTTAGATAAAATTGATTGTTGGTCTTGTATTGTAATGATGACAATATAAGACCAACAATTAATTAATAGATAAGCTAATCAGATAAAATTAAACACATGCATATCAACTTAATTATTGATGACCGTAAAGTGAGGGGGCTTGAGCCCCTCCCCCCCGCCCCCCCCCCCCCGTGCCGCCGTCCATGTATATATATATATATATATATATATATATATATATATACCAACATTTTAAATAAATATTTATTATTATTACTTATAGACATCGATGTTTCATGCTTATGCAATCTTCAGTGTAGGGAATGTTAATTCTTGCCGGGCACGAACCTGGTTTCAAAGTCAACACAGACTCGTTGTCCCGTATTTTACAACTCGACCGCCACCAATTAGTACGGAAATTAAGAGAAATTAAATCAGCGAGTGCACATAGTAAACAGTCGAACAGTATTCAACAACAAAGGGTCGGAATATAGCATTTAAGCCGTAGTGTGACTGCTTATTATTAAATTCTCTAAGAGACACCAGTCCTTGTAATAAGGAGCTCTCGCTCCGGTCGCCTATTTTTGCTAGTTATTTTATTTAATTGCCCAGTAAAATGTGTTTTGTTTGTTTTTACAAAAGATAAAGAAAAAAAATCATCCCATCCTTTATTTAATTAATAAAACACGGAATAATAAAAATATAGTTTTTAAACAAAATTTACCCTTTACGGCGTAAAATGTAAAACAAAAACTCCTAAACTCACTTAAGGTCGTAAAAAGATAATAATATTTGAAGTTTTTCAAATCGAAAGAAAAAGGTGTACCTAAAATAAAATCAACAATTAAAAATATAAAATACAGTGAACACGATTCTAAATTCAGTTATTTAATTGCTCAGTAAAATGTGTTTGTTTGTTTTTTTACAAAAAAATAGTAATTTTTAAATCAATTATTTTTTAAATTAAACAATTTGATTCAATAAATTTGTGCTTTAAAATATAATTTCTAATAAGATTTTTTTTAAAAACCCAAAACGTTTTAATAAAAAATCGAAGTAAATATATAATTTTTGAGCGACTCGTACGATAAATCGCAGAGAATGTGTTGTGTTCATGTTATTAATCAAATAACACGCTCGTATCTTGTGTCCATCTCTCTCTCTCTCTCTCTCTCTCTCTCTCTCTCTCTCTCTCTCTCTCTCTCTCTCTCTTGAAATAGAACTTTCTGTGCGTTTGAAATAGAACGTTATACTTAATAATCATCGGGCGGGTAACCAAATGTTGGAGTGAACGCTGGCTGTTCCATCATATTTCATTACAATCTAATTTAATTACGTAACTCAATTATATAGATTTTTAAAAAATGTCTTTAATTAATTTTATTAAGATTATTATTATTATCGAGGACTATATTTTAAATACATCTGGAAATCTAAATTAAAAAACAATCATGAGTGTAGTTTTGCGAATATTAATTTCTTAGAAGCTTTAAAACAAATTAATTATGTACATTTGAAAGACGCGTGATGTTTGGGGAAGTTTTGGAATGGATATATATAGGAGCTGATAAGTAGATATAAAAAGAGAGCGATCAAAACTAATAATATAGTTTCGGCTTCAGACAGATACATAATCTCCATTATTAATAGATATGTATATATACTAAATCTATGTATATATAGTATAAATGTATAAATGCGAAATATTTTTTTCATTCACACAACTATATTACCATCAAAACGGTGTGCTGTTATTTCAGTCAATAATGCACTCTAATATTTTGAAATACTTTATATATAGTAACAAGCAAAGGCACGAACATATCTCTTTGTACATCTAATTTGCATAATTATATTTTAAACAGTTTATAATAAATTATGATCTGGTTTTATTCAGTTATAATTTAATTGTCCTATATATGTGGAATAGTTTTGTCAATATTAACAGTGATTAATTAAAGTGATTTAATTTTAAAAAAATGATAAATTATTAAAATCTTTTACCGTTCAAAGGACGTGTACAAAAATTACTTCTTCATGACTTAATTTGCATATCTATATATTTTTACACGTTTGATTTTATTCTTTAAACGTCCCCTCCTCTTTGCTTTAAAAATGTTTTGTTTTTTTTAAGCATTTAATTTTTGTAGTTTTTCCATTTTCCATGAAAAATAAATAACTTTTTAATGCCTTATTCGTAAAGTTTAATAACAAACTTATTGTTCAATGTTTATAAAACTCCTTTTCACTATTCTTATCAAAAGTATAATAGTACCACTGATCTGATCCAATAACGAAAACGAATAGACTCATATTTTGGTATAATTGTAGATTAACACTCTCCACTAAATCACCCATAAAAAATTAGATTCTACATTATTAGGCGATTACGTGTGAACACCCTGAATAATTTCGCGGAAAAAAAGAAAAGACAAAACAAAAAAGAAAAAACGAATATTTTATCATTTAGAATGGAGGATCAGTTTCGTATATAAATTTAAAATGATCCTCCATTTCCGGGCCATTCCAGCGTTTTACAGCAGTAAACCAAATTCTTTTTTACTTTGCAGGCTAAATCTGCTGCGTTTTTTTTTTTGGGGGGGGGGTAATTTTTGTAAGCGATTACATGTGGTTTCATTATCTTGCTACTCGGACTTAGGGTTAGTGGTAAAAAATGTTGTTAATGTCCTAAAAAGTTAGAATGGCCCGGAAATGGACGGCGGGTGTTAATCTATAAATTAACCCAGATTTTATTTTTTTAAATCTTATATTTTTTTAACTCTACATCTCTTTTTTCTTTTAAGTTTAAGCAATTAATTTGTTTAATTACGTTTACCTTTCCCCAAAAAATTAAATAAATAACTTCTTTAAAATTAAATACCTTATTTTTAAATCATAAATAAAAATATTAAAAGTTTTGGTTATTAACCCCCCCCCCCCCCCAATGAGATTCTACTTTTTTTAGGCGATTACGTGTGAAGACCCGGAAAAACAATAAAAAATAAATTATTTTAGAATTTAGAGTGAGGGGATCAATTTTGCATATAAATTTAACATAAATTGATCCTCTATTTTCGGGCCATTCTATCGTTTTAGGAAAACCATTTTTTTTTTCTTTTTGCTATGGGAGATAAATTATGTGCATTATTTTATAGGGGGTGGCGGGGATCTTTTTTTTAGGTAATCATGTGTGGTTTTACGACTTTGCTTGTCGGAGTTAGGGTTAGTGGTAAAGAAACAAAAATTAGTTCACTGTCTTAATAAATTCGAATGATCCGGAAATGGAGGATCAGTTATGTTAAATTTATATATGAAAGTGATCCCCCACTCTAAATTTTAAAATACTTTTTTTTTTTGTTCTTTTTTCTTTCCACCAAGTTTTTCAGAGTGTTCACATGTAATTTTTTTTTTAAAGTAGAATCTCATTTTTTCAGGGGGAGGTGATTTATCAGAGTGTGTTAATCTACAAATTTATCAAAGTTTGTTGTTAAAATTATGGAATTCGCTGAGTAAAAACATATTTTTTAACTATACCTGCCCCCACCCACCGTCCAGATTAATTGATACACGGAGGACAGGTAGGTTTTGTTAGTATATATAATAATAATAAATGTTCCTAGTTTACTTTTTTAAAATATTTATTCATACAATTAAACCAAATATGATGATGACAATTGTTTCTGTTCATTCAAAAATGTGTGTTTTGAAATGGGAAGAAACAATTGTCATCATCATATTTGGTTTAACGGCCATTTTACATGCTGGCATGCATTGGACGGCTTTAAGAAATTGACTTCAAAACTAACCAATTTCTGGCCAGGTCTTTATTTATCCCTCTTTCTCTCAAGTCCATTTTTATCACTTCCTCCCATGTTTTCCTTGGAAAATCATAGAAATTCAAAAAAAGAAGAGAAATCTTAATAAGAGGTTCAGGGCTTGGAGCAGGAGTGGATATGGGTCCTCATTGATTCCCACGAAATGCTGGATGTGTCTCGGGGGGGGGGGGTTGTTTCAAGGTATATCACTTTACTTCCACCTCCTTTCACCCAATCAATGCTGCCTAAACCCAGAAATTGAATATTATAAAATCTTATAAAGATGAGTAAAAAAGATAATATGGTGTTGTTCGTTGGTAGAAAAATGACATTCAATCACGGGTCTTCTTGCTAGTATATATATATATATATATATATATATATATATATATATATATATATATATATATATATATATTATTCGGTACAGAAAATCAGTACAAGATCAGTACCATGGCTTCAAGCTCAGAAGGTGTTGACCTCCCGGCTATCTTCAGCTTTGTTGTAACTTGGTAGAGAAAATGGAAGGTCTCGTATAAGCCACGATCGGATACATTATTTGCTTTGAAGTGTTTAATTACGAGGGGCGTTCAATAAGTAATGCCCCTGACCAATTGCCCATAGCAGTAGATTAATGAAATTTGGCACAGTTATTAGTCTTTCTCTACATAGGAACCACACAGAGTTATGCATTTCTCCCATCGTTTGATGCAGCTCTGGACACGGTTTTTGTAGAACACCCCAGGTTGGTCCTCCAACCACGTCGTAACTTCAAAAATCAAGACTGCATCATCTGGGAAACGCTTTCCTTTCAAAAACAACTTCATGGCTGGGAAGAGATGAAAGTCAGAGCGTGCAAGGTCAAGAGATTAGGGGGTATGGGGGAGGATTTCATAGCCACACGCCCGTGCTTCTGATCTGGCGACATGCAAGTTGTGGACCGGAATGTTGTCCTGCAGGAGGAGGATACCTTTGCTGATCTTGCCCCGCCTCTTGATTTGATAGCTTCTCTTAATTTCATCAAAAGTGAAGCATAATAGGAAATGGAGGTGGTGAGTCCAAGTGCTTCCATTGCATTGACTGGGCTTTGATTCTGGGTCATAGTGATGGACCCAAGTTTCATCCTGTATAATCAGTCTTTTGAAAAACTTTGACTCATCTTCTTGGCACATCTCCAAATTCATCCTCAAGCACTCGACACGTTCTTGCTTCTGGAAAGGTGTGAGCAACCTGGGAATCCATCTGCCAGACACCTTATGCATATGCAAATGGTCATGAATTATAGTTTCCACAGACCCTGTACTAATCTTGACCTCTTGGGCTATTTGGCGAATAGTAATGCGTCGATCTTCCAAAATGGCAGCCTAAACTTGACGGACAGATGCCTCATCAATGGCAGAAGAGGGACGACCAGGTCTGGAAGCTGTTTCCACAGACTTCCGGCCATGTTTGAATTCACGATGCCAGCGTTTTACAATCACCATAAGTTTCTTTCGGTTGATCAAAAGTCTCCTTTGGTGTGCGTCCTTTCAAATACAAAAACTGGATCACTGCGCGACACCCAACTGGCTCCATTTCACACCTGACTCAGTTCAAACACCTGTAAATCAGAAACCACAATTAGTTCAGAGCTGTTTTTTGCAACATACCCCATATAGATATAAATCATTACACATACAAAATTTCATCTATTTCAGACAACTGAAAGTGGGTCAGGGGCATTACTTATTGAACGCCCCTCGTAGTATCGTCTAAATTTTGTATTAGAGAAAAATATGTGAGATTAAAAAGCTTAATAAAGTCCAAACAAAGGGGATAACATTTAAAAATTAAGATCTAAAATTTTAAAATATTTTTTATCGTGAACCAGTTTTTGCTAACTGCTATTTTTATCTGAGGCGTTATTTGTTTTGAAGGGTTAAATTAGTTTCGTCTAAATTATGTGATGGTAAAAAATTAGATTTGTGAGGTTAAAAATTAAATTAATAAGAAGTAAAAATTAAGAAATTTAAATTTAAAATTTAAAAATTTAAAAATGTTTTATTATTTAAAATATAATTTTAAAATCTCATAAGTCATAGTAACGGTAAAAAACGGTCTAAGGAGAGCAACTCTACAAATCGTTATTAAATTTGATATTTAATATTGAAGGTATAATATCAAAATTTATAATATAAATTTAAACTATAAATTTAAAATATAAATTTATAATATGAATTTAAACTATAAATTTAAAATATAAATTCATAATTCAATTTATTATGACATTAATAATTAATGATGTGGGTGATTAAGTCTGTTTTAGAGTTAAGAATAAGATGCAGGAAGTAAATTTAAGTAAATTAAGTCTGTTTAGGAATTAAACAGTTTTAAGCTTACTATTTTAGCACCATGAAAAAGGGGTTTTCTATCTAACAACTGGAAAAAATTTATATTTTTGTTATATAATTTACTGGTTTTAAGTTTTGGTATTGAGATGAGACATACTAAGTTGACTATATTAATGGGAAGGTGATAATTGAAAAAAATTTCCATGGAAGAAGAGCAGGGGGAATTCACAGCGCGAATATAAGAGCAAATCTGGTATTGAATAAGGCTATTTTGAGGCTCTGTTTTTAGCAGGGGGTGTGATTATCGAAGATCCTTTATGTGTACCGGTCAGTCCAGTTTATAAGAAGTGCGTGTTTCCTATGGACACATCTTTAAAAATTTCGTCCCTAATGGTTAAACAGTTTGTATTTGGATCAATAATTGCCCTTAATATGCAATATTTTTCTGCATCACATAAGGGCACCTATTTATGGCTTGAGAGTATAATTGTCTTCTCTCTACCACTTTCCATTTGATGGTGAATGGTGTCCCCTCATCTTTCAATTGTCATATACGGGTCACAAGTGTTGTTTTGGCCTTGTCTTTGTATTTAAAGGTATACCTGTGTGTGTACATTCTCTGCTTAAAGCTTCCCTGTGTCATGCCTATGTATTTTTCGGTTCTGCCGCTGGGATGGCTTGTAACAATCGCCTCATACACTAGGGAATCAATTTTGCAATTCCCCTCTAAGGGGCAGCTGTTTTTGTCCTGGCATGAGCAGCATGTGTTTTCTATTGTTTTTAGTTCAGCGGAGATGATTTTTCTTACAGATGGGGTTGTGGAGTAGCTTATCTTAATTGTATTCCTGTTGAAGAGTTTATGGGTGTTGTGTGTTAGAGGGGAGTGCTTGTCAAGTAAACTGAGAAAGAGGTGGCCTATTCTCGTTTTGGTGTTAAGAGAGAAAGGGGGAGACCAAATTATCGACCTCCTCCTATTGCGGCTGCCACATGTCTGGTTTTAAGTGGGTAACGGTAGGAGGTGGCAGGATCCTTTGTTGATGTACTGGAGGGTTTCGTTCGGTTTGTGGAAAGGTTTGTGCATGTTGTTTGCCCGGTTCGGTGTGGTGTTTAGGAAGTCTACTTGGTCTAAGTTTGTTTTAATGGTAATTTTGAATCCGAGTTTTTGAAAGGTATTTGTTTAGTCTTTTCCCAATCTATTTAGGATGTTCCCGTTGCAATTACGTGACAAGCAAAGTCCGAAGAAGAGATTTCATACATACCCAATCATACATACACACTCTTAATTTTGATTTCCTCAATTAATTGAGCAAAGTCCGAAGAAGATAAGATATTCACATATTGGATTATTTTAATACCATTGGTTTCATGCCTCAACACTTATCGGTGAAATATACTTTGCCTACGAATCATCGTTTTTTTTTTTTTCATTATCCAATGTAAAAAAAAACAACGATGTGTTGTTTTTACACCGGATAGTGAAAAAACTATGATTCATAGGTGATGTTGGTATGGCATCGATAAGTGCTGAGGCACGAAACCAATGGTATGACATCATCCAATATGTAAATATTTTATTAAATAAATATATTAGACTCTAACCCTGATAATTGAGTACTCTGATCTATTTTTATTTTTAAAATTGCTTATATCATATATATATATATATATATATATATATATATATATATATATATACATACACACACACATATATATAGTGTAATTTAATGTTATAGGAGTAAAAATCAGAGTGCTTAATTATTTTGCAAGAGCATATATATTGTTTTATTTCAATTGACACTATATATTAGATAATCTTCCATTGATACCTACGGTTTCACGGAAACACTGCAAACTCAGCCTGAGCTCTGCAAGCTGAGTTTCCTGTGTTTCCGTGAAACCGAAGGTATCGATGGAAGATCAAACTAATGTATATTGTCAATTGAAATTTTAAAAAAACAAAACAATATGTATATATATACTTTGGAAACTAAAGCAGAATACTATTAAATGCAGGAGAGTTTTTTTAAATCTTGATTCAATGCCAACTTTTTTCTTTAATATAATTCTGTTAACATAGCAATAATTGTATGAATGAAGGTCTAAGATCTGATCTTCATTGATAACTTGTCGTGGAGTTTGCTAATCAAGTTAAGCCTTAGACAAGTGCACTCGGATATATATAGTCTGGCAAAGTTTTACAGACAAAATCTTGAGAAAATTAGTCACGGTACTTATATGGACTCACACAGTCTCTGAAGAATGTCACGTTCGCCAAAGCCGTCTTTCTGTTAGCAATTCTTTGATTCAATTGTTTCTCTATGATATAAAGTTGATTAGTTTGTCTCAGACAGGAATTCTTACATCTAAATGTTGTAATGGAGGAAGACCAACATGAAACTTTCTAATAAAAGAAATTGGCTGGCCGTGTGTCAGGTGGCGGCAGTTTATCGAAGCAAGCAATATATCTTAAGATAATATTAGTCACAAAGGCCCATGCGAGTCATGTAATTAACTCTAACATTGTGACTATATTAAAGTACGCTCAGAATTCTTGATGTTCCTGCCAAACAATATAGAGAATTCTTCTGGCTTCATAAAACAGATTGTCTGACGGCAAAAAGGGGGGAAAATCCATTAAGGCAGAAGACAGTTATATTTATGTTATCTTCAGAGTTTAGGGACATCCTTCCTCAGCTCAATAGAATTTTGAGTGCTAATTGTTGTAGTGAATAATGAAATTAGAATTATCTTATTTATCATTATCTAGTTGAATTAACTGGCATTGGACAAATTAAAGAAAACATTTCTCTAGATTAACATTAACCTTTTAAAGTCATTATTATGTTAATATACATAAGGGGTAATTAAACATAGAAAAAATGCTGTGAAATCTTATTACCTCAACATACTGTGTTCAATTCCTGTAGATTTGAGTTTGATTTTTTATATAGATACTAGAAGAATACGCGTTCCAAGATGGTTAAATGAATTCCCTGAACAGATCAGTTTTGCACCACTTTTATGTCGCCTTACGAAGATTAAAATCAAGATATAATGATACTAAACCTTATGTCTAGAATCCTTATCTATTTTAATCAAAATCCAATACATTATTCTATATCTAAAAAATTTAAGGGGTCTTAAGAAGAAATCGAAATTCAAGGAATCTTGCTTAATTGGTGACTGATTATTATAGACTAAATTTAATGGAAATCTGACATATTTTAATTTTCAAATGGGAGGTGTGCGCATATTATGCCCGCTAAACCCCCTTTAAAATACCCCAAAGAAACTGCAATTTGAGGTATATTTATTAATTGATATCTAATACCTATTGTTAAAATTTCACAAAAATCGGAGGTCTTTGAATTTTCAGCTTTCTGCTTTGGCCTTTTTGCATGAAACTAAATTAAACTAAATATAGCCCACATTAATCCCTCGTATGGCTAGCAGCTGTGTTCCAGAAATGATGGTCTGCAGAAATGAATAGATTAATATTATGAATTTACAATCTAATCTATAGTTAACTAGTCATCCAAAGCCAAGCTACTAAGATGATGACAAAATGGCAACACAGACCCATAAAGGGTCCATATGAAACCACGAGGAAAGGGATATCTAATAATATTCTAATTTGTTGCTGTGATTATCATAGACCACAGCACTTGTAATTCTGTTTTCATGTGGACACAAACACAAGTCGTCTTCTAGTATAAACTGGTTTATTTAATCATAAAAAGTCGTTAGCTGCTTGCCACAGCAAAAAAAGAATCTTCTTATGCACTCTTTTGTGTATGAAAGTTTGTTTAAAGAAAGAAATAACTGACAGAATATGTAGGTATAGAAAGGATTAAGCAAAGAACAAACCAAATAGAATAGGAAAAATTAACACAGAATCTTTCTTCTTGTGATTGGATATTTCGTTTCAGTCATGAAACTTTGTCATCACCGTTGATCCAGCCTGAAAAGGTTTGACCTTGTTGAGGCTATAGCCGAAATGTAGCTAATATATTTGTATATATAAAAAATTATGCTAAAATATAGATCTACTTGTTATTGAGCACTATTACATAAACACAGTGAGATTCCATAGAATTAACTTCTATAAACAAAAAACTACCAATATTATCTCTCTCTCTCTCTATATATATATATATATATATATATATATATATATATAGAGAGAGAGAGAGAGAGAGAGATAATATATAATGTGTGTGTATTTTTGACGATTTTAAATCATTTTAAAATCATGTTTCAAATAAAGAGTATGTGCAAATGTATTAAAGTTGTTTACAACTGTTTCAAGGCAATGTTTATTTTAAGTCATATAATGCAACATAAAAACTTTCAAAAAATCGAATCTCATCAAAACAGAATAACCTAAGTATCCAGAAAACAAACCACAACAATGTCCAAAATATATATATATATGGATGAGTTAAAAGATTATGTATTATCTCTTATGTTTAAACAACGAATTGTCTGCAGGCAAAATGTAAAAAGATATATAATTTTATGTTGATCCCAGAAATAGGATTCCTTTTGTTATTGATTATTTAAATTTTGGAATCCGATTTCAACACCTCGACTGTTTGGCTGACTCCATTACAATGAACACTGTTTTTGTACTGGTTTGGTTTGTCTATTTTATGGCATATCAACACTTTTAGAATATATTTAATGCTGAAACACAATACATATGGTAAACGATTCAGTATATGCGATTAATTGCACACAAGTTGCTATTTTACCCATAGCTGAAGGGACATTTTTTATACTAATGAGTCATCACTTATCACGAGGATAAGGGTTAATAAGATTGTCAGTTGAATGATGAATAATACTATGAAAGGATTGAAAACAATGGGTGGAATTGACAAAATTTGATTACTTAAGAGGATGGCTCAACAAGTATTTGTTGGCATTGGACTTGAAAACGATCATGTTGTAGCGAACTGGAAAACAACCCCGCGGTATTGTGTTCCACAAATTGAAAGTTGTTGGAAAAAAACTTAGTTCATTGATTTTTCGTTTGGTTTTATTTCGGTCCACCGAGGCAGGAAGGGAAGTTCTTTGCAGTAGTTGTAGCTAGAATGTTTTACACGTGAGAGATTGAAGCTCAGTTGAGTACCTACCGTGAAAATAACGAAAGATGAGCAACATCTCTTCTGTGAGAAAGAGACTGTAGGGAAGAGAAGAGATTATTCCCCACTAGATAGCCAAGTCGATTTTGTACTCTGTCAAGTCAACAAAGAATGCATTGTAGGTTTATATCTTTGCCCGGCCGTATCAATCAGTGCATAAATGACTTTTGGGAATTGGTTCATCATAAAATAGTGAACTTTGTTTGTCAAAGCTTGAACAAAAAACAACTGTGTCTTTTTCTGTTGTTCTGTCAAACATGATGACAACCTTAAAAAGAGAGAATGTAAAAATGCAATTGTTTCTCCTTTGATTTATACCATTTTCTTTCTTTTTATTCATTTATTTTATTTTTTCAGGTGGATCTGAGACATTCCAGGACAAACAAGCATTCTTCAATCACGAAATTCGACAGCTACATCTCAGAAGAGCACATGACAAATTACAGATTAAAGTCAATCGATACAAATTATTGCATAGTGTAAGTTTGATCTGTCTGTCTGTCTGTCTGTCTGTCTGTCTGTCTGTCTGTCTGTCTGTCTCTCTCTCTCTCTCTCTCTCTCTCTCTCTCTCTCTCTCTCTCTCTCTCTCAATTCTGTTCCCCCACAAGGGAAAAGTTAGACACAAGGCCATTTTGTAATATGGGGATAATCCATCATGTACAAAAATCAAAATTGCCTCTAGAAGGATTACTCCTCCTCTGACTGAGGACAGAACAGATACTAAACTTTGATCCTAGCTCGAAGGTCAGCAGAAGGACTGCAAAAGGATTTTAACTTTTTTTTTCTACCAAATTTTATATCTATCTCTTCCTACCATTTTTTTAATCTTCCACTTTCTTTTCAATTTATATATCTTTCTCATTCTATCAAATTTCATATATATTTCTATTAATTTATACATTTTTATTTTTCTATCAATAACCCTATCTTTCTTTTTACACCAATGTGTATATATTTTTATCTATCAATATTTATATATTTCCTTTTTCTATCAAGTTATACATCTTTCTCTTTCTATCAATATTGCTATCTTTTTCTTAAACATTTATATATCTATCTTTCAATTGATATATCTTTTTTACAAAAATCTCACTTTTTATATCTTATCCCTCATTTCATGTCTATCTCTATATCTGGCATATTTGAGTAGAAACGACGGATAGTAACAATTAAGAAAAATGTTGCCGAGATCCACATATTTCAGATGATCTCGTACGTGCATGCACCATTTTTGTCTATTTGTCTCTCTCCATTCGTGTATCTATTTATTGCAACCTGTGTGTTTCTCTCTCTCTCCCTCTCTCTCTTCCCTCTCTCTCTCTCTCCCTCACTCTCTTCCCTCTCTCTCTCTCTCCCTCACTCTCTCTCTCTCTCTGTATGTCCCTCTCTGTATCTTACTCTCTTAATTCTCTCTCTTTCTCTCTTCCTCGTCAGTTTTGCCTATTTATCTCTTCATCTCAGTTTATCTTTCTCTTTCTCTCTCTCTCCCCTCTCTCTCTCTCTCTTCATCTATCTTCCAACTTTTTGCATCTATTTGCATGTTATGTGTGTCTCTCTCTCCACATTTGTTCCTTTCTCTTCATTTGTACCTGCCAATCTGTCTTTCTGTTTTTTCTACCTGTAACCCAGCACTCTTCGACTTATCTCTTCATTCATATCCATTTATTTCAATGTCTATATCTATCTATCTATCATCCTTCCCCCCTTCATATCTGCCTATCTATCCACCTCGCCCTTCATATCTGCCTATCTATCCACCTCGCTCTTCATATCTACCTATCTATCCACCTCGCTCTTCATATCTACCTATCTATCCACCTCGCTCTTCATATCTGCCTATCTATCCACCTCGTCCTTCATATTTGCCTATCTATCCACCTCACCCTTCATATCTACCTATCTATCCACTTCGCTCTTCATATCTGCCTATCTATCCACCTCGCTCTTCATATCTTCCTATCTATCCACCTCACCCTTCATATCTGCCTATCTATCCACCTCCCCCTTCATATCTGCCTATCTATCAACCTCGCCCTTCTTATCTGCCTATCTATCCACCTTGCTCTTCATATCTGCCTATCTATCCACCTCGTCCTTCATATCTGCCTATCTATCCACCTCGGCCTTCATATCTACCTATCTATCCACCTCACTCTTCATATCTGCCTATCTATCCACCTCGCTCTTCATATCTGCCTATCTATCCACCTCGCCCTTCATATCTACCTATCTATCCACCTCGCTCTTCATATCTGCCTATCTATCCACCTCGTCCTTCATATTTGCCTATCTATCCACCTCACCCTTCATATCTACCTATCTATCCACCTCCCTCTTCATATCTGCCTATCTATCCACCTCACCCTTCATATCTGCCTATCTATCCACCTCACCCTTCATATCTATATCCTTTGTGTCAACTTGTTCTCCTTTTTCTATTTTTAATATAAGAATCAGTCAGCCTTAATGGATCTCTTCGCAATCGTTAATCAGGCCTCATAACGAATCTTCAGTGATGTTTATAAAACAATTGGTTTTGACACTCTGCAAATTCCTCTCCTCCATTGAGATCCCTGTAAATTGGATTCTATTTCTCTTTAGAATGTAAATGATCCACTCGTTTAGATGTGTTCTCCAGGCTGTTTATTAAATTTACTCTTCCATCCATTGATGTGTCCAGTCTAGTGTTGGTTCTAAATGTTTGCTCTTGGCCAGAAACAAGCCGACTTGGCATTCTAACACTGACCATCTCTCTTCTTCACCTCCTTGTCACT
Source organism: Sepiola atlantica (assembly GCA_963556195.1). Lineage (NCBI taxonomy): Eukaryota > Metazoa > Mollusca > Cephalopoda > Sepiida > Sepiolidae > Sepiola > Sepiola atlantica. The sequence continues at coordinate 68,278,382 of OY744515.1, forward strand.
CGGGGCCAATTGGATTCACTCGACCGGTAAAGATATTATCCCTAGTGAAAGAGCTTACAGTCAGGATTCTTGACGAACATTCCTATTGCCATCGATTCACCCCCACCCCATAGATTTCCGATTTTTATTTCATATATAAAAGCAGATTTGTACTCCTTGCAATGGAGAAAAAACCTTAAAACATGGATGTTCTATCCTAACACCCAATTTTTCTTACTTCTTTTTTTTTGTCACTACTTATCAAAGCCAAGAGGCACTCGAGGATGAGGATTAATGGGATAAGATGATTGTCAGCCGAAATTAATCAATGCAATGAACTAAGTTTGATTATTTATGGGATGGTTCATGACAAGTACTTGCTGACATTGGATTTGAAAGCAGTCCTGCGATAATGTGTTCCAACATATGCCATCATGTAAAACGGAAATTATATAGTATATTAACAATAAATATCGTTATCTCCCTTTAACTTATTTATATTTTCCCAGTATAACGTTTCAATTTGGAATTTTGAACACAGTACAGAAATAAACAAGTGAAAAAGTATTCTTTTATATTTTGAAAATAGTAAATGAAACGCATCACAATTGCTAAAATTAATAAAGGGACTTGTATTTTTAAATAAACGTTAGAAAAAAGAGAGAGTGAGATTCATCACACTGCACAAAGAACTAAAAGTTCTCGAGACTCATAGAAAATGGGAAATTATCAACGAACGAAGCGTCTCGAACTAGTAAATTTAGTTTCAGTGATAGGACATAAATATTCGAGATTGTAAAAAAAAAATGTTCAGAATGCTTATCCCGTGAATACTAGGGATAATCAGTGAAGGAGTTAAAGAACTCTCATTTCTAAATGCAACGGTGTATAAAAACTTTCAAGTCAAGCTATTTTACAAACAGCATCTGGTATACCCAAATGGTCACCCATTAACTACTGACCAAACTCAACGTTGCTTAACTTTGGTGAACCAATGTGTCAATGTGATTATAGCTGTATCATTTATTTGATGAAATATTTAGGATTATTTTTGCTAGTATATCACTACCCCGCCCCCCCCCCAAAAAAAAAGGAGACGGTAATCCCTGGGAGAATGATATTATGATACAGAACAGATACTACACTACCCTCACCCTCTTCCCACCAAAAAGGAGGAGGTAATGTCTAGGAAGATGGTATCATGACGAACAAACATATACTATCCCAATGAGGATGTAATGCCTGGGAGGATAGTAGATTGACAGAAGAAGAGATACTACACCACCATCCTGAATTGAACATTGAAAGATAGTACAAAAGTCTGAATTGAGCATTAAAAGATAGAGCAATAGTACACTAAAAGAAGTAATATATAGTTTCGGATTCAGACAAACAAATGCCAAATCTCCATTAGTAATAGATTATATATCATGTGAGATGTTTTTCTTTTAAGTTGATGTGAGATCATTGATTAAAACAAGAGATGGCCCCCCAAAAAAGGCATAAATAAATAAGTGCTAAGGAAGAAAAGACTACGGTTAAATTTTGAAAGTCTATATAGAAATTTATTGTACGTAATCATCTACTTGACCCTAATCTCAGCCAATCAGAAGTTTCTATTTGACTCGTAAATCTCTCTTGTGAATATTATTTTTTTTCTGTTTTTTGTTTATTTTGTTTCCTTGTTGCTTTCCATTTTCGATGCTTGAAAACCACAAATTGGGAACCATTGGTAAAATAGTGATTCATGGCTTTATTGATCTCGATATCCACATGACAAATACTTTAGATTTTCTTTTGTTTTTCTATCTGGACGTTCATTAAGTTTCATACAATGAACTCTACATTTTGTATTTTGATAGATATATACCAAGTGGCAACAATTGAATTGAACTGAATATAGCAGGAACATTATTCCACACACATATATATATGTATATACAATATTTCTGATACTTTTCTCTCATAAATAAAACTATTTCTTGGCTCAATAATTGTGTGCATGTCTCATTATAAGATAATGACCAAATAAACCACTTACATATCTCTCTCTCTCTCTATATATATATATATATATATATATATATATATATATATAGAGAGAGAGAGAGAGAGAGAGAGAGAGAGAGAGAGAAAGATGTGGCAAAACATATGTTTTTGCATATACTTTCTATTCTTTATATTAACCAACCTTTTCAAGGTACAAGCTCGATGATTGTTAACATATAACAACAGAGCATATATAAATAAATATAGTATGCTACAGAGAAGGGAGAGCCACGATATTGTGGAAGAAAAATGCATAAATAATGATGATGGGAAACTCTCACTGGATAACAAGACCAAACAAAATGCCTGGAAACAACACTACAAAAGGCTACTCAACATAGAATTTGAATGGAATCCAGAAAAGTTATCAAAGGAAACACCAGTTCAAGACCCACCAATTGAGATCAGTCCTGATATTATTGAAAAGGCTTTAAGAAAGATGAAAAATGGGAAAGTGGCTGGACCTCTGGTATTGTAGCTGAAATGTTGAAAGCATCCGGAAAGATAGGCATCCAGATCATGTCAGACTTAGCGAACTCCATCATAAGGGAAGAGTGTGTTCCAGAGAGCTGGAAAGAGAGCTACATCATCAAATGTTTACAAGGGCAAGGGTGATTTGCTGTCAAGAGGAAACTATAGAGGCCTGAAGCTCTTTGAACAAGCGATGAAAGTGATAGAGAGAGTAACAGACATCATTATTAGACAGCAAGTTGACATCGATTCTATACAGTTCAGATTTGTACCAGGTCGAAGCACAACAGATGAAATTTTCATTCCATATCAAATGCAGGAGAAATACATTGGGGTAGACAGTGGACTATACATGGCATTTGTTGACCTAGAAAAGTGTTTTGCTATGGTGGGCAATGTGCAAGCTTAACATGAAGGAGTGGCTTATAAGACTAGTGCAATACATGTGCAGGAACACCAGAAGCAAGGTACAGGTAGATGACATTTACAGCGATGAGTTCAGTGTAAATGTTGGAGTACATCAAGGATCAGTCCTCAGTCCCTTGTTGTTCATTATGTCCTTGAGGCCCTCTCCAATGAGTTACGAACAGGGTGCCCATGGGAACTACTGTATGCCAATGGTCATAATGGCAGAGACAATGAATGAGCTGGAAGAAAGATTGAAAGTATGGAAGAAGGGTATGGAAGCAAAAGGTCTGAGGGTCAACACTGGAAAGACAAAGGTGATGGTTAGTGGCCAAGAACTCCAGTCTTTGAAGGACTCTGGTCAATACCCATGCACGGTATGTAGAAGGGGAGCTAAGAGCAATGCGATACAGTGCAACGACTGAACTCTATGGGTGCACAAAAGAGGCAGTGGAGTGCATGGTAGGCTCACACCAGATCCAGACTTCAGATGTAAGAGATGTCTAGGACTTGCACGCCCAATTGAGGGCCGCCTTTACACAGAAGTTGAAATAAGTGAGGACACCCTGGAGATGGTAGACTTCTTTTGCTACCTAGGAGTTATATGCTGAGTGCTGGAGTTGGCTGCAAACTAAGTTCGACCATCAGAGTCAAGACAGCTTGAGGAAAGTTCAGAGAACTTCTCCCAATCCTAATATACCGAGCCATCCACATTATTACCAAGGGTAAGGGCTATGATAGCTGCGTAAGAAGCATGGTGTTGTATAGCAGTGAGTGTTAGACCCTCACCTAGGCCTCATTTGCTCGACTCTAGAGAAATGACAGGTCAACGATTGGGTGGATATGCAATGTAAAGCCGGACCAGATCCAGAACGTTAAGTTAGACACTCTACTTGAGAAATTGGGCATTCCAAAACTTGTAATAAGGGCACACCGTCTTTGCTGATTTGGGCATGTTGAAAGAAGCAAGGGATATATTAGCACATGCAGAGACCTAAGGCTGGACAGCAAAAAGAAAGCTGGGCGCCCTAGGAAGACATGGAAAGAAACCATCAGGCAAGACCATAAACAGTGGAAAATGGACACAGTCAATCCCCACAATCATGATCACTGGAGACTTGGTATAATGACAGCCAGACGACGTCAAACCTCTTGTCAAAGAGAACATAGATGATAAACTTGGATAGTGAGTGAGTGTGATTCCAATGAACAAAATTTTATTTCTCTTACTAATCATTTTTTCAAAATAAAAAACTTTGGTACAATTACGGAACCGTTTCGTTCGCAGAAGAATAACCGATATTTGTATGTTAATCCCGGATCTTTCTTCCATAGACTCATAAGAAACCAAAAAGTTCAGAAAAAGTACATAGCGACGCAGTAAACAAAAATGAAAAATAAAAAAAACAACTCACATTGATTACATCTCCATTCAAAGAGAGACTTAGAAATTATATATATATATATATATATATATATATATATTGATTGGAATTTATTTCCGACAGTATGTATCATGCTGTTTTTTTGTTGATATTTTTCGATGTGCAGGTTCGAATCATGTACAAGTCTCATTTTTCACTTAGTGGTTTTCTTTGTTTATTCCCAGCCCCGTGGCCTAAATAAACTATTTATTTAATAGTATTACCTCCAGTACAATATGAGGAAAAAATTTGAGTAAAATCAACAAAATGTAGATGTGAATAATAAAAAATAGCAGATAATCTAAAACAATACAATCGAATTAACTTATATGATGAGATGATTGTTTATATCTCGTCTTTATTATCAAAAGACTTCTTCAGATATAAGTGAATATATTATTTTTAAATCTTTACATATAAACGTAGGTATGTAGTTTATGTTTATATATTTCTATGTATAGGATTAACTCCTAAGCTAATTAACCGAACATTATGAATTTTGGAACACAGCTGCTCGGCATAAAGGGTCGTAATGTGGGCTATATTTAATTTACTTTTAGACAAAGGGAATAAAAAAGGGGAGGGGCCTTCGTTAAAATTCAAAGACCTCCGATTTTTGTGAAATTTTAACAATAAGTATTAAACATCAATCAATAAATTGTCCCCAAATTTCAGTTTCAAAGGGTTTTAGGGGGCATAATATGGACAGAACCACCCATTTTAAAATTTAAATATTTCAGATTAGCACTAAATTTGATCCATTAAGTGCAAGATTCCCTGAATTTCAGCAATTAAGCAAGATTCCCTGAATTTCAATTTCTTCTTAAGACCCCTTAAACTTAAGTCTTAAATTTTAGACATTTTCTAGAATGAAAGTCATGTAATGCATTTTAATCAAAATTGAAATATTTGTGTGTGTGTGTGTGTGTGGTGTGTGTATATATATATATATATATATATATATATGGGAAAATGAAAAAGGAAAACCAAAAAATGGATGTTTTTTATGTGTACATCAACGTTTCGTCTTTATTTATAAGACTTCATCAGGATGATAAAATAGAGAAAGAATGTCATGCAAGCACAGATACATGTAGGGTAGACATATTGGGAAAAATAGAGTGAAATAGTGGCCAACTACTGGGTTGACGTCCGTATTTGTTGGAGAAATAGAAATGAATGTAGAAAAGAATGAGTGGGGAAAAAAATGGAAGGATGGGGTGAGCCAGGACTACTGTAGCTGGTGGTAAGAGAAAGAGGTGGGGGATGAGCAGGGGTAAAGTGGATGGCAGAGGGGGAGGTGAGGAAGAGGGGGGGGTGTTTGACCAGATGGCTGCGGTTAAAGATTGAAGGGGAAAAATAGGTTGGAATGTTTGTGTATGGGGGGTGTATGCAGGGAAAGGAGGATGGGTAGAGAGAAAGGGGGGGCTGTGATTTTGGTGGATGGGCGAAAGTTATGGTCTTAGAGAGCGTTTTGAGAAAATGAGGGAATTTAAGAAGGGGTATGGGAGAAAATAGTTGAGTGGGGGGAGGGAGGATTTGTTGTGATAGGGTGTGAAATATTTGAAATATTTGGAAAATGATAGCAATGAGTGAGGGATTGGGGGGGGGGCGGTGATTGAAAGGGTGGGTATGGAATATTTGAGATATTTGGAACATGAGAAAGTTTATTTGGACTGCAGTATTAAAAGTGTGAGGAGAAAGTAAGGAGAAAATGAAGATTCAATGAGAAAAAGAAAGGGAAAAGTAAATGGGAGAGTGTTATAGAGGTTGGAGATGAAAAAAGTTTAACCATGATCAGGCAAGAGTCTTTGTTCTGTGAGGATGATCTTGCTTATTAAGGGTGATAGGTTAAAGAAACCATTACGTTGCTTGATGGTGGTGGAGGCGGTGATGAGGGCAGTTTCTAATAATCTTCGCCGAGATTTGTTGTGGATATATTTAGTGATTTTGGCTTGTTCAAATTTGAACGCATGACCATGTTCTAGTGCATGGGAGAAAAGTGCACTGAGAGGGTTGTTGTTTTTTATGTCCCTTTTGTGTTCATTTAATCGTTTCTTTAATTCACGTTGTGTTTCATCCTTCTCTTCCCATATATATATATATATATATATATATATATATATATATATATATATAATCCGGGTATGGTATAGATCCACAGGGTATAAATCCATGGGAGTTGAGCCGGGTTTATGAGAGTGCTCAATAAAAATATAGAGCAGAAATATAAATATAAATTATAATTTATTTCATTTCGACTACAAAATTGATTTTGTTTCACGAGAGCAGTTTGTGGGGCTCCCGCTCATCAGGTCTTGAAATAACATTATGCCTGTTAAGATAAGTTTACAATCACGAAAGGTTTTATGAAGGTGACAGAAAATTAAAAAATAAAAATTGAATCTGAATAGAAATAAAACAAAACAAAAACAAAAACAAAAACTAAAACTAAAATACAAGTCAGAAGAAAAAAGAAAACAGAAAACAGAAAGGAAAAGAAAAGTAAATAGTAAGAGCTACACGGGACATAATAAGGAAGTGGAAAGAGGGGGGAGAAAAAGCATATGTGACTTGGTGGGAGGGGGTTGAAATATGAAAGCATATATCTATGCGTTTTAACGCGTGTCAAAAAAGTCTCTGTATGGATATAGCATTCGCGCGGACGAAGCGACTGAGATTATCTAATTTGGTAATTTGGCTATGAAGGGGGAGGGGGGAGTAACCCTATATGGAGAGAGAGTGGATGGATAGGGGGGGAGAGGATAAAATACTTACGGTTCTAATAACAATAAAATTAAAAAGTTAAAGAGTTGAAAATTAAAAATGTCTATATACGGGTAAAAATAAATATAAAATTTTGAATACAATAAATATACTAATAATATAAAATTATAAGAGATATATGAACACACACACACATATAAGTACACATACACATACATATATATACACATATTCGGCATTCCCCGGTAGGGGCGCCTCGGGCAGTAAGCAATAAACTTACTCCTCCCCAAAGAGGGGAGGCGAAGTCTGGGAGGGTGGACCTCCTAGAACTGCACAGGACAGACCCATAGACCGGCGTAAATCAAGCCCCGAAGGCCAAGACAATACCAGTATATGGGGTGCAGTATCTATCGGAACAGATACTACACTTTGATCTTAACCAAAAGGCCAAGAATTATGTCCCGTGTAGCTCTTAATATTTCCTTTTCTTTTCCTTTCTGTTTTCTTTTTTCTTCTTACTTGTATTTTAGTTTTTGTTTTGTTTTTGTTTGTGTTTTGTTTTATTTCTATTCAGATTCAATTTTAATTTTTAATTTTCTGTCATCTTCATAAAATCTTGCGTGATTGTAAACTTATCTTAACAGGCATAATGTTATTTCAAAACCTGATGAGCGGGAGCCCCACAAACTGCTCTCATGAAACCAAATCAATTTTGTAGTCGAAATGAAATAAATTATCATTTATATATATATATATATATATATATATATATATATATATATAGAGAGAGAGAGAGAGAGAGAGAGAGAGAGAGAGAGAGAGAGGGGGGGAGGGGGGATAGGAAGAGGAGAACTGTAAGTTGGTTAGTCACTTCTGCGGAATTAAGACTGGCCAATACTAAAGGCAAATAAGAAAAGAGAATTACTAATTAAGTACCATGGGACAAATATCATCTACTATGGACATTCTGTATAAAGTTGCTGTTGTTAGGAGAGTATTAGAAAATGAAGTGTAATTAATATATATTGTGGGGTTAGATAG